>SNQJ01S0005345.1:15252-68309 GCA_010110895.2 Picea sitchensis
AGATCGTATGCAAAAGTTACGACCCCGGGAAGTTGATGCACCAACTTACCCAAACGGGGCCCACATGACTTTTGGCGCTTCATCTCCTAGGGTTAGGTTTTTGGATGTCTAGGACTTTTGGAATTCCCGATTATTGTAAAAATTCCTCCAGAGCCTCATTGTAACCATCTTCTTGCGAATGCGAGTAGTCGTCACATCTCTTCTCAGAGATAAGCTGCCACCATTCTAGCAAGTCTTTCACTCTGTATTTTTACAGTCTCTGTGCATTTCTTTGATTAATAGAAATCATGTATTACTGTATATCTGTGTTTATGGTTGCATCTCTGATACATTTCTTTTATATTATTGAATATCTGCAATATCTCTGTGCATTTCTTTATTATATCTCCGCTCTCATTTCGTGTCGAAAATAATCCGGATCAAGTTTCCTCTGGAGTCCATGAAAATTCATCCTTAGTAGTTAATGTTGTTAAAGGTGTTCTTATTCTGCCATAGTTTCGAGCAAACTTGCAGTAGTAACCTATCAAACCAAAAAATCCTCTAAGATTCTTCAATGTTTTGGGAATCAGCCAGTCCATCATGGCCTTAATCTTGTTATGGTCTACCTTGACACCTTCATGAGATACAATATGACCCAAATACTCTACCTCCTTCACCCCAAAGAAACATTTGGATGGTTTGGCATATAGTTGTTTCTCCTTTAGTAGTTGTAGCACCTTGTTAACATGTCACACATGATCCTCCCAAGACTTGCTATAGATTATTCTATCATCAAAAAATACTAACAAAAATTTTTGAAGGAAGGGATTGAAAATGGAATTCATCAACCCTTGGAATGTGGAATGTGCATTTGTAATACCAAAAGGCATGACCAAAAATTCATAATGGCCTTAATGAGTTCGGAATGTTTTTTTTGGGATATCTACTTCCTTCATTCTAATCCGATGATACCCTGAACGAAGATCCAACTTTTTGAAGTAGATTGCTCCATGTAGTTCATCTAACAATTCATCAATGATGAGAATGGGAAATTTATCTTTAATAATGATCTTGTTGAGCTCTTTATAATCTGGACACATACGCCATGAGCCCTCTTTCTTGAGTACCATTACCACTGGTGCAGGGTAAGAGCTTTGTCTAGGTCTAATAATGTCATCCTCTAACATTTCTTCAACCATGTGCTCAATTTCACTCTTCTCGGCATAAGTGTATTTGTAAGGCCTAATGATGAAAGAAACACTCCCAGGAATTAGGTGAATAGCATGATCATGATTTCGAGTGGGTGGAAGACCTTTGGGAATATCTTCAAATACTTTGGAATGCTTATCAATTATCCCTTGGAGATCCAGGGGAACAGATGGCTTAGTTGTTTGAACATCTAGTGAGCATAGTTGTACAATTACACCCTTATGCCCATTTTTCAATAATTTTTTCATTCCATTAGAGATTATCACCTTACTGGGTTTCCCTGTGATACCCCTTAACTCAATTTATTTTCCTTCCAATGAAAATTTCATGAAAAGTTCTTGAAAAATAAAGGTCATTGTTCCTAATTATTGTAACCATTGGATTCCTAGTACAACATCAACACCACCCATGGGTATATAAATCATTGGATTATTCATTACATATTCCCCCATAGTAAGATTGATCTTATTGCATTTTCCTGAGCAATTGATAGTTCCTCCATCTACAATCATTACTTGAAACTATGGCACTGGATATATAAATAAATTGACAGCTTTGGCTAATTCGTAGTGAATGAAATTATGAGTACTACCAAAATCAATTAGGACTATTGCCTTTTTATTTTTGATATATCCTTCGATCTTGAGGTTTTGAGGAGTGTTAATTCCATCCAATGCATGCCATGATATCGTGGGAGTCAACTCTTCAGAAGAAATCTCTTCTACGTTTTCCTATTGAGATGGTTATTGTTCTTGTTCTTGTTTTTCTTCCTCTTCACAATCTATGTAGAATAATTCCTTCTCACCACACTTATGTCCCTTACTGTACTTGCAGTCACAATTAGAGCATAAACCTTTTTCTTTTCTTTCCTCGAATTGTTGAGGTGTCAACCTTGTAGGTTGAGGTGTTTTAGAATAAGGAACATTATTCTCTCGATAGATGTTAGGAGTGGTCCTTCTAGTAGCCATTGCCATATTTTTACTTTCAACATTTCTTGCCACCCTTAATGAATTCTCCAATGATTTGGGTTTCCAAAAGTGAACCTCATGTTGAATGTTATCCGTTAAAGTTCATATGAATACATCAATCAAGTGCTCATTTCGAATATTTGTTACCTTTATATTCAATCTTTGGAAGTTCTCAATGTGATGTGCAACTGAACCCTTTTGCTTGAGATTTATCAATTGGCTAAAGAAGGTATTATTCCTTGTATCCTCATAGTGTGCTATCATTTCTTCCGTGAAAATTTTCCAAGTGATGAGTGATTTGTGAGAACAAAACCATCGATACCACACAAATTGATTGGGTTCTAAATATAAAGAAGCAATTTGTACCTTTTGTGTATGTGGCACATCATGTAGATCAAAGAATTGCTCCTATTATCACTCCAAGAGTCACTCTAGGTTGAAAATCAAGTGATCTTGGTAACTTAATCAAATGCTCAAATAAAAGTATAAAATGGATCAAGATGAATGACTTGGATATGAACTCACTCACTCCAAACACATATGAATACACTCGAAAAAATAGGGCTTTCAACTATACTATTCAGATAGTTTTTAACAGATGAAAATAGATGAAGAATACTAAATATACTAGCAAAAACACACACACAATAGCATATATGACTAGCCAGCTATAACAAGTAAAAGACTTGTGATTCTAGTTTAACAATGCAAAGATAAGATGACAGTTATCAGTCATTGAATAAACATAGAAATATGAACATGTATTCACTCACAAGTACATAATAGAAAGAAACATGAAATTCTGAATAGATACAGTGAAAGAGGCTTATATCCCAATATGTATTCAAAGGGTGTCTTTCAATACAAGAGTCTAGTCAAAACTCCAAAAACGAACCTCCAACAATGTAGCTTCAATGGGCTTAAATGGCCTTTACAACTTAACTGAGATCCTCTAAGTATGTATTGAATAACTCTATAATTATTTGATCTAATCTATTTACAAAATCTTATGATCTAGATCCTATTTTCATGGAATCAAATCCACCTCCTAAACTAAGTCTTCAACAACTCCACATGCTTGTTGGAGGATAAGAGTCATCTTTTAGAGTCTTCAATGACAACTGGACTTCGAGTCACCTTCTTCTTTGACCAAAAAGGAATTCAAATGTGACTTGACCTCTTACTCATTGAAGATCAACTGGTTTGTAGCGCGATACATGAAAAATAGTTGACAAGCGCTGCAAACTTCTGTAGGAAACTTCTTTGGCCAAAATACTTGAAAATTCACTTGAATCTTGACTTGAAGGCTAGGAGCCTACTTGATATTGAACCCATAACATTGTATTTTACTGATATCAATGGTATTACTTAGACTTCATACCATTATCTTTGGATTTGCACTTCCCTCTCATAATGTAGCTTTCATATACATCCATAAGATTTCAAGTTTATTAAACAAGTATAAGAACTTGTGAGAATGCTATGTATATAAAATTTTCAATGTACCACTGATAAAAGCGGCCTGATAACCTGTGTCTTCAAGTGAATCCTATCATACCCTTAAGTAAAGAACCAAAATAAGGTATAAGAAAATATAAATGATTGAGCTCATGTAGGTTGCATTGATATCCTACACACTGTGTAGCCATGTCCTTGCAAGTGTTCTGATTGTAATATTCAAACCCTCACATACTTGTCTTATGTTCTTGAGAACCAAAACTAAGAGCTATATATATAGATAGATAGATAGATAGATAGGCAAAAAGAAATATATATCCCCTACTCAATAACATTACAACCAAAATATGAACAATGTATAGAAGGAATATGACATGTTCATCGTAAGCAATAAAAATTAATCACAAAATTTGTAAGACACCCCTTTCCATCAATCATATTTCTTGGAGGAACTTGGTGAAGTTGTGTCTTTCATAAAAATGGCCAAGTTCTTCGTACTCAACATGGTCTTTTCCAAATAGATATCCTTAGTCAATTTTTGATTATTTTCCCTTAAGCTAATGTTTTTCTTATACATATTGACCAACTGAGTTCTTTGTATACCTTTACTTCTGATACTTTTCCTCAACTTAGTGCATTCATTAGCTAGCTCTCCCATCTGAGTGGTAAGGTGGCTTCTCAGGGTAGCATTCGTTTTCTTCAAAACTTGATTCTTCTCCTTGAGGATCTTGATTTCTGCCTGGGTTTCAAGTAGCTTGTCCTTCTTCTTCTTTGATGAAAAGGTTTCAGGGGATGATTGTAAAGGCTTGGAAGGTGACTCACTTAATTGAACAATGGCTTCTAGGGCCTCCTTCTCAAGAGGGGATACGTTTAACTTAGGAAACTTAATTTTGGGCTTTACAAGTTCCATCTCTTGCTGAAACTATTCTGCAAATGTAAGTTTGTTTCTTAAAGACCTACTAGGGGCAGGTGCAACTGTTTTGACTTCAATGATTTGGAGGTCATCGACCACTTCCATGGTTGAAGGTTCAATAGGGGTATCTAACTTCTCTTCAACAACCATTTGTTTCTGAGTTTCCTCTATCAACTCAAGCTTCCTACAAGAATATATCCTCAATACTGGTGGAACAATCTTAAGTTGAAAACTATGAATATTTTCATCAGTTTCTATTCGAGGGAATTCAACAAGGATTTTTGGTTCTTCTTCAGTAACAACTTCTTTATTTTTTCCTTTTCCTTTATTTCTCTTAGAAGCTCTAACGGGTGGAGGATTCTGAGATACAAAATCTTGGGAAGACTGTGGTGCTTTTGATGGGGATTCAAAGGAAGGCATGGAAGTCTTCTTTCTAGGCATCTTAGGTTTTGAAGAGGAAGCAGGCATGTCAATTTGGTAGTTGGAAACAAACAAGAAAGTAGGCCAGAATTTGCATTCTTTCCTCAATTGTTCAGTGTCTATCAACTTGATTAGGGCATGGTGGGAGATTTCCTTCTCTAGTTTATTAGGTTTCTTTTGAGTTAGCAAGATCATTCTTTGTAGACTCATAAAGAGAAAGTATGCCAAATCAATTTCTCTTTTCCCAATAAAATGTAGAAGTAACTTAAAATGATACTGTAAAACCTTGTTGTATCTCCCATCACAAGTGAAATACCTTTGTACGATGAGAACAAGTTTATCACAGGCTTCCAAAATCCATTGCCTAGGTATCCCTTTGAATGAATTTTCTCCTTTATGCTCGGGTTTCAACATATCCTGACACCAATCTTCTTTTTCCAGCTTCTTAGCTTTGAACCACAGCTCATCGTTCATGGGTATCTCTGTCACCTATGATATCAGGTCCACTGTCAAATTTATCTCCATAGGGACAACTTGGGTCTTACCCTCCTTATAATTCCTTACAAAGTCATGACTGACCTTCAAATTGTGGCCATCCAACTTTTGGCAAAACCTCAAACACCCCAAACGCTTGAATGCATCCAAGTGATTGGGATTTTTCTCGATCAAATTGATGCATGTGGGTTCAAATCTGTAGAGAGACCTTGACCTCTTTCTAGGTGTATCAACTTTGGGAGCCATCTGTAGAGGATCAAGTTCATGTAACACTTATGGAGACAAAGAATGAGTTTACAAGAGAAAAATAAAGATGAGTGCTTCACATGCAAACTCTTCCTAAAAAAATGTGAAATAGATAGCTAGATGAGTGATTTGGGGGGGACTTTAAACTGATGTTGAAGTGTTATGATCCTTCAAATCCTTCATTGAAGTGATCTCAATGAGTTAATGAATACAAATGATGAAGCAGACATTTGCCCGGAAGTTTGGAGCACGTCGAGTGTTAAAATGATGATGTGCGCTAACAACTCGGGAATTTGCGGCGCCTTGCGTGTAAAAGAAGCACCAAATGTTGCAAACTCGTATTGGATGAGTACTTGAGATCTTTTGAGCTAAAAAAAAAACAATTTTAACAATGATGACTAATCATGACCAGAAATGACTTGTAGGATCACATGTTATACTTGAAAATATCGTGACTCAAACTTTTCATTTGATTTAGACATCCCTTGACTTAGACTAAAAAATCTTCATAACCTCATAGTCATTTAGCAAAATGACTATCCTTGACTGACTAAAACCAAATGATAGACCCATTTGACAAGGTATTAAAACTAAATAAAGACCTTACCTATCACCTAAGACTCAAAAAATTTAAAATTTATTTGGGAGATAACATATGGCTCCTATTGGGGATGGAATCCTCACTGTGAGGTTCCAAGAACCTAGCAGACCCTATGCCTTTCTATTCAATTTGAAACCCTGCAACCTCCTCTGCTTATTGAGATCAAATCATTCTTCAAAAATATAAATCTTGGACTCTATAGTGCCTAGTCCATTGGGTTAAGGAGTCTTATACTGCAAACCTTCAAGATCTAATATTCACTTATGTCATACCCTGATATACTGAAAACAACTCTGCTTATTCATTGAACAATAAAAACCTTCATACTGCAAACCAACTGAAGACTGCAAACAAATGCTCAACTACTGAGCTTATTCATGTATATTCCTACTCTAATCAACTGTACTGCTTGTTGATCAAGTGAAATCATGCTTCCAATGAAGTCATACAAGTAAACTCATGACTAAAAGGATTATTTTTATGCCACTCATTAAAAGATAATAATAAAAATGTAATAGTGACCATAAAAATTCTTTCAGGAGACCATACTCACTAAAAAATGCAAGTGATATGATAAAATCAGAAAAATTAAGAGAGTCTGAGAGATAAGACTCAAGTAAGTTTGCCATGGGATCTTCAAACAGTGGTCACAATCATACAAATTCAAAATCATAGCTGCTCATGTATGTCTTCCCCTTTGTCATATCCTTGTGACTCAGATCCATCACTATGATGTGCTTTCCCATCACAGTTGATAATTTTCAAGAGAAAAGAAGAGATATGTCCTTGATCTTTTACATCACTGTAACGTCCCCGGCCACCCAGGTTGGGCCATGATACATGAGAGAAACTCTTTCTTCTCTTTGTGGAACATATTGTAACATACCCAGCATCCAACTAAGTTATGCCACATAAATTTTTCGAACTGCATGCAATTAAAATATATACACACAGAACTCTTGTGGATATATATATATATATATATATAACGTAAATAGACAATACATACTGTAAATCCACACATTCATAATGAAATAACAGTAAACGTATACATGTAGCATATACAGGAAATACCCATAAATATACAGACTGTTATAACCACACATAGGATTAACCCATAAAAATAAACACGTAAATAACAATGCAACATGTAAATTATCACACAATTGACACTTATCTTGGTAATAATATCACCAACTACGTGTATACCTTCCACAAAACTCCCAGCCTTAGACCACACTGCTCATCACTCTCAACAGTGGGTCACCCTCGAGCTGGGACTAAACTCCACCCAGGTAAAGGGTTTCTTAACCAGGCTAATGGTTCACAGACAACAAGAAAGACTTTGTCACAGGGCCAACTCAACTAACAACCTACAGTCTCTCATTCCCCACATGCTTGTCCCACCCCAGGAAGTTTTCCCCTTCTCTGCTCAACAGTCCTTCGATTGCCCCACTTCCTTTTCGGGCTTCAACAACAGGCTGGACATGAAGTCTCAGAGCCCTGTAGTTGCAGTTTAGCACCTTCAGGAAATCAATTCCCAACAATTCTCTCACCCAGAGAATTGTTCACGGGCCTGACAACCTACCTCTTCAATACCACGGGCCTGGCAACCCGCTTCTTCAGTCCAACTCCCAAGCTAACCCAGCTACACAAACAAGTATGGCTATGGATACAGGTTCAAGAACAATGACATGAAGGTACGTAGGATAGCTCAATGAGTGTGTGAATAATCATCGAATGATTGAATGATGGGAGGAATGATGGAAAGAATGATGGGAAATGAACTAAGTCCAAACAATATGTATGCATGTTCCCAACTTGACATTTGTCATATTGGGAGCTACTTTGTCCCACTTGTTCCCACCTTTAGAACTTAGGATAAAATAATTATCCATACTTTATAAGTAAGAAACATTAATATAATATTCGTTTTTGGCTTAAGCTCCCTATCTTATCCCTTTTCCTTAAATTTTAGCCCCTCCCTTTCTCTAACTAGTGGAGTTTAGTCCCTCATACTCTTTTATCGTGGTCGGTCTACGCGCAGCGATGTATTTTATATTAATGTTGAGACATATACAAAAGTAGGCGCATTGACCTTTAACATCTAGGCTCTCCGGTCTAATAATCACAAGACTGTCTCACCAACCTATAAAACACAGCATATAGACAAAGGCTCCATGGCCTTAAAATCGCGCACACTTAAGCTATTACGCGCGGTATCGTGTAATGTGCACACTTCCTCATTTTATTGTGCAGTACATGCGTGCACTATTCCATGAAAGGTGCATACAAAAATGATATCAAACAGCTCACCAGCTTAAGTAAATTTTAATTTACATTACAATTGGGTTCGGCCTAAGGATATTACAATCCCCTCCCCTTATTTATGCATTGTCCTCGGTGCATTATATACACATATACAACAAAATTTCAAAAATCCTCAAAAAGATGTGGGCATTCTACCCACATTGCATCCTCATACTCCCAAGTAGTGTCCTCAGGACCTTACCAGGTCCATTGTACCTTTACAATCCCTATGGCTCGATTCTGGAGATGTTTGATTTTCTGGTCCAAAATGTGTATCGGATGCACTTGGAAAGCACCTTCTTGCTCCACCTGGATCACATTCCAATCAATAACATGATTAGCATTAGGTATATATTTCTTAAGAAATGATACATGGAATACATTATGAACAGACATAGATGTAGGACTTGCAATCATATAAGCTACTAGACCAATCCTCTCTAGGATTTCAAACGGCCCACAATAGCGAGCTGCCAACTTTGAACAATTTCCCAACTTCGGGGAACTTTTGTTGGCTTTCACTTTCAAAAATACATGGTCTCCCACATTAAATTCCATGTGAGTTCCGCCTTTATCAGCATAGCTTTTCTGCCTATCTTGGGCAGCCTTTAAATTTTGTTTTATTTTCAACATTTGCTCCTCCATTTCCCTGAGTAAATCTGTTCCAACCACTACTCTATCTATTGGGTTATCCCAGCTTACCAGTGTGTTGCATTTTCTGCCATAAAGTGCTTCAAATGGGATCATCTTTAGAGATCTTTGGTACCCATTGTTATAAGCAAACTCTACCAAGTGTAGGTAGTCTTCCCATTTTGATGGTTTATCCATCACATACATCCTCAACATATCTTCAATCACTTGATTCACCCTCTCTGTTTGTCCATCTAATTCTAGATGATAAGCTGTACTAAAATTCAAATTTGTTCCAAATCCATTAAATAATCCCTTCCAAAATTTTGAGGTAAATTTTGGATCTCTGTCAGACACAATTGTCTTGGGTATGCCATGTAATCGAGCAATTTATTTCATATAAACATCAACAATGTTGGTTGCCTTGTGAGTGGGCTTAACTGGAATAAAATGGACAGTTATAGTAAGCTTACCCACCACTACCATGATAGAATCATGTTGCTTATTTGTTCTGGGCAGTTTGGTGATGAAATCCATTGTTACAACTTCCCATTTCCACTCAGGAATGGGTAATGGTTGTAGCAAACCAGTTAGGTGTGTATGTTCATCCTTTACCTTTCGACATTCCAAACATTTGGCAATAAAATCAGCAACCTCTTTCTTCATGTCTGGCCAATAATATTGGCTCTTGACAGCTGCTATAGTTTTTTGATAACCTGGGTGCCAAACATAAGGTACATTATGAATTTCCCTCAATATCAAATTTTTCAATTCTTGAGAATTTGGTACATAAATTATGCCCCTGTACATGATAATTTCATCATTATCTAGCTTGTATTCTTCAATTTTCTGCTACAAATTACCTTGTTGTAATTTTTCCACTAATTCCTTGTATTGCAAATCTAATTTTGCAGCCTCTAAAATTTTGGGTTTCAAATCTAATTGGTACATGCTAATGGTTGTAGCATGCCTTTCATGCACTCTTCTGTTAAGTGCATCAGCCACTTTGTTCTCTTTCCCCTTGATATGCTTTATATCAAAGTCATATTCACTTATAAATTCTAGCCATCTCCTTTGCCTAGCATTTAGATTTGGCTGATCAAATAAATATTTCAGACCATTATGGTCTATTCTTAGCTCAAACATTTTCCCCATGAGGTAGTGTCTCTATTTCCTCAAGGCATGCTCTATGGATACCAACTCCAAATCATGAGTGGCATAGTGTCTTTCATGCTCCTTCAACTTCCTTGATTCATAACATATGACAAATCCATTTTGAGTGATGACTCCACCAAGTCCTTCTTTACATGCATCTGTGCATACAATGAAGTGTTCATTTGGGTCTGCAATCCTTAGTATTGGAGCACTTGTTAATAATTGTTTCAAGTGTTGGAAACTCTTTTCACAATCCAATGTCCACTGAAAATTCACACCCTTCCTTTGCAAGGAAGTGATTGGGTGTGCAATCTTTGAGAATCCTTCAATAAATCTCCTATAGTAGCCTGCAAGGCCCATGAATGATCTCGCCTCTGTCACATTCTTTGGCATTGACCATTCTCTAATGGCTTCTATCTTCTTTGGATCCATTGCTATCCCATCCTTTGAAATGATATGTCCCAAATAATGAATTTGCTTCTGGAAAAATGAGCACTTGCTCAATTTGACATACAATTGATGCTCCCTTAATACTTGCAACATCATTCTCAAATGATGTTCATGCTCTTCTTATGACTTAGAATATATAACAATGTCATCCAAAAAGACAATGACAAACTTGTCTAAATATTCTCAAAAAACAACATTCATTAAGCACATGAAAACAAGTGGTGCATTTGACAACCCAAATGGCACCACTGTGAACTCATAATGACCATACCTTGTCTTGAAGGCGGTATTGCTAATATCTTCCTCTTTAATCCTTACCTAATGGTATCCTAACCTAATATCTATCTTGGAAAATATCTTTGCATCCTTCAATTGATCAAAGAGATCATCAATCATTGGCAAAGGATACTTGTTCTTCACAGTCACTTTATTCAACTGTCTGAAATCAATGCACAATCTTAATGTCCCATCTTTCTTATTTACGAAAAATATAGGGGCACCCCAAGGTGACACACTTGGTTGTATATACCCATTCTTCAGAACTTATTCAAGCTACATTTGCAACTCTTTCATCTCTGGTGTACTCATTCTATAAGGAGTCTTTGACACTGGAGATGCTCCAGGCATTAAATTTATAGAGAAATCAATATCTCTCTTTGGGGGTAGTCCTGGTACCTCCTTGAACACATCTTCAAAATCTTCCAAGACTACATAATCTTCCAAACTTGGCACTTTATCTTTAGGTGTCTCTTCCATATGAGCTGCAAATATTTGACACCCTTTTATGTAACATTTCTTCAGTTGTAATGCTGAAATTTCTCTTATGGTTACTGCCCTGGGGATTCCCTTAACTCTCCTTGGGTTCCCTTCCTCATCCAAGAAAGTAAATGCCTTGTTATGACAGTCTAGGATAGCATGATGTTGGTCCAACCAATCCATCCCAATTAGATAGTCATAGGAACCAAAAGGCAAGATGTTCAAATCTGCCTGGGTGTTTAGTCCATTCATGTCCATAAGGCATGACTTAACCATCTCATTAACTTGTATTTTGGCTCTGGTAGCTAGCTGCACCAACCAAGATTTTCCATGCTTGATTCTTGGCAAATGCAAACTTTCCACCATCTTAGGATCTATATAACTATGACTAGCCCCTGAATCAATAAAATAGAAATGGTTTGGTTGTTGATCATACCTTCCACTTCAATTATATGTGACTGATATTTTTCTTGCTTATTGTCCAGGGTTGCATAGATCCTTGGCACATTTCTACCCATGTCCTCCATTGTTTCAACTTACTGTACATTGTGAACAGTTCTCACTTTTTCACCTCTGTGCGAACAATCTCTAAACATATGATCTCCTTTACAACCCCAACATTGAATAGGTGGTTGCCTTGGCCTTTGACCCCCTGTCTCAATCGTTTTGGGTTCTCTAGAAGTTGGTTGTCCCTGAGTATTATTGCTGAAGAATGGTGGCTTAGATCCCTTCTTCCTCTCATCCATCTTGAACTTATTTTTGTCTTCCCAAGCTTTTTGGAAAGTTTGCCTTGATTTTTGTTGATCAGATAGGCATTTAGCTCGCCTTATGGTCTGCTCCAATGTCTCTGGATCATCATACTATATTTTTTCACTGATGAATGATGGCAATACATGCAAATACCTTTGAATTTTAATTGTCTCATCCTTGATGAAAGAAACATACTTCATCAGTTCTAAAAACCTTCTCTCATATTCATCTATTGTCATACTCCCAAGCTTGAGTTCAAAGAACTCTTTCATTTTCTTGTCATAATATCTCTTAGTCAAGTATTTCTTCTCAAAATAATTCTTGAATTCCCTCCAAGTAACACTTTTCTCTTTAATGTGTTGCACCTGCACAAGCTGATCCCACCACATGGATGTCTTTCCCTTGAGTTTATAGATGTAAATTCTACCTTCTGCGTGAGAAGAATAATTATGCAATTGAAAATACTTCCTCAAGCACAGCAACCATGTCTCTGAAAATAATTGAGATGATGTGTGCTCTCTTGTTGGAATGCCTCGGGGAGTGGTGGTGATGTCTGCTAACACTTCTTTCTTTTCTTTTCTCATCAAGAGACCGGTGAGTTTCTAATTTGCATGAACCACTCTCCTTATCCAATTTCTTTTCTATTATGTTCAAGCTCTGCATTAACTTCATGTTGAAGTCATATTGTTGCTCCTTGGCTCTCATAATCATTTCATTATCATCTTTATGGATTTGGACATCCTTCTGCAAATTTTTAATGGTCTCTACCATATTCATGTTTTCATCCCTTTCTTCTCCATGTCTATTGGAGTTTGTTCCTTCAATGCCCAAATGGACATCCACCCCTCTGATTTCATCTTCTTGGCTATAATTTCCTTATGCCTCTTCCATTACTATGGAATCTATGATGATCTTGAACTGATCTAGTTGTTGTTAACTCTGCAAAATGTGCATCCAACAAAACTTTGTCAGGTTAATTGTTTCAACAATTTCATGAAAATATGAACCATTTTGGTTCAATAATATATTATAATCCTTTCTTCTGATTTCTTGAAAAATTGAATGCCCAGATAAATTTTCTAGGTTAATATTTAGATTCCACTATTCAAGACCTCTCCATCGCCTGCTCCCATGCTCAATTCCGAGTCTTGAGCAGAAATTTATGGTTATTTGAAAATTGTCCATTAATTTTTATGTTCACATTTCAACATGGCACAACTCTACTCTGTAATTATGCATTTTTGCACCTAATACTTTGGATTTTTAGTATAATCTCAATTGGGTTTATTCATATACATATGTTGGACACTCTGTCCAATTTTCACCTCTTTCTAGGTTTCGGGATGCTGAAGTTCTAGAGCAATTTGTGTTTTTGGTCTGGAATGCTACAAGTACCTTCTTTTCCATATTAAACATTTTTAACATGCCCAAAAAATTAATTCAACTCTAGAAATGTCTTCTATGGTTCACTATATTTCCATTTATTACTCCTGCACCTCAATTTGATTCTGGAGCTGAAAGTTATGGCTCTTGGAAGCTAGTTGGGTCTTAAAATTTACCCTCCACTGTTTGTGTTGTAACTTTCTCATAAAAGCTCTGTTTGACGAATGATTTACACCATTAGAAAGATCTCTCCGAGTTCTTTTATTTGAGTTGCAGAGACATAGTGTACTTTGGTACACTTTTTTCTCGTGGTTTTTGAGTAGCTAAAAACGTGCTGCAAAAAGATGACGTTCAAATGATATAAAACATCACAGAAAATCCTTGGTTTTTTGTTGTTGTTCACCCTCCAAACGACTTTGTGCACACTAATTTAAACATGTACACCCATATTTAGTATGCACAACAACACCACAAGATAAATCGCACTTCACACACCTATGACCACTATGCATCACTTCTCTGTCGCACCAATAACTGTCGTGCATTCCTTTTATGTCGTGCATCAATATCCACCATGCAAAATTTTTGGTTCTTTAACAATACCTGTTGCGCATAGTGTTTGTATCACGCGCTGATATTCTCCGCACATTTCACTCTATGCACTAAACCATGCCAAAGTTAAGTACTCCCTCACTGTGCACCAATACTCTGCGTGCACCATTAACTAAATTGTTGTGCGACAACATATACCCACATTGCGCGCGCACCAACCAAAATCCTCTACGCTCTGCCAATACTGCATACACCATGCACGCCAATATTATGTGTGTGAACACCGCGCAATGCTAAATTTAGTGCGTGCACCTACACACCAATATTTTTCCGCATGGCGCCAAAATTTACCGCGCGCACCAGCACGCCAACATTTTTCTACGCAGTGCCAAAATTTAGCACGCAGACCAGCACGCCAACATTTTTTTGCGCAGTGCCAAAATTTAGCGTGCACACCAACACACCAACATTTCTCCGCATGGTGCCAAAATTTAGCACGCACACCATCATGCCAACATTTTTCTGCGCAGAGCCAAAATTTAGTGCGCCCACCTGCACACATTCATTTTTATGCGCATGAATTCCTCGTGAATTTCGCTGCAGAAATTGAGGCTTTTGCTTAACTTTTTCCCCATTTATTCCATAGACATTCTACAACTATGAAATTTTTTCAATTTCACCCCGATAACACCAGTTCAACCTATGCAACAACAAATTGTTGTGGGTTTGACATTTCTGGAATGAATTTTTCCCAAACTCAAGTCACGAATTGAGAATTTTTAATTATAAAACTCGTTCCAACTATCATGGCTTCATTGTAACTTCAAATTCGACCCATTCTAGGTCCGAGTTTTGCTAGAACAGATATCAAATCATTAATATCTCACCACTTGGCCGAATTTCTCAATTTTCCCATGAATTTAACAATAGAAATTGGGGCTTTTCCCAATTCTGCGTCATTGCTTCTAAATTTTACCATGGACGCTCTGCAACTCGAAATTTGGCCACTTCGAAATAATTCCTCTATGAAATTTTTCTTCAACTCAGCTTGTTTGGTCCATCCAGGCTCAGTGTTGAAAACTAAAGCTCTGATACCATGTTGTAACGTCCCCGGCCACCTAGTTTGGGCCACGATACACAAGAGAAACTCTTTCTTCTCTCTACAGAACATACTGTAACATTCCCAGCATCCAACTGAGCTATGCCACGTAAATTTTTCGAACTGCATGAAATTAAAATATATACACACAAAACTCTTGCGAAAATATATATATATATATAACGTAAATAGACAAGACTTGTTGTAAATCCACAGATTCATACTGAAATAACAGTAAACGTATACATGCAGCATATATAGGAAATACCCATAAATATACAGACAGTTATAACCACACATAGGATAAACCCATAAAAACAAACACGTAAATAACAATGCAACATGTAAATTATCACACAATTGACACTTATCTTGGTAATAATATCACCAACTGTGTCTAGACCTTCCACAAACCTCCCAGCCTTAGATCACACTGATCATCACTCTCAATAGTGGGTCACCCCCGAGTTGGGACTAAACTCCACCCAAGTAAAGGGTTTCATAACCAGGTTAATGGTTCACAAACAACAAGAAAGACTCTGTCACATGTGCCAACTCAACTAACAACCTACAGTCTCTCATTCCCCACATGCCTATCCCAACCCAAGAAGAGTGCCCCTTCTCTGTTCAACAGTCCTTCGGCTACCCCACTTCCTTTCTGGGCTTCAACAACAGGTCAGACAGGAAGTCTTAGAGCCCTGTAGCTACATTTTAGCACCTTCAAGAAATCAATTCCCAACAATTCTCTCACCCAAAGAATTGCTCACGGGCCTGACAACCCACCTCTTCAATATTCCACGGACCTGACAACCCACCTCTTCAATATTCCACGGGCCTGACAACCCGCTTCTTCAATCCATCTCCCAAGCTAACCCAGCTACACAAACAAGTATGGCTATGGATACAGGTTCAGGTACAGTGACATGAAGGTATGTAGGATAGCTCAATGAGTGTGTGAATAATCATCGAATGGCTGAATGATGGGAGTAATGATGGAAAGAATCATGAGAAATGAACTAAGTCCAAACAATATGTATCCATGTCCCCAACTTGACACTTGTCATGTTGGGAGCTACTTTGGCCCACTTGTCCCCACCTTTAGAACTTAGGATAAAATAATTATCCATACTTTATAATTAAGAAACATTAATATAATATTCCTTTTTGACTTAAGCTCCCTAGCTTAGCCCTTTTCCTTAACTTTTAGCCCCTCCATTTCCCTAACTAGTGGAGTTTAGTCCCCCATACTCTTTTATCGTGGTCGGTCTACGCACAATGATGTATTTTATATTAACGCTAAGACATATACAAAAGTAGGCACACTGGCCTTTAACATCTAGGATTTTTGACCCAATAATCACAAGACTGACTCACCAGCCTATAAAACACAGCATATACACAAAGGCTCCCTGGCCTTAAAATCGCGTGCACTTAAATTGTTGCGCGTGGTATCTTGTAATGTGCACACTTCCTCAATTTACTGCGCAGTACATGCGCGCACTATGCCATGAAAGGTGCATACAAAAATGATATCAAACAGCTCACGAGCTTAAGTACATTTTCATTTACATTACAATTGGGTTCGACCTAGGGATATTACAATCACTCTCTCCATA
Source organism: Picea sitchensis (assembly GCA_010110895.2). NCBI lineage: Eukaryota > Viridiplantae > Streptophyta > Pinopsida > Pinales > Pinaceae > Picea > Picea sitchensis. The sequence continues at coordinate 32,243 of SNQJ01S0005345.1, forward strand.
ATGATCAAATTAAGGATGAGTTTTAAAAAATATATCATGAGAGAATTGTTGATTACTCTCTCCAACAGTGATATTTTTGAAAGATGTGTCAAAACTAAAGATATCTTCATTGGAATTTTCAACAACAGACTCATAACTATCATCAACCATAGCATGCATGCATTGTTGATCATCTCTTTGTTGAAAAGTAGAACTAGATGATATTCCATTAGTCAACAAGCCTTTATAAACCTTAAATTCTTCCTCCTCATCATTATATTTGTCAAATATTGGAACATCATGATAACATCCTAATGGCAAAGATGAAGATTTCTACATATAATTATCAGCAATATGATCTTGAAACAGATTTGGGAAAATATCACCTTCTTCCTCATCATAATCACCCTTCTCATCTAAATTTGAAACAACAGGTACATAAGGAGAAAGATAGTCCTCTTATTTTTCCTCCTTGGAAATGGATGATCTCTGCAAATTTAGTTCCTCTTGGCTACTACAATTTCCCTTTGTCTGCAAATCTGAAAGTTGGGGGTTGCCTTCATTGATTTCAATGGGCATTTGACCAAAATATAGTTGATCATTGTGTTTTGTAGCAAATGAAACCAAATCTTCAGATTTATAAAAATAAAAAATAATGGTAATAGGAAAACATTCAACTTCTTCACTATCCATTTTTAGTCGATGTTTATGAGAAACCACATCATCTTGAAGATCATTAGAGAGATGATGAAGATTGTGAGGAAGAAATTATTCTCTATCTATAACTTCAATCTCTTTATTCAATTCATATTCCTCTCAACAATTGTCAAATATTAACTCATCTGAAAAGTACTTTTTGCAATGCTCATTGAATACTCTGTGGAAATACTTCAAGGATGAAATGTTGGAAGGAGGTAAAGAGAAATACCACTTACATGCATCACCATCCAATGAATGCATGAACATATTCATGCGAACATATTCATGCTGGAGATCTAGTAGATCCATGCACTCATGGAATTTGTTGAGGTGTTCTATGGGATTGTCTTATTTCCTCTCTCTAAATATAGGAAACAAATCTTCCCATTCTGTCAAATGAGGTACTGGATGTGGGAAACCAGGAACTGCAGAGAAGTTGAGAGGTGCAAACCTCTGAGCCAAAAGAGTAGAAAATTCTTTTGACATTTGAAGATTGTGGAGTCGCCATTGAATTCGTCCTTCATGGAGTTGCTAGATAGAATATTACAACCAATATGATGCCCAACCTTTGTCTATCATCAAATATTGGAACTATGTCGTCTCCCAGGGAAGCCTTCTTCTTTCTTCTTTCCCTAGAAACAATGCCAATTTGTTATCACTCCAAGAGTCACTCTAGGTTGTAGCTTGAGTGAGCTTGGTAACTTAATCAAATGTTTCAAATAAAGGTATAAAATGGATATAGTTGAAGGCCTTATTTGTCTGAGTGTATTCATGTGTATCCGAAGTGAGTTTATACCCAAGTCATTCAACTTGATCCATTTTATACCTTTATTTGAAACATTTGATTAAGTTACCAAGCTCACTCGAGCTACAACCTAGAGTGACTCTTGGAGTGATAACAACTCCATCTGAAGTATCCATGTGATTGAATCCTTGCCATCAAACTTCCTCATATCGATCTTAGGAAAGTGGTTGGTCTTCAACCCAAAGTTGGAGTTTCTCCATTCTTGATTCATCTTCCTTGTGTCCTCATTATGAATTTCATGGGATACATTTTCACTTTCAGGTGTCCTCTCTATTAGGATATTTTTCAATCCTTCCATGATCTCCCTTTTTAAACCATCCATCTTAGTATTTATTTCCTCCAACTTAGCTTCACTTGAATCCATCATCTCTTGTAGTTCATATTTTGTTATTGTCTTCTTTTGTAAATCATTTATTTCTCTGTGCATTTCTTCACCTTCATCAAGAGTCCAAGTAGGATTGTTTGGAGGCTTAATTGGTGTAGAATTTATCTTTTTTGGTGGCATGTTGGCCAAGTATCACTTTTAAACCTTGATTTCGAGGTGGTTCTGCTAGACGATATTTATTTTGTTGTATCTCCAAAATTTCTTTCCATTTGGGTCTGAATTTTTTTTTTTGTAGTTCTCTGATACGTCTTCTATGAAATTCCACAGGTTTGATCAAAATTGGATGTGCCAATTGGAAGCTATGGTAACTTACCCACACCTTGTTGATTTTTGTCCTTCTAGGAGAGTGTACTTGTAAAGTGTGCCAAGATCACAATATATGATATTTGATTCTGAAGCTTGTGCCAAAAATACTACATAATGTCCACTATCCAATGCAACTAGTCTCACTTAATTTGGATACTCATTGAAGAAGATATCACTTTTTTACCAGAAAGACTTGTTTGAGACTAGTTAATATGACTATTCATATACCTTATCTTTCACAGGGTGTATCTACAAAAGTAGGATGACCCAGAAGTTGAATTTTTTATCACAACTACCTTAATCATTTCTATGAATCTCCTATAGATTTCAGGGTTTGAAATGTTACAGAAAAAGTTTTATATCGAAAATTTTGTGATGACTAAATTCAGGATGATTCTATAACCCTATCTTACACAGACTATATCTCCGAAAGTGTAAGGCCTCAGGAGATGAAATTTGAACCACACGTACCTTGATCCATCTAATAAATATTCTCCAAGGGGTTCCTTATGAAAATCTATAGAAAAAAAGTTATAGCAAAAATTCCAAGGTGTCTCAGATGTAGCATCGAAACCCCAAGACCTTGAGCTCTGATACCAAATGTTAGGAACCAAATATCAAAACAGCATATAAGAACCTCAGAATAAGTACTCAACGCCTTGAAAAAGATAGAATTTCAAATAATAATCCTCTTCGAGGGGGAAACCCCCTTATACACCACATAAATTTCCAAATACAAGATGATTCCAAATAAAAAGGTCTCCTTGGTATATATAGGAGACTAGGAGGTACAATTACAACTAATGGACCCAAGCCGACATAAATAAAATAACATTACTAATGTAATATGCCCCAATTAAGGGGTAATGTGCCACTATTTAGGGATTAACAAAACATCCTTAACCATGATATCCCTCTTAGAATGGATGCCAAACCCTTTAGACAAAAGCTTAGATTTATGAACCCAAGGTAGCCCCTACCATTCAGAAAGAACTACAAAATTGTATGAAGAGAAAATCATTGAGAAGATTAGATATTCTAAGTGGATTTCAAATTGTGTACCAATGAGGAAGAAAAATGGGGAGATCAGAGTGTGCATTGACTTTAGGAACCTGAATAGGGAATGCTTGAAAGATAATTACCCTTTGCCCAGTATGTACCACATATTACAGACAGTTACAGGTTCAAAGATGATGTCCATGCTTGATGGATTTTCAGGTTACAACTAGATTGTTGTGGCTGTGAAAGATCGTCATAAGATTGCTTTTATTACACCTTGGGGCACTTATTCGTACATCAAGATTCCCTTTGGCTTGATGAATGTTGGTGCAACATTCTAGCGAGCTATGGACCATGTTTTCAAAGACTTTTTATTTAAGTTCATAGTTGTTTATCAGGATGATATAATGATTTATTCTAGAAAGAGATCTGATCATATTTCTCATTTGCGTGTTATGTTTGACAGGTGCAGGTAGTTGGGAATTTCGCTCAACCCAAAGAAGTCACTCATGGGGATGTTTGAGTCCAAGTTGTTGAGCCACATAGTCTCAAAAGAGGGAGTGTGAATTGATCCTGAGAGGGTCAATGGTATACAGGAGGTTCCCTTGCCTAGTAATAAAAAAGCTATTAAATATTTTATGGGGCAAATTGGTTTTGTACACAAGTTTACCCCCAACTTTGTAGAGATAGGAAAGCCCGTCGCATATACGTTGAAGAAGGGGCACGACCTGATTTGGAGTGAGGTGGCGAAGAAAGCTTTCGGGAATATCAAACAGGCTCTTTCTCACTCTCCCATTTTAGCTAGTCCTGATTATTCACGTGATTTTCAAATTTTCTCTTTTGCATCTGATCATACGATTGCATGTGTTTTGTTGCAAAAGAACATGGATGGGAATGAGTGGTCGACTGCATATATGAGCAGGTCCTTGCAAGGATTTGAGATTAAATACAAGCCTATGGAAAAATAGGCCCATGATATCATAAAGTGATTGGCTCATTTTAGGCCCTATTTTTGGAACTCATACATTGTAGCATACGTCCCTTTTCCTGAAGTTAAAGATATATTAGCTCATAAGGAGTGTGCAAGAACTAGAGGGTTGTGGGTGACAAAGATATGGGAATGTCACCTCGAGGTTAAGACTGCCAAAATTGTTAGAGGTTAAGGATTATCCATGATGATGACTGAGAAGGACTTGGAACCTGAGGTAATTAATCAAGTAAATGTTATTTTTGATAATTTGCAAGTTTCTGATTGGTATCATGACATTGTATTTTACTTGCAAAATTTTTCATGTTCTTCTAACTTCAGTAAGACTTAGAAGCGATCTCTACAACTTTGTGTTGTCAAGTATTGTCTTTGGCAGGGTCGCTTGGGATGGAGGAGCCCTCATGGGCTGATTTTGAGGTGTGTTTTACTGCACAAGACACATCAGATCATGACTGAGTTGCATGCGAGGGTATGTGGTGGAAATTTTTCTGCTAGGACCACTTCCCATAAGATCATGCATGTTAGGTACTATTGGTCGAATTTATTCAGAGATACTCATGCCTTTGTCCGTGCATATGAGCCTTGTCATAGTTTTGAGGGAAACAAGAGACTTCTAGCTTTCCCTTCGATCCAGTTGTGGTAGAGGCCTTCTTCCAGCAATGGGGGTTGGAATTTATCGGACAGATCCCATAGTTTTCTAATGTGGGCCATTCTTGGATATTAGCAGCTACATATTATTTCACTAGATGGGTGGAATCCATTCCGCTCAAGACAACATCGTCTGTTGTTAGTATTCATTTCCTTGAGGAGAATATCCTCACCCGGTTTGGAGTCTCGAAGAATATCACAACTGATAACGCCAATGTATTGAGATCAGTTGAGTTGGTGGCCTTCTGCCTGAGACTTGCTATCACTTTAGCCCATTCGAATAACTACTACCCACATGGTAATGGATTGGTAGAGTCTTCCAACAAGAACTTGATCTGGATAATCAGAAGAACGGTCAGAGAAAACAAGAGAGCTTGGGACAACAATCTCAAGTATGCATTGTGGGATGACAGGGTAACAAAGAAGCAGTCAACTAGAAAGGAACCTTTTTAGTTGGTTTATGGAGTTGATGTAGTCCTACCAGTTAACTTGATGATTCAAGTCCACAAGTTGATTATAGAGTTTGCTACAGATGAGGAGGCCTTGCATGGTCGATTTGATGATCTAGTTCATCTTGAGGAGGATAGATCGAAAGCTTTCACACACTCCATTGAGCATCAGAGACAGGTAAATAAAGCTTTTGATAAGAGAACTAAGGGAAAAGTGTTCCAGGTTGGTGATTTAGTCTTACTGTGGGACAAGAGAAGGGAGAAGTCAACATATCATAGTAAATTTGATAGCTTATGGTTGGGGCCATTTAGTGTCCATGCTTCAGTGGGTCCCAACACTTTTAGGCTTGTTGATTTGGATGGTGATGTCATGCAACTTCCTATCAATGGGCAGTGTCTTAAACACTTTTTCTAGTGAGAGGCAAAAATTCTTCAACATTTTTGGGTACTTGCAGGCATTAGATTAGATGTTTTGCATTTGTATTTTCCATATTTTCCCTCGTATTTTTTCCTTGCATTTTAGTCATGTTTCCTCGCTTAGCTAAGATTTCCTTGTTGTCTTTTCAGTGTTTTGTTTAGACTAGATTTGTTGGCCCCAATCTCCTTTTTGCTAGCATGTGGTCTGAGTTATGTTAGCTTAGGAAATTTCCTTGATTTTATTTCCCTGCTTTCTAGGAGGATCTCTTGCCTTTCCAAATATTTTGTGTTTTTCTAGAAGCCTTTTTCTTTTATTTTCTAGTGGCCTCGTGCCAAATTTTTGTGTTAGCCTATATTTTCAGTCTCGCTGAGGGATCCTTATTTCCATCACTTGAGTGTAGAGTTTAGGGGGGTAGGATGAGAGGCATAGGTGATTGTGTTTGTCTCTTCATCATTTCTTCGATGAGTTTTCCATCTTATAAAGTCCCCTTGTCTACCATAGGGATATGATACTAAGGTTAAGCTTGTTTTGATCCACCACACATCATGATTCACCTTTATGTTACTTCACATTGAGGAAGGAGAGTCCTCATTGCTCCTTTTTCCAGTAGGTTGCCTTGTATTGACACCAACACCTTATCAACATGCAACCCAGAAGTATTGAACACCTTAGTGGCTACAAGCCTCATTGGTAGTCATTTCATACCTAACATGGTTGAGTATCATTGGGCCTTGATCAGGTGACTCTTTTCATGATTCGACTCCAGATCATTTTTCATTATGACAGAGTGTGTTCATGCCTTAGGCTCCATCGTCATCATTGGTGGGTGACCTTCGAACTTAGCAGGGGCTTACCTTATTGGCTTTTGACTAAGTGATTGTCTCTTTGTGTCGACATCAATACATTTACCACATAGATTAGTGCACTTGTTGGCGAGTGGTAGCAAATAGTAGTTTTAGATTATAGCAACATGCAGATCAGACCTTCTATTCCACTTGACTTTCAAAGGGGTCCTAATTTGAGAGTCATTATTTTTTGGGTTTGACTCCATAACCCAATGGACAGGTTACTAGTATCATTCAACATGTTTCAGGATTGGTTTTACAGTATCAGGCAGTTCATTCAAGATGGATTTCACGTTTTCAGATGTGGTCATTGATTTCAGATTGGTATCAGTTTTTTAGTATTGCAGACACAGAGTTTTGGGTTCTCGAGACCCATAGGGGGTCCTGCCCCTTGAGTCTCCATTTGTTGACCCCAAAATATCACCTTTGAGATTTTTATGGTCAAAGGCCAATCTATCCTTTTAGGCTAGCATCCACAGGTTCTTTTGGACAATACAGGGCTACAATTCAGAGATCTTCCAGGCACATTGCTTCTTATTCTTATCAGTTAGAGGGTGGTGGCTTACATGAGTTGATTTTAGAGCTTGTTCTAGTGTTTTCTTAGTTATTTCAGGATGAGCTATCATTTTCAGGCAGAGTATGAGAGACTTGCAGTATTTTGGGACACTTCTCGCCCATGATGATATTATAGACCCCTCATATCAGATATTTGACAACATATTCTTACTCCTTGTCCAATTCTTCTTTCGACGCGTATAAACTTGAGGGTATTTGGACAAGTTTTATTTTTAGTGATGAGATGGCACAAGTGATGATGTAGCATGATGAGGTGGCGACCCATGTGGGTCCCACAAGTCGCCCAACACATGCTAAATAAGGATAAATTAAAGCGAGAAAGTTTCCTGCCACAAAACAACCTTTTGTTTTTCCGCCATACAACAACTTTTTGTTTTTTCTGCTTTAAAGCAGTTTTTTGCTTTTCTTCTTTAAAGCAACTTTCAGGTTTTTCCTCTTTTAGCTTTTCTACTTTCTGCTTTCATCTTTTCCCTTCTTTTCCCAACTTTCCTGCTTTATCCCTTTCTCATCTTTTGCTTTAGTTTTTCACCTTTTCCACTTTTCCCCTTTATTTCCATTTCCTCTCCTCTCTCACTCATTCTCCCTATCTCCCCTAGTGCATACATTAATGGCTTATTTTAGCCCAAAGGTGCACCCCTCTCACATTTTTGGCCATAATTCCTTCATTACTCAACATAATTGATTCATTCCACCTCCATTCTTCTCCAAATTTCCCCCAGATTTGACCAGAAAGCTTGGAAAAGTTCGCTCCACCAGAATTAGCAAGAATCTATGTAATGACACATGACAGATGGACAAGGATCCACTTGGATGAGGATTATTAGTTGACATTTTCCCTAGTTTGTAAAGAGCAAGGTGAATTTCTTCTTCATTGGGCTATATATTCAACAATCCTCCACAGTTGGAAGGTGGATCACTCTATTGAAGTAGTGTTATACTCTCTCATTCTCATTTGTCTCTCAATTCTAGATATGGATTCTCAATTCTTTGGAAATCATTGTAGCAGTTCATGGCTTTTCTCTGTGATGTTTCCATTCCTCTGATTTGACATGAATAAAGAGTTTTGTGTTGTTTTTGGGATAAATTCTTGTTGTTCCAACTGATTTCCAAATTATTGCATGTGTTTGGAGCTCATCGTTCAGTGGGGGTCGATTTGGCACCATTGGAGCATTATTTTCTCTCCTTTTCCTTCCAATAGTTCACTATGTGTTCACACCCAATTCGTCACCTGGTGAGCAAATCGAGGGTGCTTACATGCCCTGTGTTCGTCTTTGGTAGGCAAATGAAATTGCTTACATGTACTGTTGGGTCTTGGTACAATGGGTTGTGGAGGAAGGGTTAGAAACAAACAAACTACAAAGCAGAATTAAACAAAATAAACTAAGCTGTGTATATGGATAGAGAAACAATAAACACGAGAAATACACCGATATCACCAATGGTTTGAGCTGATCAATTGATGAGCGAGGCATGATGGGGAAGGTAATGAACCTTCTTCCCCAAAGGAAGGCTCTTGAGACCCTCACAAACTTGCTTTCCTTACAGTGCGAAGAAATGAGGCTGATGGTGAAAGAACTCCCGACACATCCACTCCAGCCGATGGATGGCTCTATGAAATGTTTCCAATGTGTTATCATCAAAGAATGAGCCCTTGAAAATCTTAGCGGTATAACACTGCACGAAAATTCCTTGAGAAAACAATGTTCCTTCATGGATTTTTATAGCGGATCCTTTGGCGATTATGTAACCTCAATAGAAATTGTGAAGGCTCTTTAGGGCTTCATTAGGTCGATAACACTGCCTACCTGCCCGGATTGACCGGATTTGGGATTCAAATCAGATTGGGAGCTGGTGCGTAAGTGGTTGAGAGGCCGGCCAATCCAATAAATGCAGCCATTTTAGCGAGTCTTGTAGTTTTTGTCGTTAATGATCGTGGCGTCGTGTCTTTATCTCATGAAATGCGTTCTTGTCTGCGCGTAATGTGTAGCGCATAAACTACTATGGGCGGCCTTCAATTTTTTGGTTACTTTGTATAGTTTTGACCCATACGGAATGCTGTGAAATTAATTGATTGCCATGAATGACTTCATTGCTGTTTTGATGATCACGAGTTCTTGTCGCCGTAATGTGAGACGAAATTCGGTGATAGCACATGTACGATGGATGAGGTTAGGAGAATATGTATAGGCGAAATCCATCAATATTTCTTCTACTAAGAATGTTTTTCTAAGGGAGAGCAATAATTAGGACCGTTCGGGCGATCCGTTGGAGAAAAAAGGAGCAGGTAGGACTACGACCTTCTAAAGAGGCGATGCGAGAAAAATATGGCTGTGTACAAGCGAGGTGTGGGCATGCCCCATTAACCGTGTTATGTAACTACGAAAAAGATGGCGGAAGTGTGGTATGAACAATGCAGAAATACCGGTGAAATGGCGGAAAACCCGGTTACGCAAAGGACCATGCCTAAAGAATAATAGGCAATGATGGCGGTAATAAGAAGCGGCGATGGTATGGAGCGATGATATTTCTACCAAGTTGGAAGGTCTTGACCAAATGACAAAAATATTTTGCAATAGTCGAAAGTAAGACCCACCATAACATGAGAGAGTGTTGATCCATCCATCCATCCATTCCATTCCTTTCCATCCATCCATTCCATCCATTCCATTCCATCCATTTCCATCCTCCATCCATTCCTTCCATTCCATCCATCCATCCGTCCATTCCATTCCTCCATCCATCCATTCCTCCGTCCATCCATCCATCCGTCCATCCATTCCTCCAGCCATCCATTCCTCCATCCCTTCGGTTCCATATCCATCCATCCATTCCATCCGTCCTCCATTCCATTCCATCCTCCATCATCCATCCATTCCATCCATCCATCCATCCATTCCATCCATCCTTGTCCTTCCTCCTCCATCCTTATCCTTCCATCCGTCCATTCCTCCTCCGTCCTTCCATCCATTCCATCCATTCCTCCATCCATCCTCCTGTCCATTCAGCTCAGATCCATCCTCATCATCATCCATCCATTCCATTCCTGTCCTTCCTTCCATTCCATCCTTTCCTGCTCCATCCATTCCATTCCTTCCTTCCGGCCTTCCATCCGTCCTTCCTGTCCATCCATTCTCCATTCTTTCCTTCATCCATTCCATTCCATCCTTCCTCCATTTCATCCATCGATCCTCCTCCTCCTCTTCCTTTTTTTTTTTTTTTTTTTTTTTTTTTTTTTTTTTCTCTCTCTTCTCCCTCTGTCCTTCCTCCCTCCGTCCTCCATCCATCCTTCCTCCGTCCATCCTTCCTTCTCATTCCCTCCGTCCATCCTCCATCCTTCCTGTCCATCCTGTCCATCCATCCATCCATCCTTCCTCATTCCTTCCATCCATCCATCCATCCATTCCATCCTTTCCATCCTCCTCCATTCCTTCCTTCCTTCCTCCATCCATCCATCCATCCATCCATCCATTTCCATCCTCCTTCCTTCCTCCATCCTTCCTCCATCCATCCATCCATTCCATCCATCCATCCGTCCATCCATGTCCATCCATCCTTCCATCCATCCATCATCCATTCCTCCGTCCTCCATCCATCATCCATCCATCCATCCATTCCTCCATTCCATCCGGCATCCATCCTCCGTCCATCCTCCGTCCATCCTCCATCCATTTCCATCCATCCATCCATTCCATTGCCTTCCTCCGTCCATTCCTCCATCCTTCATCCGTCCTCCATCCATCCATCCACTCCTCATCCATTCCATTTTCCTTCCTCCGTCCTCCATCCTCCATTCCGTCCATCCGTCCATCCGTCCTTCATTCCTTCCATCCATCCGTCCTCCTTCCATTCCTTCCATCCATTCCATCCATCCTCCGCTCCATCCATTCCGTCCATTCCATCCATTCCATCCTCCTCCATTCATTCCATCCATTCCTCCATCCATCCATCCCTCCATCCATCATCCGTCCATCCTCCATCCATCCATTCCTCCATTCCTCCATCCATCCATCCATGTCCATCCATTCCTTCATTCCATCCATCCATCCATTCCGTCCTTTCCATTCCATTCCATCCATTCCTTTCCATGCCATTCCAGTCCTTTCCTTGTCGGCAATCGTGTCGCGTTGAAATAATCGATCGTGAATAGATCCATAATGCTGATGGAAGAACACCATAGATGAAAGATCATGACATGGTTGGTGGGGTCATCCCCTGCCTTTCCTTCAAACTTTGGTATGTCTGAGAAGAAAGGAAGTTTGGTGGGCGTGCGGGGCCATGTGGCGTCATACAATATGGGATCATTCGTGAGTTTGGTGAGATCCGGTATGTTGAGAGGCCAAGTATGGCGCTCTGTGAGTGGTGGGGGAGGGTTAGCTCAGCCATGTTGTGTTATGAACTTGACCCTTGATGGGGATTAGGTGGGTTGGTGCTCCTCCTTGTGGGGAAATGGGTCCAGCTTAAGGTATGAAAAGGAAGCAGTGGGCCAGGATGACCTTGGGAAGTTGACCCAAGTAATGTAGAACCAAGCAAGGCCGATCCCAAGATGGTAGCACTAGAGTGTGTGAAGGAAATGCAGAGTAGTAGATGCGACCCGGATACTCCCCTAAGGTAGGAGGGAGGTTGAGTAAGCATTGTGAACGACGGGGTTTTTGTGGTTCCTCTATGATGTCGGACTAGTTGTGTGGATGTGTGCACAAAATGGTGAGAAAAAATAAAGAAACAAGAGTCTTTGTTGTAACCATCTACACAATATATATCTCAAAATCAAGCACATGTCGGATGTGCATCATACATAAAATGAAAAAGAAGCATATATGTGGGTAAGAGGTTTTGTTGTGAGAATCAAAGTAAATAAATGCTAAGTGTCCTAAAAGCGTAACGTCCTTCCTCTCAAAAGCCTTGGACCTTCCAATAGTACTCAGGTGGAGTGCGAAGTCACCGGAGAGAGACTAGTGAAGGATGAAGTAATTGGTTATAATGAGGGGTAGAGGGGCATATCCAGAAAGAAGTGGCGATACTTCCCAATAGCCACACACAAAATCCAATCAGATGGGTGCAACCCCTGTCATGCACACGGGTGATGTCTAAAGTTGGTCACTAGGTACCTCAGTCCAAGTCACGACATTTAGATTTACGGCTAAGAAATGGGTCCGCAGGTTTGGATCACAGATCCAAGGAGTGGGTGCCTCAGGGAGACCTGAACAACAGGACCTGAAGCCTTGGGCCAGCTAATGGGTATCTTCTTGCCTTATGGTGATTGGAACCTTGGACTTGGAGGATTTGAAGTTCCCTATTTGTCAGCTTCTATGTTTGAGAATGTGAGAACAGGATAGCAGGGGAGTTATTTGTATGCCTATTCCCGAAATCCTACCTGGACTAAAAACTTCTTTTAGCCTCACAGTGGAGGAAAACTTAGTGAGTTTTTGAGAGAGTTTTTAGATAATTATTTTTTGTGAAATTTGGGGTGAAACCAACCTGGTTCCCGATTCTTAGTGGGAGTGGATAGTCTTATCAGAAAAGATGGGGTATTTTCTAAGATCCCTTTGGAGGAAACCTACTTAGACCTCCGTTTGAGGAAAGAGGCTATGTGAGTGAAGAAGTGACTTTTGTAGTGGTGAGAGTGTACCCAGAGTTTTAGTTATTTAAGATGTCTGCTTCTTTGCATGTGGACTTAAGCTTGGTCATACAAGGAGTGTGATTACCCTACTGGCTAGATGTCATTGGTACAACTGCGGAATTTTAAAAGCCTAGGAAACTAGCATGTGGACATGTGGTCCATTACGTCCTTTAACTCCCTATGTGTGAGTTAATCTAGAAAAAGCATGAAACTATCCTAGATTGAACATGTGGGCATGTGTGGGCCCGTTCACAAAACTTTAAACTCTCCTAGTTTTTTATCTAAGAAGCCAATTCAAACACTATTCTAGTTTTGTTGCCATGTGGAATATATGGGCACGTTACAAGAATGTGTTTGAAAATATGAAACTAAGAGGGGACTCAAAAAGAGCCTTTGTCCTCCTAAAAGTTTTGAAATTTTATTCAAGGGAGATGAGATTGTTTTCTGTCTTTCTGATTCTCAAGATGAAAGCTGATTAGCAGCGTAAGAGAAGAGCATACTCAGGATTGCTACTCAATTTAGTCCCAAGTGTGATTTAGATGTGATTAAAATTGATGTGTTCCTTAGATTATATAAATCAAAGCAAACCATCCATGTGGCAAAAAGCAAATAAGGAAGGAATATTTTATCCACCTAAGTGCCTATGTTTGTTTGATATCCCCTTTATAAAGTTGATGGGTCTAAGTAGTGCAGTATTTAGAGCATGCATAACATCATTCTTAAGAAGGAAATGACTTTCCCCACATAAAACCACTTACAATGTGAAATTTAGTTCGGATGCGCGACCTCGATGTGACAGAGAGCATGTAAAACACTATCTTGTATTGTGATGTTGAGAACTAAAGCATGCGGAGAGCGTTCTTGTGACTCTTGTATAGATAATAGATACGTGAGGTGGAATACCAGCTGGCCTTTGTAACCTAATGAGAAAGAAAATGCGGATGGATTTCTCTCGATTCTCTGTGAATTGGTAGGATTCCTTGGTCGGGCTAGGGTTTGTGTCTACCAATTAATAAAAGGCTTCAAAGAAAGCAAAATAAACCCAAATGAGGGAGGAATTGATACCCTAATTTCCCCAGTGGAGTGTGATCATTGCACCCAATTAGATGCTGGTGAGCTAATCGAGGGTGCTTACATGCCTGTTGGGTCTTGCGAACATGGCCGATTGTGTGGAGAAAAGGGTTAGAGGAAACAAAACAAACTACAAGCAAATTAAACAAAATAAATAGCTATGAACATATGGATAAAGAAACAATAGACACAAAAATACAGATATCACCAATGGTTTGAGTTGATCAATTGATGAAACAAGAGCACGATGAAGGAAGCCCGTAGTTCCTTTTTCCTCCAAAGGAGGGCTCTTAAGGCCCTCACAAACTTGCTTTCCTTACAATGTGAAGAAATGGGACTGATGGTGAAAGAACTCCCGGCACATCCACTCAATGGAGAAGCGGATGGCTCTATGAAATGTTGCCAATGTGTTAGCGTCAAAGAATGAGCCCTTGACAATCTTAAGCGTATATGTACTACAAGAGTCCTTGCGAAAACAATGTTCCTTCATGGCTTTTATAGATCAGGCGTTATGTAACTCCTTTGAAGTGTGAAAGAGGCTCTTTAGGGCTTCATTAGGTCATTAACCATACCACTGTAGTTCATCGCTCTTTAGGGCTTCATTAGGTCATTAACCCGCCTACCCTGCGGATTCATCTCGGATTTGGGAGTCAAATCAGATTGGGAGCTGGTCCGTAAGTGGTTGAGAGGCCGGCCAATTCAATCAATGCGTTGTTTTAGCAGGTGCGCTGATTTTGTCGTTGACAGCCGCGCGTCGTGCGCGCATGCACGCCGAGTACGTTCTTGTCCTGCGCATGTGCGCGCACACCAAACTACTATTAAGCGCCCTTCAATTTTTGGTTACTTTGTATAGTTTTTGACCCTTCTGGAATGCTGTGAAATTAATTCAGTGCCATGAATGACTTCATTTCTGTTTTGATGATGCAGAGTTCTTGTCGCCATGTGCGGACGAAATTTCGGTGATAACACTATGCATGAGTTTTCCACAAAAAAAACTGCTTTTAATTGTTTATTACAGGTTTTGGGTGAGGTCAACTAACCCTCATTCAAAGCCCATGTTTTGTGTTGTTTTATTTGTGGTTTTGAAGGTTTAATCCTATCTATCAAGCAACACATCCTTAGGGTAGCCTCCCTGTGGTCTTCATGCACCAACCCAAAATGAGAGGGGTGAAATCATTGTGACCTTAGGACAGAAACCCCTAAATAAAGTCTAAGTTTGATTCCCTCAATAAAAATATTGACTTGAAACCTAGGGTGTCAAATTTATCCTTAACATACCCTTGAGGGGTAATCATGCAACTGGAAATATTTCTTTATTTCCAATATCCAGGCCTCAACCTCTTCTCCTTTCTTATGCTCGCCATTGAAAGTTGATGGCTTGATTTTCTTGAGTTTACCTTGCAAGATGTCTGCTTCAGGCCTTCTTCTCTAGCTCCTGATAGGAGACACACTTGGGCTTCTCTCTAGCCTTGAAATTGCATGAGTTCTTCTAGTGGATTTCCTTGGAGAATGATGTCGCTTGCTCATGCTTCTCGATTGTATATCATTCTCATGATCATCCCTTCTACTATGTGATCTGGATGCAGTCACTTGTCTAGCACTAGCTACTTTATTTGTGCCATAGTCTTTATTGGATTTCTTATGAAACATATTCAAAATCTGAATTATCTCTTCCTGAGCCTTCATAATCCTTTCATTATCCACTCTATACCTCTACACTTCTCCATGCAGGCTTCTCATAGTTACAGGCTCCTGCCTACCTCTTCTTCCATTAGATTATGTCTCATCATTTCCCATGTTGACATGTAAACCTTTGAACTCCTCCTAATGGTTGTAATATCCTTGGGTATCTTCCATATCTCCATTCCTAATATAAGAACCAAATTTGTTTTCTTGTACCTCTAATTCTACAAGAAATGTGCATGTAAGAATTATTGTTAGCACATGCATACTATAAAACATTTCATTAATTAGAATATAGGTTATTCTTCTCAATTTATGAAGACACAATGCACTAAGTCAAGATATGATTCATTAGACACATTCCTCTCTAAAACATATCTCCAATGGTTGTACTCATGCCTCATTATAAGTTTTGAGACAAAAGTTACAACATTCACAAGTTGCAATTTTCCACTCATTGCTATGTTTTCACTGCTACAAAATTTCTTTATTACTTTCTGAGAAAATTTAAGTGCCCAATTCAAAATTTTGGGTAGATAGATGGCTTCTCCTCCTCAATACCTTTCCAACAACTATTTTTTTGCTCAAATTTGAGCTTCGAGCTTAAAGTTATGGTCCAGAGAAGTTTAGACTATTTTCCCAATTTATCCTTGTATGCTACAAGTGTTGTCTTTCTCTTCGTGCACAGTTTTGTATATTAAGATTCCAAATATGAATCCATGGATGGATTCTATGGTTCACAATATTTCCATAGACTGCTCCTATTCCCCAAACAAACTTATGAGCAAGGATTTATTCCCTTTGGAAGTAAATAGGTGCCAACATTATACCCTTAATCGTTTCAACTATAACTTTCTCATACGAGCTTTGTTTTGCACTTAGAATAGTTGTTGGAAATCTCTCTCTGAGTTATTTTATTTAAGATACAAGTCTAAGACCTTCAAAAATCCTCGCAAGTTTAAGACCTTCAAAAATCCAAAAATTTCATAGAAAACTGATTGTTTTACTGTTATAACATCCTTTTAATCTAAGTCATTGATCTCAATATCAGGGGAAATCTCAACCATTGATATGAACTCTATCGATGATCGACGATTGATGATCTCTTTGGTAAAACAAATGTTCTCACTGATTTCCCCGAACCCCAATCATCATTGGTCATAGACCATCGATCGTTTCTCTTGGAAAAATAATTTTTTTCTCATGAATTTCATCGAACGTCGATCATCGACGATTGACCATCAAAAAATTTCCTTGAAAATGATTGCTTACAAAATTATTCGAACCTCGAACCCTAATGATCGACCATCAACCATCTCTTGGTTGACGTGGCATGACACATGGATGCTGACATGGCACATTAGTTGATTAGGCATGACACGTGGACATTGACATGGAACTTTGGATGATGTGACATGACACGTGGATGCTGACATGACACTTTGGCTGATGTGGAAAGAAACATCACCCTCCTCTTTCCTTCATCGATGATTGACAACTTCTTTTAGATGAATCAAACACCTCGCTAATTCTGTCAACCCCCGATCATTGACCATCGACGATGATTTCTCTTGGTCGATCGAAAGACTTTTCTAATTTCACCAATCCCTATTATCGACCATCGGTGATCGATGATTTCCTTTGGACACATGCAACCTTTCTCTGATTTCTATAAACCTCAATCATCGACCATCGGGGTTTTCTATTGGGAAAATAAAAATCTTTGCAAATCTCATTGATCTGACCATCGGCCATTGGAGAATTATTTTAGTGAACTCCAACACTTAGAAAGTTTTGACCAAATCCCAGATGCATCTAGGTCATAGATCTTCCATTCATAATGATATTGACCATTGATCTGATCCAACTTCCAAATTAATGATTGAAAATGAATCCATATTGACGATCTGTTTCATTTTCCCAACTGCCGAAAATGAATCTTGACTGTCGATCTATTAGACCTTGACAAACTCCAAAAAACCTTATAAGTTTTTAAATCTATTTACAATGAATATGGGTCGATGATCTCAAAATCAAACATGATCTCGACCGTCGATTCACCAAACTTCACCCAATTCTACAACAACCATTAAAACATGAAATTCCACCTTCCAAGTCGAATTTAGCTCTACAACTCTACAAATTGATGCTTTGTATCATCTCTTCAACAATTCGAAGGCATTTAAAACTCAACTTTTCTCACAAATTTGGGGATTTCGCTCTAATTTTCACCATTTCCCCCCAAATTCATCACAAATTGAAATATGTAACAATGAATTTGTCCAAATTCGCATTGGTCCTGGTCCATACAAACCTGGTGTTTGAACCAGAAGCTATGATACCATAATGTAATCTTCCCAAGCCCAAATGAGGTCCATTACATGCAAAAATATAGTTTTAACCATTTGTTGATACCATGAACTAGATGCATATACAACATTCTAAAATAAACATAAAATGTAGTTGATAAACTCCAATACAACAAGCACAGAGTTAATACACAACAATTAAACCCATAAATCAACACATAAACAAAATAAAACACTCATCTTTTAAAAAGAGTCGTGCAACCAGTTGCTTGGGATGGACGTTCCATCCAACCATAGTCTTGTTGTTCCTAATATCAATAACAAGTCTCCCCCGAGTTGGGGTTAGCAATCCACAAAATAGGGTGATCTCTCACTATCTAGTCATAGCTTAGAAAGTCCCACAACCCACTAGTATTCTCCTACAACTATCCCAATTTTCCACCAACTCTCTTCTTATTGACCTGCCCAACCCAAAGAATCACCCCTTCACTTCTCTTAGTTCATTGGACTTCCCATTCATTTATCAGGGTCTCTCTGGCACAGGTAACCAAGAATCGCACTATCGGGAAACTCAAGGGAGCTCATTGTTAGGAAAACTATAAGGAAAAATAGTAGTAAACACTTGTTGTTACATTGCAACTCACACATGAGTTCACTTTTAAGGCTTAACAACTTGGCTCTTCGGTCTTCAACTCCAAAATGCTCCAAAAACGCTCCAACATGCTCCAAAATTTGCCCATTGCTCCAGCTCCAATGCTCTTCTTTTTTTGTTCTCTGCTTGTTGTTCATGCAAAAAACATCACTGTCCAAAAATTGTTGTAACTTCCCATACAAATTTCCTCTCATTTGGCTTGCTTGCTTGACTTACACACTTCCCCATGTTGATTGTACTCAAACCCCATGCTCCCAATAACTATGGGATGTGACTTCTCACACCCACCCTCTTACATGCATTCAATGGTTGGCTTTGGGAACACTCAACAAAAAAATAGAAGGTTCATATACCAATAGAAAGTTTAGGAAGTGGGTTGAATTAATAGACATGGGTAATTCCCCCTCGGACCCCTCTCCTAAACATTCTCTTAGACCCTTCCCCCTCTTGTGGATTAATTCAACCCCCATCTCTGCCCATTTCCCCTAGTAGTTGGCATCACATTTATTTATTAAAATTAAAAAATATGATTCACATTACATCACTTGGTCATAGCCACACATTATATCTACATTGAGCATTAATTAAACTAAGGATTATAGTGGGGATGTTACAACATCGTTCTTCCTTCCCATATGCTCTCTAGACTCTTCTTTTTTGCCAATCCTCTCTCTTTAAACCACTAGCTGACTTTTTTTCCTCGCTTAAGCAACTCCTCTAGTTCTTTCAAATGCACTTAATTTCTCCCTTCTCTACTCATCATCTCATTCACTATTCCATTCCTTTGACAAATCTCCTTAATCTTTTTCAACCACCACTTCTTAGTTATTACATCCCTCTTCAATGTTGTCTTTTCTCTCTCTAGATCCCATACTTCCTCCATGGTACCATTTCCCCACCTACTCATTTCCACTAGTCCCATCCTAGGTCACTCCCACATGCAAAGATTTACACTTCCATAGTTGTTAGGTTGAAGGGCATGTAATCTTCCTCTTCCAGGAACATTTTCGCCCAAATCACAACCTCCCTCACCAGTATTTTGCAAGCTCCCTTCTTGAATTTCTCTTCAGCTCTCGAAAAATATTGGTTCAACTCCATTGTGGACTCAATGATGCATCCTTCTATAGTTGTCTTCACCCAAAAGTTGACGACCCTTGCGACCTGATGATCCAAACTCTGTAGCTCAACTAGGTTCTAGAGGTTCCACTGGATCTCTCCCCTCCTTTTCTAGGCTAGTCATGAGTGTTCTCCTAGTTTTTTTAGCCAATCAGACAGTACCACTAGGAACTCTACCCAGAATATTTCATAAATGTCATGGTTTTTCAAGAATCCATCAGAATCGATTTCCCTTAATGTATTATCTCTCAAAGTGGTCAATCTACCTAAACCACCAATCCTCTGTGTAGCTTTGTGTCAACTCATCAATCATGCTGCTATGATGCCATAAACATGATGAGGGGTATTGACAATGGAACCATTTGTTGGCTAGATCTCAAATCGACATTCACATAGGTGTCCAACAAGGGGAGTCCATTGTAGTCTAAGTGTTGGTCAATCCCTAGGAAGGGGAAGGTCTCACCTAAAGCATTGTGCCAAGACTAAAGGTTGTATAGGAATCGTGCAACATCGTTGTTGTGACTGGCATTCAACTCCACGTACATTGCTTCCCCTAACTATCACACCAATGATTTATCCATCATAACACATCTCTCTTATATTCACACAATAGCTAACAAACCATCATAACTTGTATTATCATTTATTTAAGTGTGCAATAGGTTAGATCAGATAATATCCATTCATAAGCATAGTTAAGGAACAACAATAAAACACATCATCACCATACCAAAGGAAGATAATGAAAATTTTAAACAATAGCCTCATTTTGTTGATATTCATTATGATCTGATACATTTTCATACATTAGATGGGGCTATACCCATACCAAACATATTACAAAAATCATATACAACACCAATCTAGACTCCCTTACAAAAGTAGATGAGTACTATGGCCACTAACTATCTATTAGCTATCAACCAACTGACTAACAACAACCCCCTCACGCCTGGCCCTTACATTATATATCCTTATGCCCAAGGGAGGGAGGGTACATTCAAAACTCTACAAAGCCATTGTTTTTCTTTTAATCTCAGCTTGATGGACTTGTAGTTATCTTCATCTACTTCACCCAGATGTCTCCCTTCTTTCGCCACCTCATCCAAGATCGCTTGGGATCCTACTTGCTACTTCGACCCTTGTCTTCCTCCAACAAAAATACTATTTACTTCTCTTAACGATCTTTGCTCCACATGGCACAAATCTAATTTTTTATATTTGTTAATTATGTGCCACTTTGTCCTTCTCATTTCTAAACCATGATATCTACAAAATTTAAAATGAGGGCCCCAA
Organism: Picea sitchensis; assembly: GCA_010110895.2. Lineage (NCBI taxonomy): Eukaryota > Viridiplantae > Streptophyta > Pinopsida > Pinales > Pinaceae > Picea > Picea sitchensis. Next base: position 53,084 of record SNQJ01S0005345.1, read on the forward strand.
CAATTTCAGAGCCTCATTGTATAGTTCCTTCATTGGATTAGCTTGCCGCACACTTAGTCTACCACAATTGTAGAGAGGCCAACTACTCGAAGACATTAGCTTCACAATGTTCCCCTGGACACATATCTCAAACAATGGCAATGATGGGCCAATAATTGATCTATAGATTTGGGTGTCTTTTACAAGAGAATCCCCCTATGGACAAGTGGATTTCCTCTTGGATACTGACCCCTATAACCAAGACAGAAAGGTGCAAATGTTGAACATTGACATTCCTTCTAATGAAGCTAAAGTAGTCAAGGAATAAGAAGAAAGGAAATTAAATACCTTTAATAATGTTTGTCCTTGCTCGATCCAGGCTGATCTTGATCTCCAAGTCTTTTAGAAGGTCCTGCAATCGAAGGAACAACAACGAAAAAACATACTTCCTATTCCTACCATGATTAGCTCTGAAAGAGATCTATTAAAAGAACAAGTTCATGAAACATACACAAACTTGAAGGAAACATGCCAAACACACATATATATTAATGAAAACATAGCAAAGTGATTACAACCATAGATGTAGATGCAGCAACTTCGCCAAGCTCTCTTTGTCCATACCCTTGCTCGAAATTTCCACGATCAGAATGACTGTAACTTTCACTAATAAATCTCTCTTATGAGATCATAAGTTTGATGCCTTGCATGTCTCTCCCTTTCACCATGAAGAGGCCTCCTTATATAGGCTTGGAGAGGCCTAACCACCTTAGAGATTCTTGGGATAGGTTGGGGATATTTCTCCATGAGTTGTGGATCCTCCCTAAGATCCAGCCTTGACCTTAGATTCGAATCCAACTAACTCCAGAGATGAGGGGGATTTTTCCCTGATTTTCCTCAACAATCAAAGATTCCCTCAAACATCCCAGTGCTCCCTCGGAATGGGACACAGAGTGTTGCAACGCTCCCCCAAAGAAGGGTAGGGAGCACTAGCACTCCCTGACAGTGGGCAGGGGAGCGCTGCCCAAAAATGACTTTTGAGTGGTTATTTCCATGGAAAAATCTTTGTACTCTTCATCAAATGATTTCTCCTTCTTAAACCAGTCTTTGAGGATGTCTCAAGTGTCCTTGTGATGTCGTTAGAGACGCAACATAAGTGAGATGGAAGTATGATGTTTGCGACACTTGCGAAACTTATGGCTAAAATGCGATACTGGTAATGATGACAACAAGTCATCATTGGAGTGAGTAATTTTGATGTGTAACAATGTCTTTGAAAGAGAGAGCCACAAGCAATTGATCCACTCTTCCCCTGAACTAAATAACCTCTCCTTGAATGCAATTTAGTTTAGTAAAGGCTTGGTTGCTTCTTAGCAAAGATTGATGGAAGGCGACAAAAAAAAATTAATCTCTCCATGGTAATGGCTTCAAGCATCAATTCGATGAACATTTGAGCTATTTGTCCAAAGTGAGTTAGTGCATATTAACCATGTCATGAATGACTACTATTGCTCATAACAAGGATGAGAGTGTAGGTCAATGACATAAATAGAAGGTAGAGGAGGATGTAATTGACTTAACATATGTAAAAAATTGTGCATGATTTATATCCATGCTTCTCCCATGCCATGTTTTCATTATGAGATCAATAGAATTGATTATTATGGTTTCCATAAGATTGATACTTTGGAGACTCCTCAATATTCAATACAAAGATGTCCCTCCTTAACATTTGCTCTATCATTTTCTTGCTTGTCTGTCTGAGCATTATATCTCCTTTGTACATGGTGGAAAAAGATGTTTGCAAAGGAGGGGCAGACCAATGGGATGTGAGAAAGGATGCATGTTAGGAAAGGTGAATATCCTTGATGATCATTATTAATGGTTGAATATTGCTTTTGTGATGGTTTTATTTGGTATAATTTTGTAAAAAGTTGACTAGTTTATATCACATTATGCAAACACTTATTATGTTACCTTGTGGTTAGGTGATTAAATGCACGAAAGTGGATGGTCACTCTTATAACAAATTTTCACTTTAAATTTATGTATTTTGTTTGCTAATTATGGATTTTAATAATTATAATGAAGTCCTAAAAGGAAATTATGCACTATTGCAACATAGTCCTTGTCATGCAGTCTTTGAAAGTTCACATTCATGGCATGCAAATATTTTCCCTAACATGTTAAGGCACAACAATCACTTTTGCAAATAACACCATAATACTTGTTTTGACCACAAAAATTATAACTTGTAATGACATGCTACATACCTATACACTCTTCTAAATAATTATAATACTTCTAACCACATAAGATAAAGACTTAACCAAACTTTTGAATAGGAAAGCACATTTAAAACGTCAACCAATGTGTATCCCTCAACACTCACTTATCAATCAAGCACGAAAAGTTAGAGGATTGGTTCGGGTGGAGCCGAGGGAGAGCCGAGGGACCTGCTACAAGAACTAATGGGGGAAAGGGTAAAGCCTTCTACTATTTATGATGGAGGCTTCTATCTATGGAGGTCAAATCATAGTTATATGTTCATAGACTTTGAGAGGGCGTATTTAGATGTATTTATCCTTTTCCCTTGGTAGTTTCAATGTTTTTAGCCACTGGTTTAGTTAAGAGTGGGTATTCTTCCTTGTAGTTTAAGGCTAACAGATTTTAGTTCTTTAGGGATTAGTTTTAGCAGGGGTTTAATAACATAGTTACAGGTCCCATCGAGCAGTAAAGGAGTTGTGGTTTATCTGCCTTCCATCCCTCTTGTTATTTGGGTCAATATTTTAGGTGGCAATGGAGTTATCTGGTGTCAAGTCGAGGGATGAGGTTTTATTGTCATTTATTAATTCCAAAGGTTGGGTCAGACACTAGGTGACTGAGCGTTTAATGGATTTTTAGGTGGCTTTGTCCTATTAGGTTTTGGAATCTTTCAGATGGAAGCCGAGGTCAACGCACTAATGGGTGCAGCTGACGAGGTTCTATGGAATAGAGCAAGTCTTTTCTCCTTGGCAGACACATTATGTTATGGTACATGTCCTATCAACTCTAAATTGGCAGAAATGACACTTTCAACGGAAAATGCCCCGGATGTCAAAGGTGAGGTTAAATTTTTTTTCCCTTCCACTTCAATTTTCCTTCCTGATGTTTCTGCCCAAAACCAGAGAGCAGGTAAGTTTCAAACTATGAAAGGACCAGACTGTTTAGGGAGGAATCCTTGTCATTTAAACTTGGAAGGAAAGGAGTATAGGGCGAAGGGTGGAAACAAAGCTGGAAGAAAGTCGTGGAAAGCTAACAAGTCAAAGTGAAGGATGGTCATGGGTGCAAACATAGGCTTAGAGGAAAACTATAGTTTATCCCTTTGTGCACTAGTAGGAAGGATTTCTTGCCGCACCTTGTGCAAGAAATCTTTACCAACATGGGTTTTGACTACTTGGAATCCTTTGTTAGGCTACACACCTGAAGTTATTTTCCTACCAAAGGAGTGGTTCAGGTTCCTGTTCAATTCGCCTGAAGATACTCTGATGGTATTGGATAAGCTTTGGGTCATGGTGGAAGCAACTCAATGATTAAGCACTTGAGGGTCTCATTCGATCCAACCACATAAGACTTTCAGTTTCAACATCTTTGGGTACTATTATCTGGACTGCCGCTACAACTCTTGAACACAAAGGCTATGGAAGCCATTGGTAACGAGCTCGGATGGTTTATCAAAGTCGACAAACTGTCTTTAAAAGCTCCAGACAAAAGAGTGGGTAAAATCTTAGTTGAGATTGACATTCATTCAGGTTTATTAGAATCTTTAGAGATTGTCTAGAGGGGCTGGACGGTGAGCCAAAGACTTGATTACCTTGGCATTCCATTTAGATGCAGTCTTTGTCGTTGGACGGGTCACTTGAGAAGGGAATGCAAAGGCTCAACGGAGGAAGAAGAGTTTGAAGACTCCATGCTCAGAAAAGCGACTCAAGAAGATTCTCCAGAGGTTGATTCTTTTGAGCTCGGCGCTCAACTCACAGCTCAGGAGGAAGACAGACCGATGGAGTCATTGGACTCTTTTACGGGTAAGTTAAAAACTTTCTGCCCTTCCCTTTTTTTATCAATGTCAGTGTGGGAGCATGATACCCTAGACTCCTCCCGTGTGTTGGAAAAGGTAGTCACTAAGGTTTCTCCTAGCAAGATCTTACCAAATCGGGTTGGTCATTATTCCCGTGGAGTGAAACCCTCACAGTCGGGGGGGGAATTCACAGTATACTACTTTGGGGACTGTGGTCTCCAGGGGAGAAGGGGGTTTAACCAATGTGCTCGTTGGGGACAATGGCCCTCAACTAGGTAATATTCCCATTTCGTTTGAGGATTTTGGGGGGGAGAAGTCTTCATTCCAGAGAGCCTTTGGGGGATATTAACAACCTTCCAGGCTATAGGGAACCTAAATTAGGAGAAACATCTCTCAGAGTTGTGCTGAATACACTGGTTCCTAACTACAGAGAAACTTTGTCTCCCATTCCTTTACCGACTTATTAAGGGAGACATGTAGTAGAAAGAATAGGGCCAAGTGGCGAATCTATCTCTGTTGATCATTTTGGAGAGGGTTATGGGAAGGAATATGCATGGTCTAGGGGTTTGGGAATTGAATTCTCTCCTTTTAAAACGTGAGTGCTCGTAAAAAAACGAAAGCGGTTTCTTCTTCACCCTCTCTGCATACTATTAATTTCTCAGAAAATGGGGTGCTTAGAGGCATGAAAGTCCTTGCCAGGGAAAAATCATGACATTTCTCTCCTTAAATATCAGAGGGGTGGGGGGCGCCCTAAAATCCGCTTCCCTGCGTAGATTGCTAGATAGGACAAACCCTGATACTATCTTTCTACAAGAAACATTGGTTGATGAAAAGAAGGCTAGATCTTTTATGAATGCTTTACGACCAACTTGGTTATCCTATGCTGTTAGGTCGGTTGGAAATTCTGAGGGACTCTTGGTGACCTAGGATCCAAATAAGTTTGATCTAGCTCCTTACTTAAGTTGTGGTGGTATTTTTAGGACATGTGCTTGTTTTGAAAGCAAAAGGGAGCTTTCGCTTTTAAATGTTTATGAGCCATGTTCAGACAGAAGAGGCTTTTGGGACAAGGTGGTCGAAAGGGGAATGCTATCCCATAATAATCTGATAGTAGCAGGGGATTTCACTCTTAACATTAATAATGGTGAGGTCTAGGGAGATTCTGCACTTGTAGATCCTTTTGTTGAATATTTTAATATTTATTCCAAGGAAACAAGCTAGTAGATATTTTGCCAGATAAAGTAGTCCCAACTTGGCGAAATGGGAGAATGTGAGCCAATTATATCGCTAAAAGATTGGATGGGGATTTTATGTCCGAAGAACTCTTAAACAGTGCTGGTAGTTACAAGTCTTGGGTGGCCTACCCTTTTCTATCGGATCATGCTCCTGTTGTTTTGCAGCTGGAAAACACTTTACTTTTTACAACATATCCTTTCAAATTAAACTCTTTGTGGTTAAGAGAAGTTGAATTCACACAAATTGTTCATGAAGTCTGGCTGGATTAGAAATTTATACAAGAGGCCGGGGTTCAACGAAGACTAGTGTGGAAATTGAAATTCTTAAAAAATCGAATAAATTATGGGCAAAACAACAAAGATTGCATAAAATTTCAAAATTAGAAAAGATGGAGGAAGACCTTGAAGCCTCATTATAGGTGATTTCCTAGGGAGTGTAGAGTTTGGCATAGGAAAGCCACATAAACTTATTAGAGGAAGAGAGAAATATACTACTGGTGGCAGAAGAGGAACTATGGAGACAATGAAGTAGAGCACTTTGGATTAAAAGTGGAGATCAAAACACAAAATTCTTTAATCAATTTGCTAGTTTTCGAAGGAATCACAAACATATTTGGGAAGTTATAGATGAAACTGGGAAGGTCCATTTTGGACAAGAGGCACTTAAAACGGAGGCAACCAGAAATTTCAAAATCTTTTTTGAGGAGCCGGAACACGCAACTATAAATGATCAGGTTTTTTCATCCAGACTATTCCCTCTTCTGGTGAATGAGGATGACACTTTGCCTCTTGAAAGACCCTGTAGAAAGGATGAGTTATGGGAGGTGCTCAAATTATTTGCAAAAGATAAAAGTCCGGGACCTGATGGTTGGACGGTTGAGTTCTTCATATACTTCTTTGGCTTGGTAGGGGATGAATTGCTGGAGGTGGTTGATGATTCCAAGAATAGAGGAGAAGTGGTAAGACCCTTAAATTCGACTTTTATGGCCCTCATACCAAAAGTCAATAAACCTACTTCCTTTGATGACTTTAGTCCAATATCCTTACGTAACCTATGTTATGGAAATGGGATTTAGCACTAAAAATAAAACTTTTCATTCGGTTATCTGTGGAAAACAAAATATTAACTTGGGATAATTTACAATCAAAAGGTTGGGAAGGGCCTAGCATTTGCCATCTTTGTAAAAAAGAACGAGAGACTGTAAATCATCTATTGATCAATTGCATATTTACACAACAAGTTTGGTACAAAACTTGAAGGAGGCTAAACATAATGAAAGATTGGGAGGGAATTACTTTAACCGAATGTTATGGGAAGTGGTTAAAGTAGAAGCCTGAGTTCACTACACTACCCTCCTTAATATGTTGGAAAGTTTGGTTGGAACGTAACAAGGTCATATTTGAGAATGGGTTTCCTTCTATATGTTCTGTAGTTTTCAAGTCCCCTGGAGCTTTTAATAGACTATCAGTTATTCAGAAGGTGCCTTCTGTTCGGTCCAATTTTCCACCTCTACAAGTTGGGGCTACCGTGGGATGGTTTGATGGAGCAACTCACACTAATGGCCAACAAAGTGGTGCAGGGGGGGTGATTAGGATCTTTGATCAATTTGTTTATAAATGGACCTTTAATTGTGGTGCATGCACAAATACCAGGGCATAATTACTGGGGGCCTGGGCAACTTTGACATTGGCAACTCGACTGGATATTACAGAGATCAAGGTATTGGGAGACTCAAGAATAGTAATTGATTGGTTAAATTATAAAGTAAATTTGCAAGTCTTTGCCTTAGATTGTTGGAAGGACAAAATCATAGAACTCATCAAAACTTACAGAGCAATCAACTTCTCTCATATATACCGAGAATTAAATAGGGAGGCAAACTTACTATCAAAGAAGGCACTCCAACAACAAGAAGGAGAAATCACTTATAACAAGTGGGTAGAAGGAAAAGAGGGTCCTACTATGTTTCTTAATCCATATTAGATTAGATCCGAAGCTATTAATTAGCCCTTCATGGAATAGATTTTACAAATCTCTAGAGATCGTTTTTTGATGAAAATAATATCCTTTTTGTTGTTATAGTGTGGAATGAGGTTGGATAAAGATTAATTTCTTTCTCTTTAGGACTGAATCTCCCTCTTCATCCTACGTGCTGGCATATCCTTGTTGATGTCTTTTCAAATTTAGCATATCCTTGTTGGTGTCTTTTCAGATTCATCATGGACAATGATAGTTTTTAGCATGAATTATGGACTTACCATGTCTATGTCAAACTATATTTATTTTGAACACAATTATATATCAATATAATAAATAATTTTCTATTGGAAAAAAAAACCAGAAGGCAAAAAGAATTGAAAGACCTTACCACAAATTGCACACTCGAGTCTTCATTGAGTAGAAAGACAAGAACAATAAAAAACCGCCATATTTTCCTCTACCATGACTTGATTATTTGTTGATAAATCTGGAGTAAGGTTAGAGGGATTCCCTATGTCTTCTCATTCAAACGCTTTGGCTCCACTAGATTGAAAATAGCGCTACAACGACCTTTCCATGTGATTATACTCCCAGGCTTAATGTGACCTTACCTTTGCTCTTGTTAGCTTTATATTGGAAGTTGAAACTTGAAACCCTAGTTGCTCCTGTATAACAAATGAAACTTGAAACCCTAGTTGCTCCTATATAACAAATCAATTGAAGAGCGAGAATGGCAGAGCTCTGGTTGAAGAAATGGATAATGTGTAGCCGCATGCCTCAGCTTTGAAAGCCATGCGTTTTCCACAGACTGAATGTTTGTTTGTAATGCTTAATGCAGTTGTCGTTATTTACCTTCGCCGTGTTTTTCTTTATTTCTGTAGTTGTAAGCATCTTTAATTAGGTGGTTTGCGTTCGATTCAAAGCAAATCACTTATACGCAGATGCCAAATTGCTGAATGTCCTTTGAAGGCAGATTATCTGGAATGCTATGCGGCTATCTGTCGTAGCATTTTTACTTGCTTGAAGGGTATATTTCATTCATTCCACATCCCAATCCAATAACCGGCTAAACTGATGATGAGTTTTGTTCAGTCCTCGGAATCGGTGGAATCCCTTCCAGAAAGGAGGCTTTGTTTCAGAGTATCCATAGCCTTGGTTCGGGGAGGGTAAATTTCTGTCTACTTTCAAACCCTAAATGGCGGCCGTAGTCACCTACCAACCTGCAACGGTCTTTTGATGCTGTGCATATCCCTCTATCAGTACTATTCCTTTTATCTTCTCTTTTCTTATTTATTTTTAGAGCGATTTACCACAGTTAGGGTTTCTTTAGAGCAGAACACACTCGGTGATATTAATCACAAGAGCAAGGCACATAGCACAACATATGTAGAATGCATATAGACATAACTGCAAAGGAGGCGGCCATGGATTCCAGAGGAAATAAATGCATAAAATACGGGTAAAAGATTAAGGCCGTGCCATCTGAATAATGTAAGTTCTAAGTTTTTTTTTTTCAGTAATTGTTTTATTTTTGGCACTTCAAACTCCCTGAACAACTTGTGCGCACTACGGACCAAGAATAAATGCTTTTTAACTGGTCAAAGGTTTTTATGGTTGGTTAGTTCTATGCAGACTGGTGTTTATCAGTAACTTTGATTGAGTATGCAACTATGATATTCTTCTATGGAGGTTACATTAGATTGTCAAGCATGAAAGCTTGACTACAATTTTGATATATATATATATATATATATATGGAATTTTAAAATTTAGTCAGTTAAGTTTGACCGTTTTGACCATTCCAGTGTTTGTTTCGATTCTTTAAACTAAGAAAACGGGTAAATAAAATTGATATCAAAACTAATGGTTTATAAAGAAGTATAATGTCACATACAAATGGTTTACAGAAGTATAATGTTACAATGTGGGATTTGAATTTCAGCAGGAAAATAAAAGAAAATTCTTACAACCCAAGATTTTCTGGGAACCACTTGGACTAGACACTTCAATATTTGTTTTCCATGTTTGACATAACTCTCTATTTTTCTTGCAAATCTTGCAACCAACTTGGACTAGACACACTTCATTATTGGTTTTCCATGTCTGACATAACTCTCTTTTCAAGATCTAGTTGCATTTGATGTCTCTAGACAATTAATTACATCCTTATAAAAATAAAATCTGTTTGAAATCTCTTCATTATTTGTTTTACATGTGATATAACTCTCTTTTTGCATTTGATGTTTCTAGACAATTAATTACATCCTTTCAAAAATAAAATCGGTTTGAAATCCCTTAGCTAAGCAATCAATTGGGCATCCTTCTTGGATATCTCATTTCTCTGTAAATTAAGTTGTGAAGCCATTGATCAAAACAAAAATGATCATCATTTACATCCTTTTAAAAATAAAATCTGTTTGAAATCCCTTAGCTAAGCAATCAATTGGGCATCCTTCTTGGATATCATTTCTCTGTAATTGGGCATCCTTCTTGGATATCATTTCTCTGTAAATTAAGTTGTGAAGCCAATGATGAAAACAAAAAATTATCATCATTCAAATACTTCATTATTTGAATGACATACAATATTGCAATTATTTTGTTGTGTAAATTATCCATCGACATTCTATTTTGTAGTCTTAAGCATTGCATCCTAGTTTTCAATGTAATGTTATTTTTTTCCCTGTTGTAGGCACTTCCACTTATTTTAGCTTTAATTTTGTCGCCTTTATTGAAAATGGATTTTTTCCCATTTTCTCTTCATTGATTTACTTTTTCCCATGTCTGACTTTTTAGTAGTTTCTAAAACTTGATGTACACCATTGTTTGAATTTTTCAATATTTTTACTACCTTTTAATTTACATCTATCATGACTTCTTAGTAGTTGCTGAAATTTAATATACATCGTTCATTTTAGATTCGTTTAGATTCTAAAAATCCTTTAAAAAACTGTAATTTGTATAAGGTTTCAATATTAACTTTAACCTGGCCAATAGATCTGTAATTTGTATAAGGTTTCAATATTAACTTTAACTTGGCCAATAGATTTTATTTGTTAATAGAATATGAAATTTGATGTACACCGTTCATTTTAGATTCGAAAAATCTTTTAAAAATTTTAGATTCGAAAAATTCTTTAAAAAACTTAAGGTTTCAATATTAACTTGGCTAATAGATTTTATTTGTTAGTAGAATCTTTAATTAATATTGTTTTTATTTCCAGAAGAAAATTAGCGCCAGTACAAAAGATAACATAGAAGCTGGTTCTACCGGGGATACAAAATCCAGATCAAAACAAACAAAAAAATCTCAGCAATACTGTCCTATGTGATAAGCAAAAGAAACTCGAGTAAACATGGAAGAAAACTTGTTGGGACTAGTAAAAAATCACGAGTAGGCTAGTCCCAAACATTAGAATCAATCTGATGAGAAGCAGAATAGTGAGCAGAGTTTTAGAAAATTTGAATATGATGAGTAGAGCCCACCATCACTCCATCCAAATGGTAGTAAGTAAGTCTTGTTGTTAGAGCCTGTTTTGATAATAAATCTGCTTCCGCATTGGTTTTTCTGAAAAGATGATGCCAATTCCTGAATTCTGCGTTTCCACCCTTTAATATTGATGGCTTGAAGATTACCATTATGTTTCAGCCACTCGGTAATTATTTCAGAGTCCCTTAAAATCTGAACATGCTGAACTTTCCGAGATCTTTGCAATGGAGAGGGATGTCCACGCCCCCACTAATTCTTCTTTAGTATTTGATCCTTTGCACAATTGAATAACCATCTAACAACCGGGCCCTCTATCAATTTTAATGAACCCCTTGCTCCACAACCTGCTCCCCCTGCAGTGGAAGCCCTGTCAAAAAAAGCTAGTGAGTATCCATTCAAACGGATAACTGGACTCAATCTTAAAACCTGAGATTTTATGACTAAGTGAAGATTTGTAATTGCGTCTAGGGTCCTGTACGCCACATCCCAACCCGAGGGGGTCTTCCCTTCAAATAATGACTTGTTGTGTTCGTTCTAGGTATACCAACACAGTAATATTGGTAATTTTTTTGATGCGGCTTTGCATAAAAGCCACGATTTCATGCATTCATTGAGGTTCTTGTCGCGCCAGAAGTAGGTAAATTTTAGGAAATGTGAGCAAATTGCCCAGACAGATTTGGTGAATTTGCAGTGAATAAACAAATGATTAGTATCTTCCTCGAATTTTCTGCATAAAATGCATAAGTCGGGTCCCATCCAACCTTTTTTTTGTAGGACGTCCCACGAAAGGATCTTGTTTTCTGATGCCAGCCAGAAGAAGAGAACGATTTTTAACTATAGTCTCCATTTCCAAACTTGGACCCTCCAGCTGCTCCAGCTCGGTAACCCATGAGTAGTTAGAATGGTGTTATAGAAGTTCTTGACAATCATCCTTTTAGATGCATCGCCACCGGTCCATATCAAATTGTCCCTGGACTCTTCCTGGAGAGTAGTCCCCGCCCCACTCAACACCTTCGTGTAAATATCCCATTCATTATCAAGTTCACCAGACAGTTTTAGATCGGTGTTGCTTCGCCACACCTCAACAAAGGTGAAGGGAGCTCTCGGAAGTGATGCTTGTGCAAGTGTAGTGATATGTTTTTGTTTTAGTCGGGTTATTAGTTCTTCAATGAGAAAGGGGGAGTCTCCAATCCCTAGTACCCTGTCGTGGCCAATGTTAATTAGATGACCTGATCCAGGGCACCAACTTAGCCAATGGTTGATGGAAGGGAGTGCGTGAATGAGACTCGACCTTCTGATCTAGTTGACCAGTGTAGCGTTATGTAAGTATTTGTCCCTAAGTACTCGTTGCCAAACACTAACCTGAGTTAAAACCCTCCACACAGTAATAACGTTCAGAGCTAAGTTGAAATGGGTGAGGTTATGGATGCCCCACCCCGATTCTTTTTAGGCCTAGAGAGGACCTCCCAGCTACAAAGGTGCATCCGGTGTTTGTCCGACTGACCGTTCCAAAGAAACTGGAACATCATTGATCTAATTTTATTTAAAATTGAGTGAGGCAAAGCTTCTAGTGACATCCAGTGAACGGTTTGACCTTCCAAAACTGGTTTTACTAAGATATATCTCCCTCCCAGTGATAAATACTTGTTGCACCATGACCCAATTTTGTTAGAGATTTTGTTAATCATCCAATCCCAGTCCATTGATCGATGGGTTCCAGTCTCAAGGAAATAGCTCAGATAGCGGAACCCGAGAGAGAGGTCGCTAAAACTGTAAGGCAAGAGGGTTTTAAAAAGGTTCAATTCTACAATCGAGAGGCCTTCAAAATGAATTGTAGATTTGTTAATGTTCACCGAGAGGCCTAAGGCTTTGCAAAAAAGGTTGATAATACTGTCTATCACTCTCCATTCCATCAGACTAGCCTTGGAAAGAATGAGGACATCGTCCACAAACAAGAGGTGAAGGATTTTTGTCATTTTGGAAATCCTAATCCCTGTAATAAGCCCTTCCTCCAGGCCGTGCTTTAGTAATCTGCTGAGACCTTCCATCACGAGGATGAAACGTAGGGGGCATAATGGACATCCCTGCCACTTTTGAAAAACTTTGTAGCCTCCCCATTGATGAGAACAACAAATGAAGCGGATGTAACACAAGACATTATCCATTTAGTCATGTGGATCCCCAAGCCTATTTTAAGGAGGACTAGTCTAAGAAGCTGCCAGTTAACACAATCGTAAGCTTTCCTTAAATCCAACTTTAGAACAAGGGCTTTCATTTTTTTTCTTGATACTATGAAGACTTTTGTGGGCTGTGCCAATAACATCTTGGATGCGTCTGCCTTTTAGAAACCCCATCTGTTCACTGGAGATTGATCTGGAAAGAAGAGGTTTAATGCGGTTGACAATAATTTTTTAAATAATCTTGTAGCATAAGTTGCATAGTGATATGGGGCGAAAATCGTCATAGGTTGAAGGTTTGTTCGCTTTAGGGATCAGTGTCAGAAAGGTGGAATTTAGGCCTCCCATAATAGAACCTAAACTTGTATCTTCCATCATCGCTAAAAGATCCTGCCCTACCAGATCAAAAAAATATATGAAGAACTCGACTGTCCACCCGTTCGAACCTGGGCTCTTTTTCTTTTTGAAGTGAAATAGAAGTGATTTTAGCTCCTCCATAGTAACCGGTCTGTATAATAACCTTGCCTCTTCATCATCGATTATCTTAGGGTGATGATCAATCAGTTTATACTGTTCCTTTACATTTGTGCAAGTTGATGCTTTATAGAACGTTTTAAAATGGTGTACTCCTTCTGTTTTTAAAGCATCACTATTATTGACAAGTTCACTGTTGTCTCCTTTGATCTCCCAAATATGTTTTTTGACTCTGTTGTGATTGGCAAAATTTTGGAAATAAGAAGTGTCGCTGTCTCCACTAGCCAGCCATAGTGCTCTGCTTCGTAACCACCACTGATCTTCCTCTTGTCTTAAATTGATATTTATTTCCATCTCCAAATGCCAAAGAGATGATTTTGCTCCTTGATTAGTCGGGTCTCCTGCTAGAAGATTGATGATCTCTTTAATATCTGCTTCTAACTGTTAGAATATAGAAGATGGTGTGCTCGTTTTACCATTGACGATACCTTCGTCACCCAACCATAGGTTGAAGCCTCCCTCCGAGCACCTTAACCTTGACTGAGAATTCTTCTGGAAGCAAACTCTAGGCTAGATAGCCAAACAAAGGGTAGCACACCTCTCTCCAAGAATAGCACAACACAAAGACTGATTAGATAGTCCCAAACCCTAGCCAAGAGATATTCAAGCCAATACTAAAAACTTGTCGCTGCTGCTGCTGCACCAGCTCTTCCTCCAAACCTGCGCACAAGACTGCAACTGCAGTGCGCACCAAACTGCATAATTGCAATTCTGAGATGCTGCAAATGAGAACTGGTGCCCTGTATTTATAGTAGTCCTGCCAGTTTGTTGGGGCCGACTTCTTCTTTTGGGTATGTATCAGTTCAGTATATTATTATTATTTCTGGCCGACTTCTTCTCTTGCAGGTTAATAACCTACTATAAATTATCTTCTTGAGCTGACAAAGCTTCTAGAGTTATTAACCAACTCATTAGGGTTTCTCTTGCTTTTCAGAGTCTTCTATTCTCGTCAGGTTCACACGTGGAGGTAAATACCTCCTGCAACTACCATAATATTAACACTCCCTCCTAGCTAGAGAGGTATTTAGAGGTAATGGACTTGAGCACAAAACATACCATTTACCTGGTAGCATCAATATAGTCATCTAGACTATTTCATGACTAGATCATGACCATCACCATCACCATCAGCTACATCATCTCTCGAAACCATATTTCATCTGAGTAATTTAGACATGATGCTTCACTCATACCATAGAGTGATACAAGAGGAGTAAGAGGTTTGAACTATTTTTCGTCTGGAAAATCTCTGTTCATCATCCATCTGAATGATCATTATCTCCAATAAACTGCTGATAGTCGTCAAGGTAATTAGAACAAGGATAGAACACACCTATGTCTATTCATAGTAGTATATAACTACAATCCAGTGGTTCACTACCACATCAAACAACACACAAGTACTTGATCAACAACGTATGGTTGCGAACAGTGAAACATATTCACCACATTAGTCCTCATCTACTGTCATCTGATAGCTTCCTGCATAGAAACAATGTTATGATATAAACTAATTTGTCTGGGCCAATCTTTCACTCACATCTGTGAGCTCTAAAAGAATATCTGCCACAGTGGTCTTCATCTACTGTCATATAATCTTCATAACAAACATCTAATAGCAATCTGCACATAAACAATGTTATGATATAAACTGATTTGTCTGGGCCAATCTTTCACTCACATCTGTGAGCTCTGAAAGAATATCTGCCAAAGTTGTCTTCATCTACTGTCATATAATCTTCATAACAAACATCTGATAGCAATCTGCACAGAAAC
>SNQJ01S0005345.1:68319-84158 GCA_010110895.2 Picea sitchensis
CTTCCAGCGTTTTAGGCTGACTGAAGGGGTGTGGGCCCATAACCTGTTAGAATATAGAAGATGGTGTGCTTGTTTTACCATTGACGATACCTTCGTCACCCAACCATAGGCCGAAGCCTCCCTCCGAGCACCTTAACCTTGACCGAGAATTCCTCCGGAAGCAAACTCTAGGCTAGATAGCCAAACAAAGGGTAGCGCACCTCTCTCCAAGAATAACACAACACAAAAGACTGATCAGATAGTCCCAAACCCTAGCTAAGGGATATTCAAGCCAATACTGAAAACTTGCTGCTGCTGCAGCTGCACCGGCTCTTCCTCCAAACCTGCGCACAAGACTGCAACTGCAGTGCGCACCAAACTGCAGAACTGCAATTCTGAGATGCTGCAAATGAGAAATGGTGCCCTGTATTTATAGTAGTCCTGCCAGTTTGCTGGGGCCGACTTCTCCTTCTGGGTATGTATCTGTTCAGTATATTATTATTATTTCTGGCTGACTTCTTATCTTGGAGGCTAATAACCTAATATAAATTATCTTCTTGAGTTGACAAAGCTTCTAGGGTTATTAGCCAACTCATTAGGGTTTCTCTTGCTTTCCTGAGTTTTCTATTCTCGTCAGGTTCACACGTGGAGGTAAATACCTCCCGCAGCTACCATAATATTAACACTAACTCTATCAACTTACCTTTGTTTAATTTCACCTTCTTTGTATGCCAACATTTAGTAATTTTTTTTAATACTTGAAGTTTCCAAATCAAACGTCTTTGAACATTCCCTTCTGAAAGAAAGATCGTATCTTGCCACACCTTAATGACAATATTTTTAAATTCCAAATCATCGAGCCAGTGAGCATTGAACTTAAAAGGGTAAAGTTTAAAGTCCGACAATAATTCCAGCTGCATAAAAATTGGTGCGTGGTTAGAGAAGAAAGGGTATTCAACCCAAGACCTGTAGAAATCGATTTCACTTAATAGAACCCCTGAGACCAATACCTTGTCTAGACGCCTTGATATTGCTTCCTGTCCACTGTGGCCATTTCTCCAGGTAGGTACCAGCTTTGACGGTTTAATATCTACTAAGTTTTTGGAAAAGAACAGTGATCTGTAGTATTCATCAATAATTCTATCATAAGCTCCTCCCCATGGCTCAACAGATGATAGAATGAGATTAAGGTCCCCTGCCAGGATCAAGTTCTTAACGGAAAGGATACTGCTGTTCTCCATTGTATTCCAGAAGGTTTTCCTGGCCGAGCAAGGGCTATAGACATTTAGTAAAGATAATTCTCGATTATGTAAATAACTCCTACCAGTGACAAGAATGCCACTGACTGTAAGATAAGGAACCAACTCAAACAAGTTAGGATCCCAAGCGACTAGCAGGCCCCCAGAATTACCCACAGAGTTAATGGAACATACAGCCCAGGTCGGTTGGAAAATATACAAAAAGTCCCTTGCTTTCTGAGTAGAGACCAAGGTTTCTTGAAGAAAAATAATCTCAAGTCGAGTGTGATCCACCAGGCGACGGAAGGAAGCAACTTTGAGGGTGCCTCCAATCCCTCTTAACATTTAGGGAGAGCAATAACATTACTTTGACTTCGCCAGGGCTTTCATTGCTCTAAGAGGCCCATTATCAATGGAGGAAGAGTCAAACTCTATGGTCTTTACAACAACTTGTGACAGTTTTTTCCGCCCGCTTCGCATTTTTAGAGGGGAAAGTTCAAGTCCTATACCCCTCGACCAAGCGAAATCTTTCTCTTCCTTCGTCGGCTTGGTCTTTGAGCTAGTAGCCTTCGAAGATCCCTCAGGAGCAAGAGCCATCTTCCTTAGGAATATAGGACGCTTTGAAGCTTCTTTGTTATCTCTAAGAAAGGGGATCATAGAGTCAAGAGCTGTATTGAGGGCATTCTCATCCTCCTCAGGCTCTCTACAACCAGATTCTATGAAGGTCTCCACAAAAATAGTAGGAGGGGAGGAGTGAGAAGGGGTTGGATACCTCGGCCTAAACACAGGACGATCAGAGAGTTGGACAGAGTGGACGAGGTTGCTGGGTTGAATGGCAGTACAAGAGGCAGTAATAGGGACAATAGTTAGATCGACAGGCCTACCCACAACTGATACATGTTCCAAAGGCGTCCTAAAAGCACCGGAGGGTTCGGGATCCCCCTCAGTAGTCCCTTTGACAACCAAGGTAGCAAGTGACATCCACCTTGAGTTATCCAAAGCTTCCTTTTCCCACAGGGATAATGAAGAAAAGAGAGTAGGGCATAAAAGACTTAACTTACTCGACAAGGAGTCCAAGGACTTCGAAGAAGGTCTTGTCGCTGTTGTGCAGTGGAACGATATCTCACCCAAAGAGTCTACTTCCATCATATAATCTGGAGGGTCTTCCTGTAACAAGGTATCCTCTGACTTTTCCTCACAAATCTTGCCACTGCAATACCTCTGGAGATGGCCAGTACAATGACAAATGCTGCACTTGAAGGGGATACCTTGGTAGTCTAATCTCTATTTGATGTGACGCCCACACCACTCAATATCAAGTACTTTCGGGAAGCCCTCATGAATATCTACTTCCACCAATATTCTTCCCACTTCCCTTGACGTATTTTGTAGGGAAGAGTTGTCCAAAGAGATGAACCTCCCTAAGGCATTCCCTATAGCCTTCATAGCACCCTCATTCCAGAAATGAATAGGAAGTCCAGGCAAGAGGACCCAGAGATGCCTGAGTTGGAAATGTTCAGTAAGTGGGTCAAATGCCACTCTCCAATGCTTTAACATTAAGCTGCTCCTTCCTAGCACCCAAAATCTGTCCAGAAGAAGAGAGGCATCCTCCAGAGTTTGAAAGATGAAGCCCATCCAGCCTTTAGTAAGATATAGCAGCTTCGATGCATATCCAAGAATAGGGACCCAGTTTGGTAACACCTAGTATGAGACCGGTCTATCCGCTAAATAGGAGTAAGAAAGACGACCAACCAAACCACATAAAGCAAGTCTGCAAGTTTCTTCGAGGCCCACATCATCCCCTAAAACCATCCTCCGAACTTTCTTATTTGGCCTCCACACCCTCTTTCTTACTCTCGACTGATTTAAGTTGACCTAAAAGTTCATAGTTCTGCCATTTGATGCTTCCACTTTGTCACCTCTACGGCGATGAATCTCAAAAGGAGGAGGAGGAGGCTTCTGTAGACTAGACACAACCTGGGTTCCTTCCCCAGAAGCACGAGTAGTAGGAAAGGAAGGTTTCGAAAATGAGCCAAGAGTAGTAGGCAATGAAAGAGTGTCAATGCCAGTGAAAAGAGGAAACTTATAGTTCAGATAAGAAGGAAGAGTAGAAAAAAATTCGACAACGTCTGCTTGTTTGAAAAGCCTTTCCCTATGCCACTTTGCCTTGTCTAAGGGGTTCATAAGAGAAGTGACATCTTGTAGAGGGTCATTATTCACTTTCGTTCCCATAGTGCCAATAAGCAACTTAGAAGGAGTTAAATAATAACGAAACACAAGTCAAACACTGGCAAAAGGTCAAGGAAATGATACAAAGTCCAATGATCAACAACAAAATCGATAAAACTTAACAAAAACCGGTCACTAAGTCCGTGGAACCCAAGGGGCTTTTAGAGTGACTCTAAGAGACCTCCCCAGACTCTGTTTAGTTACCGAAAGGAGTAGGACAAAAAACGATTAAAACAATAACTTATGACAAAGTGATGACAAAGGCATACAAGGTTCCGAAAAAGGAGGGCAAGTTTTAAAAAACCAACTCCATCTAGAGACAACAGGTTCAATGCTTGACTGCCTTCATAGGTTGAAAGCTTCGACGGTAGTTGCATAGGTTATGACAAAGATTGACAAATGCAGTTAAATAAAGTCGACAAAAATGAAAACAAGTTCAGTAAGATGGGAAGGCCAGTTCTATAACTCCAGAAAATAGGCAGCTTAAGAAAGGTTCATAGCATAACTGCCTTCTAAGACATAGTCATCTCGCCAGTGGTAGCTAGACCTCCATTAATGGACCATGGTGATTCCCACCCAGTTGCAGGTTCAAACTTACAAGGATTTCTATCTTCCTTTTCGATTAATTAATATTGTTTAAAGATTAGTGATTTATAATCTCAAATATTCTTCCCTATAAATAAAAAAGAGATTTTTATTTTTATTTTTATAATCTCAAATATTCTTCCCTATAAATAAAACTATTCAAAAAATTTTATTTGAAGATTGTTTTTCTTCTATGTGAACTTGCACTAGTGAATAAGTTTTACCCTTAAAATTTAAACAATTCTTTTTGCACCTAGTATCACGAACCCCAGCATCATTTGAAGTTTTAACTTCCCATTATTGTGGCCCAAAGAGTATTTTGTCATGTATTAAACTAAGTAGTGCTAAAATTTTAAGTTCCATTTAAATGTTTTTACCTACTTTGAACATTTTAAAATGTGGTTGGAGAGCAAACTCATGTGGAGTAAAATTGATAGTCCTTATATATAATTTTAAATGTTTAATACTTTTTCCTACTTTCTCTTTTTTTGACTCTCTCTTCATAACCTATATTTTTATTAGTCCCTGCCATGGGACTATAGCAATGAGCTTTCTTTTGATGTGACATTAATTTGTTTTTTATCATAAATTTGTGTATGCAATGTAATGTTTAACATAGGAAAAACAAATATATATTTTTGGATATAATAAAAAAATTTGTGTTTCTCATTTCTAATCTGTTGATAGAATTGAAGTGTTATTGCTCCCTTCACGTCTTTCAATATGTAGAATTAATTACATAATCAATGAATTTCACCAATCACCACATCTAAATATAAAAAATTTGTACTATATATTTATTATCATGCATTATTATATTTATATTATATTTATTATCTAATATATTATTTAGATTATAGTTATTATCTAATATAATAAATATTATATAAAAATATATATTATTAAATTTGAAAGGTTTATTTTCAAAAAGAAAAATTGAATATTTTTAAAATGCAATTTGCATTTGGCTAGCTTAACTTAATTGAAAGGAAATTTAGGTTAATCACAAAACTATACAACATCCACATTAAAGTAAAAATGTGGTCAGAGATTCTTGCCAATACAACATATGACAGATCTATAAACTAAGTGTCATGGAACAACACATCTTCCTCCATTCCTTGTGAGTCTAGGTCGATCTTTCTGACCAGTGTTATTTTTTTTCATTTAAAATCTTTACAAATTGATTTCTTTTAAGACTATGAAACTAACTCCTAATTAACATATTGTTATGTTTCACAATAATCATCATCATCAATAATTATATGGTGTCATCTATCATCTCCATTTCCAAATTTACTTGGCAGGGACTAAGCCATCATCAATAATTATAATATCCTTTATCATCTCCATTTCCAAAGCTACTTGGTAGAGAATAAACTACCATGCAACCCTTGTTTTATATATATATATATATATATATATATATATATAAGAGTAACCTTACAAATAAAAAAAATATATGCATCTATCCACACATATACATATATATGTGGATAAATGCATATATTTTTTTTCTTGTAAAATTACTCTTATTTAATATATATAAAGTTAGAGTGTAGCTTATAAAAAAAAATCATAAAATCATAGAAATAAAGTATTACACATTTAAAATTATACATAATTTTGTTAGTTTTCTTTTAGACTACATGTGTTTAAAATAGGCAAAAACTTTCAAATCGAACTTAAAATTTTAAGTACTTTTTGAATTTGTGTTATAACTTATAATGATATGATGAATTGAGAGCATGGACTTTAATGATTGTGAGGAATTTAACGATGTGAACCATGATGTTATATTTGTTGGAAGATTGTTTAACAAGGTCACTTTAACACAACATACTACTCAATTGAATGTCATTTTTATTCAACTTTTATATATTATAAAATTAGTACAATCACATTATAAAGGTGGTTGATATATGTTAATAGGCTATATCAATCATTTTTATAATAAATAGGCTTAGGGTTTTAGATTAGAGTTAAGATTATTAGAATTTCAGATTTACCCAATTTCTCACTTTGGTAAATTAATAGAGTCTATTAAAATATATCAAATTCAAATAAAACAAATAAAAAAATCATCAAGTAGAAGCTAAGTGCTCCAATCTATGAACTGGGATGGCCCATCTTATAATCTATAAAAAGCCTCAACACCCTATCTTTTACAAATAATTACAAACAGAGAGATCTACCCACCTATTTGTGTCGTCCAGGACCAGCCAAACATAACATAAACTTTGTGCATAACAACATTCCATTCATCAATTTCCCTTAGACTCTGATATATATATATATATGATCAAACTTGAAAAACCACAAAATGTAAGATATATATTAACATCTATGAGACCTACATTTCTTTCATTATCGCGAACTCTCAATATGTTTTTTCTAAATATTACAGACATTGTTATAATCTAGCTGGCCATGTCACGCTTCACACCACTAAAAAACAAAAACATTTGCCCAATATGCCATCTGTGGCCAAGAGGCACACAAATATCACAAAGTGGTCGTATGCCTGTTGGCATTCTATGCTCGTCGGTCATGCCAGGCTTCACACCATTAAAAAACAAAAACGTTTGCCCAATATGCCATCTGTGGCAGTGAGGGTGTGGCCAAGAGGCACACATATCACAAAGTGGTCGTATGCATGTTGGCATTCTATGCTCGTCGGTCATGCCAGGCTTCACACCATTAAAAAACAAAAATGTTTGCCCAATATGCCATCTGTGGCAATGAGGCTTGAGGTAGTGCCTGTTAATTATCCAAACTTGTCAACAAAGCCATATTAATATTTGTTAATCATTTAAATGTGGCAATGAATGGTTTGGAAGTAATTTTCTAATAGGATTAAGTAAATGTGAAAAAGTAAACAAGTTAAGGGATGCATTCATAAATGCAAGGAAGTTAAGAAGATTAAATCTTATTCATTGATTTGGGAGGACGACTAAGAACATGTTAGCATCTTCAATTACCAGTCATAAGATTAGAATTTAAGATTAAAATATCATTAATTGTGCCCATTTCCAATAGATGTATGCCTTTCAGCGCAATTAGCATAGTTTTTAATATAAATTTAGTTTTTTGAGTTGATTGACTTAATTATTTCTTTGAAACATGTGAGAAATTTAGTTGATATGAATTGTTTATTTTGACATCCTAGACATTTTTTATTTTACTTTCATCTAATTATCACATATATGCTTTCAAGGTATTTATGTTTGTATGTTTGTCATGTCACATTTTTAATATATATTTAGCATTTTAATTTGACTTAAATAACTAATTTAATTTATCATAAATTTTATGGAATTTTTAGTTAAATGTAATTAAAGGAATTGTGTATTTGACATACTTGTTCTTATGATAAAATTATTGTTTTAGTCTTTTTTAGCCCACTAAATTCACTAAATTAATTGATATAAAGTTGTGAAGTTTTCTTTTAATGAATATGTGTTTTTAGCATACACCATATTATTAATATAGATTTAATTGTGTATTTTAGTTTACTAATTGTTTTTTTTTGAAATTGAAGATTTGTAAATATAAAGGCTGTGAGACAATTGGTTTGATAATCCTATTTATAATTTTAAATGTTTAATACTTTTTCTTTCTTTGGTGTTCTCCTCATAACCTATACTCTTATTATATATATATATTTTATTTTATTTTTTTTCTTCCTTCTAAAGTGACTCTTTTATATAAAATTAAACTGTAGATTATAAAAAGAAAATCATTTTCAATTTTTTTTAGCCCACTAATTAATAAATATATAATTGTGAGGGTTTCTTTTAATGAAGATGTGTATTTAAAATACTCCATATCATTAATATAAATTTAATTGTGTATTTAATATAAATGTTCACTATTTTTTTTTTAATTGAAAATTTATATATATATATATATATATATATATATAAACCCTGTGGCCATTGGTAGTCCCTATATATTTGGCTTTCTCCTCATAACCTACCCTCTTTTATATGTATATATATATAATAAGAGTGTTTACGGAGAATATATATATGTGGATAGATGTATATTTTTTTTAACTTGTAAAGTGATTCTTATTTAATATATATAAAATTAAAGTGTAGGTTATAAGAAAATCATAGGAAGATAAAGTAAGTATTACACATTTAAAATTATACACAGTTTTACTCTTTTCATCTTAGACAACATGTCAAAAAAACTAAACTTTCAAATTGAACTTAAAATTTTAACTTTTTTAAAATTATTTTTATAACTTATAATGATATAATCAATTGAGAGCATGGATTTTAATGATTGTGAGAAATTTAACGACGTGAACCATTATGTTATATTTGTTGGGAGATTGTTTAACAAGGTCACTTTAACACACTACTCAATTTAGATGTCATTTTCATTCAACTTTCACATACTATTAGCATATTAAGTTTTGACCCAAATAACAAGTTTTTAATATAAATTTAATTTTTTGAGTTGATTGACTTATCTCTTTAAAACATATGATAGATGTAATTGATATGAATTGTTTATTTTGACATCTTACACATTTTTTTAATTTTTTTTATTTTACTTTCATCTAACTATCACATATTTGCTTTCAACGTATTTATGTTTTTTAATATATACTTAGCATTTTAGTTCGACTCATAACTAATTTAATTTATCATATATATATTTTTTGAATTTTTAGTTAAATGTAATTAAAGAAGTTGTGTATTTGACATACTTGTTCTTATGATAAAATTATTGTTTTAATCTTTTTTAGTTCACTAAATTAATTGATATATAGTTGTGAGGGTTTCTTTTAATGAAGATGTGTATTTAACATACTCTATATCATTAATATAGATTTAATTGTGTATTTTAGTTCACTAATTTTTATTTTTCTTTTAAATTGAAAATTTGTATATATATAAAGGTTGTGTTGAGGCAAATGAACAATCAAAATTTTACAAAATTAAACTCATCATTGACAGAGTTCATTTCTACTAACTACCTATCATAGAAAACATGAAAAAACATATACATTCGAGCAGATAAATTGGCCCAAGAGCAAAATGCATTTAAAATGCATATTCAAGTTGTTGAATCATTTGTTGGTTCATCCTGCATTTACTTTGACTTTGCACATTGTCTTTCTGTGTCCATTGGCTCTACTCCCCCTCCTTGATAAGTATTAGATTGTCTTGCCAGAGAATTCCTTGATATTTGGTTGTTAGATCTTGAATTCGAGTGTTGGAGGGCTTCCCTTGCTCTAAAATGATTGCGTTCACGCTCTAAAGCATCTATTCTTTGAAGTAGTTTCACTACAATCTGCTCTAATTCATTTACCAGATGTCTTTCTTCTTCTCTTTCTCAGAATTGCTTGAGTTCATGTTCCAAGCAATCCATTCTTTGCAGCAATATCACCACTGTTTGCTCCAATGCAATTGTAGCGCACCTTTCCCCAAGGAGAGTTGCTATTGCAGCTGCTGCCACTAGCAGATCACGTTTGGCTTGGACTATCTCTTTGGAACATCTGATCAGCTCTTGTTGGTGCACTATCCTTGGAGAAAGGTGCGCTACCCTTTGTTTGGCTATCTAGCCTAGGGTTTGCTTCCAGAGTGATTCTCTGTCAAGGTTAAGGTGCTCGGAGGGTGGTTTCGACCTATGGTTGGGTGACAATAGAGATATTGTCAATGGTAAAATGAGCACATCCATTATATTCTAATAGGTTATGGGCCCACACCTCCTTCATTCAGTCTAGCCACTGGAAGGAAACATATCCGTGAGGATATTAAGCTAGTTGAAGAACTGCCGCTAGGGTTTCTAGTAGGAGCAGTCAACATAGCACTGCCTCTAGGGTGACTAGCTGGTGCAGTTGTAGAAACCCTAACCCTCTTGTTGAGGCACCTTAAGTGAAGGGATTGAAATAATCTCTGGATAGATCAATACGCCTTAGCCTAGCACATCTCCTGGTACTCTTAGCAGGCAGACGTCAAGTTTGAGTTTGTGGTCAAATCTAGGGTTTGACTAAGTAAAAGCAACCATGACTTACTCTATGAAGTCAAAGAACAAGTTAGATGGAGCTTCTAACTTCAGAGCGTGGAAGACAAGGATTGATCTCATCCTTGCCAAGAATAAAGTGTTGGATATCGTGAAAGGAAAGATCGTGAAACCCGAGTTTGAAGAAGGGAAAGAGAAGGAACCGCAGAACGTTGCAACTATGGAGAAGTTCAAAGACAGTGACATCAATGCCATGAGTATCATAGTGGATTCTATTAAAGACCACTTGATATCCTACATCTCTCATCTTGACTCATCGAAGAAGATGTACGATGCCCTAACAAACCTCTTCTCAGTCAGAAACATTGGACAAGTCACGAGTCTGAGGAATGAGCTTCATGACATGAAGATGGATGATGATGACAACATAACGTCATACCTTGTTAGAATCTCTCAGTTAAGAGATCAACTAAAAGCTATTGAAGAGATCATTTCAGAGAAGGAATTGTTAAACATAGTACTCAATGGTCTTCCCAAGACGTGGGATGCATTTGTCGCAAGCATGAACACAAGAAAGGAGTATCTGACATTTGAAGAACTTTGGAATTACTGTGCTCAAGAAGAATCAAGGGGCAGTGCAAAAGAGAAACCCCAAAAGAAGTACGATGATCAAGCCTTCACAACAAGATTCAAGAACTTTAGGAATAAAAGGAATTTTGGCTCAAGGAGGAAGCCAAATCAAGAGAGACATTTCCGAAATACAATGCTTCAACTGTCAAAAGTATGGTCACTACAAGAATCATATCGAGCTAAGGAAAAGGAAAGAGAAACACGAAGCATCAGTTTCCGAAGAAAAAGAACCTACAAATAAGACTAAGCAGGATGAAAGAGACTTCTTCTTCTAAAGGTAACAATACTCTTCTTATTTCTTGTACATATCTCATTTGTATCGTCTCTCTACATATCTTGTATATATATCCCTTGGAAGATAATGTGTTCCAAGAAGAACTATACCTATGGAAGAACAACAAGATAAGGATTGATATCATTAGATAATACACATGAAAGGATGAAATACGTCAAACAAATCACGTGGAAGCTATTGCAAGATAAGTCGAATCAATCATGAAGAGACTTAGAGGAAGCAAAGATAGAAAGAAGCCAACAATCGAGAGGAAATTGGACAAAGACATATGACGTTTTGTAGAAGACAACAAGACGGAAGTGTGGACTCTATTAGACAGAGAGAACCAATTATATATTGCAGAAGACAATAAGGATGCAGACAGAAGCATGGACTCTATCAGACAGAGGAAGCCGATTATATGCACTCATACATGAAGCAAGGATTAGGAGGGAGCTCATCCTATGATCCATTAAAAATAATGAAGTATGGTAGCAACCATGAAAGACAGTACGTGTTCAGTTCAACCGCAGAAGAAGTCTTCTTCGAAGAGAAGCCTTAAAAATATTCCTGGTTGTCCATCCACATCCATGATCCTACGATGAAAGAAAGAAATGGAATATTTAGGGCATGGGATCTATAGGAAACTCCATAGACCCAAGAGCTAAAGAAAAACATCAGGAAGAACATGAAGATTCCAAGAAAGAAAGAGAAGCATGAACAACCAGTCATTATATTAAGAATCACAAGATTACCAACCTGATATAAACTCAATAAAAGCAATCAAGCAGAGGAATTGAAAGTCGTGATGAAGAACGATGTATGAAAGATTTATGAATGAAAGCATTGCGAGATCTAGAACTAGAGGTTCTTCCAGATGGAGGGAGAAGACTATGATGATTACTTGTTCCAGTACACCGGACATATCTCTACATGAGTCATTATATCATCCACAACATCCATGAGTTGGAGTTCTACATCAGATGAATGCAAAGAATGTTCTCCAGAGAAATTGAATAAATAGTGTATGAAGAGCAACCTCAAGACTTTTAGGCATACCAGAAAGAGACCCTTGCATGCAAATAGAAGAAGACAACTTGGTGGAGAACCTCCAGTGCATGGCAAAAGCGTGGTGAAGATTTTCTATAACAAAGATATTGTATAAAGATGATTACTCAGTAGATCAAATCTCATTATGACAGAAGAAGTGCCACATGGATATGGTCCAGTTTTCCAACAATGATATACTCTATTGATCAGAGCTACATGAAGACTTCAGAGAAAACCAGTGTTCTAGACCAAAGTACATTTGAATCAAGCATTACATTATCCGTAATGAAGTCCAGAAAGGAGAAAGTGGTTCTCCAATACATATCTCCACAGATGAGCAGATAAGCAGACATTTTGGTAAAAGATGAAAGAGTTTGCGTACTCAAGCTAGAGCTCGTGGAGACGACTTCCTTATTGAAAAAGGAAGATATGTCTCCCAGGTTGGAAGGGAGCACTAAAATATTATTGAAGACATTCATTGAGAAATAGTCCAACTTAGGCAGATTCTTTCCTGTTCGGAAAGTGGATCGAGATTTCTGACGGACAATGATTTCCCATTGTGGTTAACATGGGAAATGGTCCAGATTGTTGATGTATCATAGACAACGACTTCCCATTGTGGTTAACATGGAGAGTGGTCTAGGGAAATCTTTCTTCTTGAGGGTTACTCAAGAAGATTGCCCCGCCTCGCCAGACAACAATTTCTCATTGTGGTTAACATGAGGAATGGTCTGTTTTGGAGGTTGATGCAGGACGGTCTTTTCCTCTTGTGGTTAACAGAGGAAATGGTCCGGACAGTCATTCCTTAGGGTTTATACATTCTCTCCAGGGTGCACTTTGATTAGTGTAGGAAGAATGGCCCAAGGTGGGGAATGGTCCAGGCTCAACAATCAGGGACAAACATTCCTCAGGGTTTATACATTCTCTCCAGGGTGCACTTTGATTAGTGTAGGAAGAATGGCCCAGGGTGGGGAATGGTCCAGGTTCAGAAAACATGATAGTTATTGTTCCTTGCTTGAGAAGAATAGTCCAGATATCTCATTGTTCTACTCTTAGGGCAGATATTCTTTCAGATCTCACAGATGTGAGTGAAAAGATTGGCCCAGATGATTCACTTTATATCATAACATTGTTTCTGTGCAGGTTGATATCGGATGATTGTTATGAAGACTATATGACAGTAGATATATACTACTGTGGTGGATATGTTCCATTGTTCGTGACTATACGTTGCTGACCAAGTACTTGTGTGTTACTTGGTGTGGTAGTGTACCACTGGATTGTAGTTATGTACTACTATGGATAGACACAATTGTGTTCTATTTTGTTTCGATTGCCTTGAAGACTATCAACAGTTTATTGGAAATAATTATTAGCCAGATGAATGATGAACATAGATTTTCCAAACAGAAAATGGTTCAGAACATTTACTCTTCTAGATTAGAAGAATGGCTCTTGTATCACTTTGTGGAGTGAGCATCATGTCTGATTACTTAGATAGAGTATGGTTTTGAGAGATGATGCAGATGATGATGATGGTGCTCATGATCTAGTCTATACAACTATGTTGATGCTACCGGGTGAATGGTATGTTTTTGTGTTCAAGACCATTACCTGTAATACCTCCCTAGCTAGGAGGGAGTGTTGATATTATGGTATTTGCGGGAGGTATTTACCTCAACGTGTAAACCCGACGAGGATAGAATACTCCGGGAAGCAAGAAGAAACCCTAATGAGTTGGCTAATAACCCTAGAAGACTTGTCGACTCAAGAAGATAATTTATATTAGGTTATTAGCCTCCAAGAGAAGAAGTCAGCCCAGACAGTTAGCCAGAATTAGTATAAATATAGGAGGCCAGTTCTCATTCTGGCAGGTAGTCTCAGAATTGCAGAGCAACAACTTGTGCGCACTGTAGTGCCCAATATTGTGCGTAGGTTTGAGGAGAGCTGCCATTGCAGCTGCTGCAGCTAGCATATCACGTTTGGCTTGGACTATCTCTTGGCTACGGTTTCGAACATCTGATCAACTCTTGTTGGTGTGCTATCCTCGGGGAAATGTGCGCTACCCTTTGTTTGGTTATCTAGCCTAGGGTTTGCTTCCGGAGTGATTCTTTGTCAAGCTTAAGGTGCTCGGAGGGTGGCTTCGGCCTATGGTTGGGTGACAATAGAGATATTGTCAATGGTAAAATGAGCACATCCATTATATTCTAATAGGTTATGGGCCCACAACTCTTTCATTCAGTTTAATTGCTGGAAGGAAACATAGCCGTGAGGATATTAAGCTCGTTGAAGAACTGCTGCTAGGGTTTCTAGCATGAGCAGTCACCATAGCACTATCACTAGGGTTACTAGCTGGTGCAGTTACAAAAACTCTAATCCTCTTGTTGAGGCACCTTAAGTGAAGTGATTGACTTAATATCTGGATAGATCAATATGCCTTAGCCTAGCGCATCTCTTGGTACTCTCAACAAGCCAAGACGTCAAGTTTGAGTTTGTGGTCAAATCTAGGGTTTGACCAATTAAAGAAGCCATGACTTACTCTATGAAGTTAGAGAACAAGTTAGATGGAGCTTCTAACTTCAGAGCGTGGAAGACAAGGATTGATATCATCCTTGCCAAGAATAAAGTGTTGGATATCATGAAAGGAAAGATCGTGAAACCAGAGTTTGAAGAAGGGAAAGAGAAGGAACCGCATAATGTTGTAGCTATGGAGAAGTTCAAAGACAGTGACATCATTGACATGAGTATCATAGTGGATTCTATCAAAGACCACTTGATATCCTACATCTCTCATCTTGACTCATCGAAGAATATGTACGATGCCCTAACAAACCTCTTCCTAGTCAGAAACATTGGACAAGTCATGAGTCTAAACAATGAGCTTCGTGACATGAAGATGAATGATGATGACAACATAACATCATGCCTTGTGAGAATCTCTGAGTTAAGAGATCAACTACAAGCCTATTGAAGAGATAATTTCAGAGAAGGAATTGGTAAACATAGTACTCAATGGTCTTCCCAAGACGTGAGATGACTTACTCTATGAAGTCAGAGAACAAGTTAGATGGAGCTTCTTACTTCAGAGCGTGGAAGATAAGGATTGATCTCATCCTTGCCAAGAATAAAGTGCTGGATATTGTGAAAAGAAAGATCGTGATACCAGAGTTTGAAGAAGGGAAAGAGAAGGAACAACATAACGTTGTAGCTATGGAGAAGTTCAAAGACAATGACATCAATGCCATGAGTATCATAGTGGATTCTATCAAAGACCACTTGATATCCTACATTTCTCATCTTGACTCATTGAAGAATATGTATGATGCCCTAACAAACCTCTTCTCTGTCAGAAACATTGGACAAGTCATGAGTCTGAAGAATGAGCTTCGTGACATGAAGATGAATGATGATGATAGCATAACATCATACCTTGTGAGAATCTCTCAGTTAAGAGATCAACTACAAGCTATTGAAGAGATCATTTCAGAGAAGGAATTGGTAAACATAGTATTCAATGGTCTTCCCAAGACGTGGGATGCATTTGCCGCAAGCATGAACAAAAGGAAGGAGAAAACACGAAGCATCAGTTGTCGAAGAAAAGGAACCTACAAAGAAGACTAAGCAGGATGAAAGAGACTTCTTCTTCTAAAGGTAACAATACTCTTATTATTTCTTGTACATATCTTGTTTGTATCGTCTTTGTACATATCTTGTATATCTATTTCTTGAAAGATAATGTGTTCCAAGAAGAACTATACCTATGGAAGAACAACAAGATAAGGATTGATATCATTAGATAATACACATGAAAGGATGAAATATGTCAAACAAATCATGTGGAAGCTATTGCAAGATAAGCCGAATCAATCATG
>SNQJ01S0005345.1:85935-119604 GCA_010110895.2 Picea sitchensis
AAATATCTCATTGTTCTACTCTGAGGGCATATATTCTTTCAGATCTCATAGATGTGAGTGAAATATTGGCCTAGATGATTAAGTTTATATCATAACATTGTTTATGTGCAGGTTGATATCAGATGATTGTTATGAAGACTGTATGACAGTAGATGTATACTACTGTGGTGGATGTGTTCCATTGTTCGTGACTATACGTTGTTGTGTGTTACTTGGTGTGGTAGTGTACCACTGGATTGTAGTTATGTACTACTATGGATAGACACAGTTGTGTTCTATTTTGTTTCGATTGCCTTGAAGGCTATCAACAATATTGGAAATGATTATCAATTAGATGGATAATCAAAGGATAGAGATTTCCCAAATGGAAAATGGTTCAGAGCATTTACTCTTTTAGATTAGAAGAATGGCTCTTGTATCACTCCGTGGAGTGAGCATCATGTCTGATTACTCAGATAGAGTATGGTTTTGAGAGATGATGCAACTGATGACACTGATGATGATGATGGTACTCATGATCTAGTCATGATCTAGTCTATACAACTATGTTGATGCTACTGGGTCAATGGTATGTTTTTGTGCTCAAGACCATTACTTGTAATACCTCCCTAGCTAGGAGGGAGTGTTGATATTATGGTAGCTGCGGGAGGTATTTACCTCCACGTGTAACCCTAACAAGGATAGAATACTTTGGGAAGCAAGAAGAAACCCTGATGAGTTGGCTAATAACCCTAGAAGACTTGTCGGCTCAAGAAGATAAATTATATTAGGTTATTAGCCTCCAAGAGAAGAAGTCGGCCAGAAATAATAATATATACTAAACAGACAGATACCCAGAATGAGAAATCGGCCTAGGCAGTTAGCTGGAATTAGTATAAATACAGGAGGCTAGTTCTCATTCTGGTAGGCAGTCTTAGAATTGTTGAACAACAACTTGTGCGCACTGCAGTGCCCAGTCTTGTGCATAGGTTTGAGGAGAGCTGCCTTTGCAGCTAGAAGATCACGTTTGGCTTGGACTATCTCTTGGTTAGGGTTTGGACTATCTGATCAACTCTTGTTGGTGCGCTATCCTTGGGGAAAGGTGCACTACCCTTTGTTTGGCTATCTAGACTAGGGTTTGCGTCCAGAGTGATTCTTTGTCAAGGTTAAGGTGCTCAGAGGGTGGCTTTGACCTATGGTTGGTTGACAATAGAGATATTGTCAATGGTAAAACGAGCACATCCATTATATTCTAACACTCCCCCTCCTTGATAAGTATCAGATTGTCTTGCCAGAGAATTCCTTGATATTTGGTTGTTAGATCATGAATTGGAGTGTTGGTGGGCTGCCCTTGCTCTAAAATGACTGCGTTCACGCTCTAAAGCATCTATTCTTTAAAGTAGTTTCACTACAGTCTGCTCTAATTCATTTACCCGATGTCTTTCTTATTCTCTTTCTTAGAATTGCTTGAGTTCATGTTCCAAGCAATCCATTCTTTGCAGCAGTATCACCACTGTTTGCTCTAGTGCAATTGTTCTTTTCCTTTATTGGTCTAAGCTATTAGTTCTGGGGAAGAGGACAGTGACCATATGTTCCATATTGTTGAATTTAACTGCGAATTCTCCAATTTGGCTTCTGGAGCCCTCAAAGATGTCACTCTTCCATATCTTTGCACACATAAAACAATTAACAATTGGTTCCAATATTACCCCAGTAGATGGATAATGATGGTTCGACTTCTGGCTGGTCTTGGAATTGATAATTTGAGGATGGGGTTTTTTGAATCTTTGATATTTGGAGGGTTCGAAAGTAACGCCCAATTGGACTTGGACTTTGCTAGATAGAAAGTCCCAAGGATGGCTAAATATAGGAGGAGAGGTTTCAAGATTGTCAAAATGCGGCAGGGGCATAACGAGAGGGTGGCCAAAATGAAACTCAAAGGTAAAATTAAGACCTGGAAAAGGGAATGAGGAACCCCCTAATCCCAACTTTGAATTCTAGTAATTTTGAACACCAATTACCTCCTACAGGCAAGAGAATTGACCATCGACGCACATATTTAAAACAAGAAAATTGAAATTGCAATGCTCAGAGGAATGCTTAAAACCCCTAATCCTCTTTCTAATTCTCAATAATTTTGAATGATAATTTCATCCCTCAAACAAGAAAATTGACCATTGAAAGGAACTTCCCGAGTGCACAATTTTGAAACATGAAGATTGAAGTTGTAATGCCCAGAGAGGAGTCGAGGATACATTACAATGAAAGAGTGATTTTCACAAGGCTGGGAAGGACAGAAGAAGTCTGCAGCCGGACAAATTTCCTGGTCGTTCCACTTGTCTTTGTCGTCTATAACAAATCTCAGACCCATGGCTGCCTTCCTTAAAATCGCAAATCCACACGCATTGTGACTATGAGTGAAATAACTTGAATTGATCGTGGAATGTGAGAGCATCGGTTGAAGGATCTTGGAGCTCCGTCGATCATCCTTAGCGTTTATAACCATCATAATGAGATTAAGGGAGGGGATGCTTCCATAATTCTCTATTAATTACTATATTTCCTTTGGCTAACCTTGAGCCAACCTTTGCATATTTATCCACTTCCACATTTAACTCCTGTTTGATATGATAAAGGGTGATTTTTTCAAAAGTCTTAATCATATCTAGGGAACGAAACATAATACCATTGTAGATATTACCCCCGACAATATTTCTTTGAACAATTGCTCTTATGATCAACATGGTGTCTCTGTAGATGATGAGGTTTTTGATTTTATTGGAGAGGGCCATTTTGTTTCCAACATAAAGAGCATAAGCCTTTGTTTCGTTGTTAATCAATGATCCGATTCCCCAAGCATAATTGGTGACTTGTTGACCTATGGGCTTACAAATAGTACCCGTATTTTAGTCCATTAAATTAATTGATATAGTCATGGGAGTTTTCCTTCAACTTGGCTAACTATACTTTGTATATCTAAATTAATTGATATAGTTACCAACATGGATCCATTTTAAAATCATATCTATAGCTTGGGGAGGGATCAAAATTTTGAAGGTGAAATTTTTTTAATACGAAGGATTTAATATTTATTTCTTTTTATTAATTGAACGATATTGTTATTTTTTTTAAATTTGGGCTGTAGAGCACCTCGCTACACTACACTCAATGAGGGTTCTTCTAGAAAAGAGTTATTACCTTTGATTTAATATTTTTTAAAAATAAATTATTTTTTAGAGAATAATTTTAAATTTGTTGTAGAAGTAGGGGACAATTTTATTTTTGTCTACATTTGTATTTGTTTTGACATGTGTCATTTGGGGTCGATCTATGCTTGGGTATATTGGTCTATATGTGTTTCTAAAGTAAGGTTACATGTATGGTTTTATGTCTTTTGGGTTGGTACTTGTAGGGAGAACATGTCTAGTTAGATTTTATATATGGAGGTTACACATGAAGCAATGCTATTATGATTGTTGAGTTATGTGTTTTTTAATATGGTGTCATTGGCAGACATGAAAATTCTATTCATGTTTCTCGTCTACCACGTTGTTGTTGATTGTAGGGTGCTGCATTTGTTTTCTTTATTATATGGAAGTGCAGATTATTGAGTGCATAGAGGTTGGGGATTGACCAAATGATTTCACTCAAAGGTACTTAAGTGGATTCAACTTGTTGGATGCCTTTAGACAGATTTTGATTACACTAAATTAGATGTTTGCCTTTGTTAATCATTATTACTCATTGATTTTATACTTGTGATTGTTTTTATAAAATTATTTGAATGGTTGATTAGTTAATGTACATGTGTTTCTAAAGCAAGGGCAGATGTATGGTTCTATGCCTTTTGGGTTTGTACTTGTAGGGAAAATATGTCTAATTAGATTTCTATGGAGGTTTACACATGAMGCAATTTTATTATGATTGTCAAKTTATGTGTTTTTTAGTATGGCGTTGTTGGTAGGCATGGAAATTTTGTTCATGTTTTTTGTCTTCTACATTGTTGTTGATTGTAGGTTGTTGCAAGTGTTTTCTTTGTCATAGGGGTAGTGCATATTATCAAGTGCTTGGAGGTTGGGGGTTGACCAAATGCTTTGACTCAAAGGCACTTGAGTGGATTCAAATGTTGGATGCCTCTAGACAAATTTTGATTACATTGGATTAGATGATTTCCCTTGTTAATCATTATTACTCGTTGAATTTGATACTTGCGATTGTTTTTATAGAATTATTTGAATGGTTGATTAGTTAATGTTGCACTTTGTGTATACTTATTATGTTTCCTTGTACCGAATGGATTAAATACATGAGATGAAATGATTAGTGTTAATAGTTTTTCCACTTTAGATTTACATGTCGTTTAATCAAATTTGTGGGTGTATTAATTATAATGAAACCATATACTTAACTCACTACTTATTTGGATTGTAGAGTGGATGTAGAAAGTGGAAGAACATGCAAATGAGCACACCATACACACAAATGAAGACAAGATGTATTATGGGAAACTTGGTATAGGAGAAAAGCCAACTAGAAGGTGAGGCCTATGCTTTGTTCCCTTTTCTTTAGTTGTGGAATTGCAAATACAAAGAAGGGGGGCACTCATTATGGAGTTGCCTTTGACTTTATGGCCTAAATGGTTAGTACAAAATATTCTTCCTCCTTTTATGCTCTCAAATTTGACTTCTAGATGCTTTGCTCAACTATGGAACACGTACAATGCTAAAAGAATGGAACCCATTCTCCTCCTAGCAACCCAATATTTAACATAGCCTAATAGTTGTCTAGGGTTAGGGTTTTTACATGCTTCAACCCTCAATTAGTGTTAGGTTTTGGACCTCCTAGAATCTTTTTGAAAGTCCATGCATGGTTATCCACACGTGTGAGTAATGTGGGTTAACATGGCATTCACTTGGCACTGTTGTGGTTAACAAGGTAGGTCAACTTGCAAAAGTCATAACTTTTGCATACGAGCTATGATTGAGGTAATTTTCACACCATTTTCAATGTGTAGAGTAACATTGAGGGGTTTGGAGCTATGTACAAAGTTTTGACCCCCAAAAGTGTCGTTTGATGACTCAAATGGCTTTGGAAGGTTTCAAACACCAAGTTTCCAAACTAGGACTTGCAATTAAAATTGGTCATACAAGCCAGTTCCTCCAATTTTTTCACCTAGATAGTACCAATATAGACGGAAAATTATATAATGATCCATTTCAGATCATACCTCCCCATTTAGGGAGGCTTTTCATTCCCAAAATCCATTATTGAATGAGGTGAGGAAAATTTTCCTGTACCTTCTCCCTAGAGTACCATTTTGCCTTATCTGGAAGTTTTCCTTTCAACCCAATATACTAGAGGTCATGTTGCCCTTGTTTGGTATTTTTGGGCTTCTTATGCCTGAACTTCTGGTGATAAGTCCTCTATGGTATGTAGGGCCCGCTCCTCAATTTCTTGATCCAACATGGAAGGATCATGGAGTTTCAGATTTTCCACATTCACTATTGAGTAAATGCACATCAATGGGGGTAGACTCAGTCTATAGGCATTATCAACCACCTTATCTAATACTTCAAAAGGGCCATACCATAGAGATTTGATATTATTACCATTACCTTGTATCCTTTCCTTGTTCAACTACAACCAAACTGTCTTTCACCTTGGATGTTTTCTTGGTTCTGTGTTGATCATGTTAGGGCTTGTACCTTTCTTGTGACTTTTTCAATGTATCCTTGTTGATCAAGTTTCCTTGATCAATGTTCTTTGTGATTTGGTAGTACCTAGTGTATTTTTTCTACATGTTCTATACTTATCCATTTTATTTATTTGTCGGAGTCTCATTGTTGGTCAAAGGTCACTGCTAAAACTCCCACAACCCGCAATCCACATTTTTGCATCCTCCTGCAAAATGAACCCCCATTTCCGCGTCACTAAAAAAAAACCTGCACTTACACTTAGTTTATTTTATAAATGCAGATGCGAGAGACCCCCCTTCACCCCATATCTTGACCACCCACAACCCACATTTCCACATTCTCCAAAATGACCTCCCATTACTCATTATGCACTTTTCATACTTGCCTATTTTCATGAATCCCAATGCGTAAGCACCACTTACAAGAACATTTATAACACCACTACATCAACCATCACACATTTGGGTTAATATCGTTAATTATGTGACATGATTTTCGTGAAAACTCCTCTATAAATTCAAATCCAAACATTGATTAACATTAATGAGTTGAATGTCCCCACATATGATATTACGATAAATCTGTGGTAAATTTTGTAAAGTTTCTCGGTATAAGATATATTACTTCAACAAGATTGCCACATATTCACTAAATTAATTTAAACAAAACATGTTGACTAAGATAAAAGAACCATATTGCGGAGATACAATTAACACCCTTGGATGTAAAGATTGTGACTTTCAGTGGTATGAAGCTTACAAGTGGTATTTAAGACTCTCAGTCGAGGAAAGAAGCTCGAAGAAAGTTTGGACTCCTGGAATAGCACAGGATGGATGTATGCCCGAGGTTTTCGGCTTCAAGGAGTTAGTTTTATGGTGCTCATAAAAGTACAACACTGAGCAGAGGATAATTCAGCTGGAAGAAAAGACATCAGTCTCTCTTACACCAATTGTTTTTAGGAAAATACCGTGACTTCCAACACCTAATAAGATGCTCAAGGGTTCTAAAGAAGATACCTTTCTAAAAGTCCATGATGAAGGAACAAACCTTTTAAAGATATTTCTTACAAAGCCACTCAATGATTCTGGAGGTTCTTCTCAGATTGAGGTATGCTCACTCAAATATCTATACAAGGAATTTGCATGGTTATTTGCTAGGATTCTACAATTATTGTTTCAAAGTTTGTTCTTTATGTTTTACATTACTCTATCCATGAAAATGCTATTTTTGATTGGGCACATGCTATTTCAAATGAGTTCTCTTTTCAATTGGGAAATTTCGGCAAAACAATGAATTTTTATATGACTTCTTATTTGATTTATGCCACAGTTTACTGCCATGTATTTGAATATTTATGTCGATCAAGAAATGTGAATTATAAAAAGGATCCAATACAGTTATGATATCCAACACTATGGAGACATAAGGCCCCTCACCATTTTTACCAAGCACAGAGTGCTTTTCTATCCACATTCAAGAAGATGATTCATGGTTCTTCTACACACCGATTTTTAAGAGAAGCTACTGTTTTTCTCATTGGAAAGGGAGTTTTTGATATTCAAGATGAATTCATCTATATCAGATTAAATGGGTTTCTTTAAGGAAAGCCCTTTTTTCTCCCTTACTATGTTTGTGACAAATTATTTATAGTTGAGGTATGCAGACAATACATATCTTGGTCTCACTTTTTCAATGAAAAAAGGAAAAAGCAGTTCATTCCATTACCAATAAAAGTTGGAGAGATTACTATTAAAGTTTCTCTTATCTGTATGATCTTGCTATTTATCTTGATTCCTTTAAAATGAGAGAAATCCACAAATTTGAAGGCTTTGACTCTGATGGTATATTCACAACTCATATGTTTTCCATTGGTTATGGCACATCTTTTACTAAGTTAGTACAATTGGACGAAGGAGGAGAGGATAACCAAAACCCTCAAGGAAATTCCCTTGAAAATCACCAATTATCCCTGTAAGTTGATGTTGACACTTTGGTAAAACTACCAATGATCAATGTAGACAAAGAGGTAAAACTACAACAAGTCTTAACTCATGCTCACCCCATATTCCTCAAAAAAGTTCTTCAATAACTCACAACAAAACTCATGGCAACAATGGAGACCAAAGGAAAACCCTTGTTGGAATTTTTGGTGATGGAGGAGACAAGGATCCTCCTAAAAAGGATATTGATAAATCACATACAATCTCTAGAAGTAAATAAAGAAAAAGGGAATCGAGAGGTTCAAAACTGTGAATTGAGTTCTCAAGAAATGGAGGTCGATGCTCCATTTCATCGACCTCCATTTCTTGAGAACTCAATTCACAGTTACCTTACAACATGTTGCATTTAACCCAAGTTCCAAGAAATTGCAAATGGAAAAGGTCAATACGAAGAATAAAAAAAATGTAGAAAATGAAACTCTGAAATTAATATAGTAGGAGTGAAACGCTCTTTAGAATTTCATCAGGCCACAAGGGATGCCCTGAAACATTCAATTAGTGAAAATGAGAAGGATAATTTAATATTCAAGAAAATAATAAAAGAATTAGAAGATGCTCTGTTGCCTAAACCCTTGTTTACTAAACTAATCTATTATTAGACCACTTGATATTTTAGAGGATGCACCAGAATCAATTTCAAGACTAAAATGGGCTTCGAATTTATTGATAGCCATTAGAAAATATGTTGGAGATAATATAAAGAATAGGGTTACTCTAATCCTTGATGATTGAGAATTGACTACTAGTTCAATGAGTATCTCTACAAGGACCTTAAAGAATATCTTCAAAAGAATTTAGAAAATGATGAACATTTCTACAATGAAGTTGTCAACACTTTTAGTGCAAGTATGAATGATATCCACCAGAGATAACAATATCTTCCATCAAAGGTTCAACGCAAGAAAATAAATGCATGTTGGTTAAGGAGAATCAAATGTTTGCGGGAAATGATTGTTAACTGTGATGTTATCAATTCAAAAAGAAGTGACTTGTTTTTCAAACGTTTTGATGTAACTAATGAGTTGGAGGGTTCGCATTTAATAATGGATTCTATATTGATTACAAAGGATCAATTGCAAGAACAATTATAATCTTTTAAAATTTCATGGGCCAATGAGTTTAACAACCTAACTAAATTTTCACAAGAGGAAGTTGAAAAGTGGTTAGTCCACTATGTAAACAAGAATGAAGATCAAGAAGATATAATTCATTAGTTAGGTTTTGAATTAAAGGATATTGAAGATGAGATATTCGATCTCAAAATTAAACACAAGTTAACGATTTCCCCCATGTGAGAGTATATTGAACAATGGTTAGGGAATGCTTTGGTCAGAATAACCGATCCTCATTCTCAAGAAGTAGTTACAACTGTTAGGGCACCTCCAACTGAGCATCATATAAAGAAAACTTTGACGAGAAAACAGAAGAGAGTTTTTCCCATCATAGTAAGAAGATTAACCATTTCATTAAGCTTTTGCCTCCTTTTAATCCTCTCAGTTAATAGTCAACCAACCTTTTTTTCCATGGTCTGTGGATATCAAAAGGTTGATTCCAAATTATGTCTTCTCTTTTCTTCCAGGTCTTTTCATTCATTATATGTTCCACGAGAGCGCCATCCCATTCCTTCAGGATGAATGGATTTTATTTTTCGAATATTATAAACTATTTTTAAACATTTGTATATTTTTGAGGTTCCCAAATAATTCTACATATGTGGTCCATAATTCTCATATTGTCGAATGATATGTTCTACTTTACTTTATGCTACGATGGAAATGATGTTTTGTGATATTTCTCATTTTACTCCTTTACAGTCTTGTATAATATCTACCATTGTGAATAGTCATTTCTGAACAAGCCTAGTCCTTTCTCAAGCATTTTCTGCATCTCTGTATTATATTAATAAAGTAGGAGTGCCACCTCTCTAAAAACGTAGAAGGAATTATCCTTATGATGTTATCTCCAATACCTTTAACAATGTTTGAGATCAACACTTCTATACTTGCAAATCGATCTACCTATTCTTTTCAACAAATTTCTTTCCTTTTAATGCTTCTCCTACGACCTCTTCCCTCACTCCTCCTTATTGTCCATATAGAACATCCAAGGGACAAGGTGGAAAATACCCAAAACAAGTTTCAAAAGGGGACTTACTGGTAGAAGTATAGATTTCTCTATTATACGAATGTTGAATATAGATTAGATTTTCATCCTAGGTCTTCAGATGCTTTTGATTGTAAACTCTCAAAAGATGCACCAAATTTCCATTGATTACTTCTTTCTGCCCATTTGTCTGTGG
The DNA here is from genome assembly GCA_010110895.2 of Picea sitchensis. Classification (NCBI taxonomy): domain Eukaryota; kingdom Viridiplantae; phylum Streptophyta; class Pinopsida; order Pinales; family Pinaceae; genus Picea; species Picea sitchensis. Next base: position 95,910 of record SNQJ01S0005345.1, read on the forward strand.
ATGGAATGTTGTAGATCTATTCAACTTGGTGTCCATATTTTTCCAAAGTGTAGTCCAAAAGGCATTAATAAATATGGTATCCCTTTATAAGATGATGCTCCTTGGTATCCCAAAGTGCACCCGGATTTGTTAAAAGAACATGTTTCTTGCTTCTTGTCCTTTGATGGTCTTTTTACAATGCATATCTTGCTAAACTTGTCAACTACCACAAACATATAGTCATGTTGCTTCTTGGTTGTTGGAAAAACATCTACAAAATACATGGAAATGGTTTTTCAATGTCGATTGGGTACAAGTAAGGGATGGTATAAACCTTGCTTTCTATTACTAGGCTTGCTAGTACAACAAAGTACGCATCCTCTGATATACTAAACTACATCTTCTTGCATTTTGGGCCAATAAACATACCTTTGTAAGTTGGCAATTGTCTTTCGAACACCAAAATGTCTTGCAATCATGGAGGTGTGAGATTCTCTGATAAGCTGCAATCTTTTGTCTTTAGGGACATAGAGCTTGTCTAGCTTGTAGAGCAACCCATTCTTGAGATGATAGTCATCCTTTCTGTCATCTGCTTCTACACGAATTTGACCATGTAGCCGCTGAAACACCTCTTTAAAGTCCTCATATTCTATGTATGCCTCTTTGTATGCATCATAGGTAAAATGATTATGGGTGGCCTTGAAACCATATATGGCAACTAGTGTTTCCCTTCTTATATTTGATGACTAGATGAAATTACTGCAAAAACCCCATCCACTTGTAACTTTGGTTTGTAAGTTGGCAACAAACCAAAATGTCTTGCAACCTTGGAGGTGTGAGCTTCTCTGATAAGCTGCAATATTTCATCTTTAGGGACATAGAGCTTGTCTAGCTTGTAGAGCAATCCATTCTGGAGATGATATCATCTTTACTTTCATATGCTTCTACATGAATTTGACCCTGTAGCTACTGAAACACTTCTTTAAAGTCCTCATCTTCTATGTATGCATCTTTGTATGCATCATAGGTAAAAGGCTCCATGTGCATAATATTTACCAAAGATGGAATATTGGATATGGGTGGCCTTGAAACCATATCTGGAAACTGATTAGTGTTTCCCTTCTTATATTTTATGACTAGATGAAATCGCTGCAAAAACCCATCCACTTGTAATGTTTGGTTTGTTGAAGTTTAATCTAGGTCTACAAATACTGCAATGGCTAGTGATCTGTGTGGCTGATAGTTTCCTTTCCCATCAGATAATGCTTCGTCTTCTTAACAACTTGAACCAAGACATAAAGTTCCTTATCATATGCAGGGTATTTTAGGTGTTAGGATCCGATCCTAACCCCTCTCTATGGGTCATTAGTTAGTAGGATATGTTTTCTATGTAATAAAGACCTAAATTAGTTAATAAGGCCTAATAAATAAATGAGAATAAGTCAATGTAAGAAGACCTAATAGAATCTTCCGCTTCTAGAAAGATCTTCTTCTAGAAGTTTCCTTAGAAGGTAGAATTAGTATAAATAAGAGTATGATGCATTGGATATCTTGTCTTGGAGATTATTGTAGTAGAGCTCTGCTCTAGTTTCCCCCTCAAAGAGGCAAGTGAACATTGCTATCTCTAATAAATGTGCTCTTTCTGGTGTTATTATGGTATTGTTCTAGCTATAATCTCGTTGTTCCATTACTGCTTGCTAAATATTTATGTTCCGCATATTATTATTCATCGGGTATATTGCAAGTGGTATCATAGCTCCTTCCTAGGAAGAACTTGTGGGGTAAATTTTTTCATGGTAGAGACATATTCCAATGTCTTTAAGCTACAGAGATATGTTCTTCCACGCATAAACCCATGGTTGGGGAATCATACACGCAAGAAATACAAGTGGTACTTAAGCGCATATTATTGGCCACCCTTGTAACCCTTGTTGGTACCCCTTTGAGTGGTAGCGCATCAGACAACACCTATATATGAATCAACCTATATATCTTGAAGCCCTCCATATATAAACCAATCGGCCGCTTGACTACAATAGGGCCACCGAGAAAAAAACTCAGGAAGACACTCTCTAGTACCTTGGTAGTCGGGTAGTACGACTAAGGGCATGGTATAGCCTCCTTAGTTAGTGCCCTGAGATATTGGGTCGAGTAATACTGTTGAACCCCACATGTATATTAGAGAGATATAACATAGGGAAAACCCTTGTCTGTAGAAGCCTTTAATACCCTAACCCTTGGGATGGAAACATAAACATAATAGACAAGATCTATTTCCGTGCAACTGCGTCTACTGCATTCTGGTTGCGAAATTACTACACATTTCTTCTCGTTAAGCATTTGGCCATTTCATCACTGCAATATTATTTAGATCGGAGAATAACTCTGCAGGAGTAAAAAGTATGAGGCCAGGATGCACCCTTATTTGATACTTGGTCCATTGGATTCCTCTCTTCATCTCGATCGCAGTGGTACCTGCCATTTTTAATCCTTTTTTAGGCGGACCCAACCCTATCCGGGATTCCCTTATTTGCGAACTATCCCATTGGATTCCTCTCTTTGTCTTGATCACTCGGGTACCTATCAATTTTAGGCCCATATTTTCATCTTGACACATTTTCTACTTAAGCCTCCACCATGCCTACCAATTTATCTTAGTCCCAAGAAACCTTGGATGTAAAGGTGTCTATCCTAGAACAAAAAATGGCCACCATGAATGCCACCTTACAAAACGCCCTTGATAAGCAATCCCAAGTTCTGGAACAACTCCTCAAGACTAAGAATCTTTATCCCAATCCCGAGGACCCTTAGTCTTCCCATTATGAGTATACTCACTCATCCTGCTCCCCTTGGGGTTATCCACCCTCTTGGAATAAGGCACCCAAAGTTGACATGCAAAAATTTGATGGTTCCAACCCCGCCAGATGGGTTTCTCAAATGGAACAATACTTTTCCCTTCATGATATTCAGGATGATGAGACCAAACTCCATGTAGGGGTTTTGTACTTGGATCAAGAACATTGGGAGTGGAGGCACTAGCATACAAAATTTTATCTAGGACTACCCACTTGGAACATGTTCACTAAAGCAATTTGTGCCCGTTTTGATCGAGAATCACATTTTTTGGGTAAGCTCACTAAGCTGCGCCAAACTAGATCAGTCAAAGACTTCATCATGACATTTGAATAGTTGGTTATCTGAATCGAGGGATTATCTGATGAATTCTACCTTGAATGTTTTATTAGCGGCTTAAAGGAAGCCATCAGGGCTCATGTGAGCATGCATAATCCTATTACCTGGTTGCAGGCATGTCAATTAGCAAAGGATGCATAGACCATCTTTCAGGCACCAACCCTGAAGGCTACATTCCCCAACCTTCCTCACCTCAGGGCTAACCCAACTCTGAAACAAACCTTGAAGGTCCAAAAGGTATCTCCAACAGAAATGGTGGAATGTCGCAAGAAAGGACTTTCCTACTATTGTGATGAAAAGTATTCCCCAGGGCATAAATGTAGAGAACAAAAGTTATTCCAAATTGATGCATCAACTTCCTCTCCCTATGAAGACTTCCCATCAGATGAGGCTTCTGACCCAGAGGAGGTACAACCAAGTGATCATGTTGAAGCTCCAATAGTAACCCCTGTGGAACCATAGGAACCCATCATATCACTTCATGCACTCTCGGGCATTTCAACCCCGCAAACATTGAATATCAAAGGCTACATCAAACATAGGATGCTGGTGGTATTGATTGATAGTGGTAGCACCCATGATTTTATTCATCATAGGCTTGCTGATGAGATCCATTGCTTTGTCTGCCCTGTTTCTAATTTTCAAATCCTCATCGCTAATGTTGGTACTATGAAGTGTGTGGGCCGCTGTGAGAATTTCAAACTCCAAATGGGTGATTATCATCTGAAAACCTACATGTTCTCTATTTCCATGGGTGTTTGTGATATTGTATTAGGGGTGGAATAGATTCACACTCTGGGGAAAATCAAAATGGATTATCAAGAATTATATATGAGCTTCACCCAAGACGCCCACCCCTATAGCCTCTGAGGTCTCCAAGCAGACTCTTCTAAAATCATCAGCTCTCACAGGATTTAAATTTTTTTGAAGAAAGACCACCATGGTGTGATTGCTCAATTTAATTCCTCTCAGGTAATTACTCCTTTCCTACAACTCATCTTGGACAAGTACCCCAAGGTCTTTGAGGTTCCCACTGCCTTACCTCCTTTCCAGGGTGAGAACGATCACAACATCCCTCTCCTTCCGAGAAATCAACCCCCCAATGTACATCCCTACATATATCCATTTGCTCAAAAAAATAAAATAGAAAAGGCGGTCCAATAATTACTGGAGGCGGGGGTAATTCTCCCTAGTTCCAACCCATATTCTTCACCCGTGGTGATGGTCTTAAAGAAATAAGGTACTTTGCGCATGTGCCCTGAATAAATTGACCATCAAAGATTACTTTCCCATTCCTATCATTGATGATTTGTTGGATGAACTCCAAGGTTCCTATGTATTCACCAAATTAGACCTTCGCTCTAGCTATCACCATATTCGGATGAAGGAGGAAAATATTCCAAAGATTTCTTTTAGAACTCATGAAACACATTATGAATTCTTGGTCATGCCTTTCGGCCTTTGTAATGCCCCACCCACCTTTCCAAGTCTCATGAATAAACTATTGAAACCTTACCTTCGAAAGTTTGTCTTTTTTTTCTTTGATGACATCCTCATTTACAACCATACTTGGGATAGCCACCTTCTTCATGTGGACAAAGTCCTTCACTTGTTGCAGGAAAACCAATTGTTTGTCAAAAAGACCAAATGTTCATTTGGAGCCAGTCAAGTGGAATATTTGGGACACATTGTTAGTCGTGAAGGGGTAAAAGTGGACCCCAAAATGATACAAGCTATGCAGGAGTGGCTGTGACCCATGACCTTAAAACGCCCAAGGGGTTTTCTTGGTCTCACAGGATTTTAAAAGAAATTTGTCCACCATTATGGAAAAAATGCTAATCCCTTGATCGAAATCCTTAATAAGAATACATTTCATTGGACACCTGTTGCTGAGCAAGACTTCACCAAATTAAAGAGGGCCATGTGCACTACTCCTGTCCTAGCAGCTCCTGACTTCAACAAAACCTTTGTGGTGGAATCAAATGTTTTTGGAACTGGTATAGGTGCAGTACTCACACAAGATGGTTGACCATTGACATTTACTAGCCAAGCATTGAGTGGTCGCAATCTGGGCATATCTACGTATGAAAAACAAATGATGGCCATTCTCCATGCGGTGCACACTTGACAACCATATCTCTTGGGGCATCATTTCTAGATCAAAACAAATCACCATAGTCTGAAATATTTTTTGGGGCAACGACTATCCTCCCCAGAAAAAAAAACGTGGTTGACCAAAATGTTGGGTTATGATTATGAAATCATAGACAAAAAGGGCAAAGATAATATAGTCATAGACGCATTGTCAAGAAAAATGAGGAGGACGACTCCCTCTATTCCTTATCCTTACCAGTACCTGATTGGATTGAAGAAGTACGCCAAGAGTGGCTAACACACCTGACTATCTCCAAGATAATTCATCTCCTTCAGGAGGACCCTAATCGACCCATCGACTACACTTGACAGGACAATATTCTTAGATATAAGAATTTCCTAGTTCTATCATCCTCTTAAGCACTCAAGCCGAGGCTCTCAAATGAGTTGCACTCATCAGCTATTGCGGGTCACTTGAGGTTCCAAAAGACATATGCTCGTGCCCATTGTTATTTTTTTCTAAGTAGGCATGAAGAAGGATATCCTTCACTTTGTCATAGAATGTGATGTGTGCCAATGTAATAAAGGTCAAACTATCAAGTATCCAGGTGCCCTACAACCCATTTCCATTTCAACTTTTATGTGGACAAAAATCTCCATGGATTTTATAGTGGGCCTTCCTAAAGCTGGGAACAAGTCCATCATCATGGTGGTGATTGATCGCCTCTCCAAGTATGCTCATTTTTGTGCATTACCCCACCCTTTCACACCCGCACTAGTCACACACGTTTTTCTTGATCGGATTTTCAAGTTACATGGAATTCCCACCTCTACTATATCTAATCGTGACCCAACTTTCACCAACACATTTTGGAGAGAGCTAATTAAATTGCAGGGCACCCAGTTGAACATAAGCACAACATATCACCCCCATTTTGATGACCAAACATAAGTGGTCAACAAACATTTGGAAACCTACTTGCGGTGTTTTGCTTCAGACAAACAACACCAGTGGGTGCAATGGCTCCCCTTGGCAGAATGTTGGTACAATACTTCCTATCATACAACCACTAAAATGACCCAATATGAAGTAGTGTATGGGCAACACCCACCTACAATCACTACCTATCTTCCAGGCACCTCAAAGGTTCAATCTATTGATACATTGTTGCAAGGTCACACAACCACCCTAGCGGCTTTGAAGGATAGCCTCCACATGGCCCAAAATCGCATGAAGCAATAGGTGGACCATCATTGTTCAGAAAAGGGTTTTTCAGGAAGGTGATCAAGTGTTTCTTTGAATCCAAACTTACAAGCAAACATCTCTCAAAGCCCAGGGACATCACAAGTTAACACCCAAGTTTTATGAGCCCTACCATATAAGCAATTGTATTGGTTCAGTGGCCTACAAATTGGCCCTTCCTGCTACTTCCAAAATCCATCTGATGTTCCATGTTTCTTGTCTGAAGAAAGTGGTGGGACAAAATTGCAGGGTCCAAACTATCCTTCAGGAATTAGATGAAGAAGGATCCATTTGGCTCCAACCAGAAGCAGTCCTCAATCACCGTGATTGTTAGCTACATGGAAGAACTATCAAGGGAGTGCTAATCAAGTGGAAGGACACATCACTAGAGGATGCGACCTGGGAACCATCGACCATACTGCAATAGTTTTTGCACCTGCAACCTTGAGGTCAAGGCTGATTTTGAAGGGGAAGAGCATGTTAGGATCCAAGCCTAACCCCTCTATATGGGTCATTAGTTAGTAGGATATGTTTTGTATGTAATAAAGGAAAACATTAGTTAATAAGGCCTAATAAATAAAGGAGAATAAGTCAATGTAAGAAGACCCAATAGAAGCATCCGCTTCTATAAGTATCTTCCTCTAGAAGTTTCCTTAGAAGGTAGAATTAGTATAAATAAGAGTAAGAGGCATTGGATATCTTGTCTTGGAGATTATTGTAATAGATCTTTTCTCTGCTAGAGGTCTCCCCCTCGAAGAGGCAAGTGAACATTTCTATCTCTAATAAAGGTTCTCTTTCTGGTGTTATTATGGTATTGTTCTAGCTAGAATCTTGTTGTTCCATTACTTCTTGCTAAATATTTTTGTTCCGCATATTATTATTCATCGGGTATATTGCATCAAGACTCCCCCATGAAACATCTTAGAATTATATCATACCGACTTACGAGGATTTCTCTAAGATCACTCCCATATCATATCCACTTGCATCTGTATCCAATTCAAATGGCTTCTACAAGTTAGGCAATGCAAAGATCGGTGCTTGATTGATCTTCCGTTTCAGTGCATTGAAAGATTTTTGTTGAGTCTTTCCCTACTAGAAACTCTTACCATTTCCTGTTATGGCATGGAGCGATGCAACTACCATTGAAAAGGATGCTATGAACTTTTGTAGGTATTGTATTTCCCCAACAAATCTCCTAACTTTAGTGACAATAGTAGGAGCTGGTCAGTTGAGGATGGTCTTTCTTTTCATGAGATCTATCTTGAGTTCCCCTCCATTGAACAAGTACCCCAAATACACCAATTACTACTGAGAAAACTCTCATTTCTTAAGGTTATCTAGTATTTGATGCTTTTTTAGAGTCTCTAACACCTGCATGAGATGCGATGTGTGCTCTTCCCGGGTAGAGCTATAAATCAATATGTCATCCAAATACACTATTAGAAATGAATCTAAATAGGGACTTGATACATCATTCACCAATCACATAAATGTAGTTGGTGCATTACATGAATGAAAAGGCACGACCAACCATTCATACAAACCTTGCCTTGTCTTGAAGGTAGTATTCTAGGTGTCTTTTTCTTTAATGCATACCTGGTGGTATCCCAATTTGAGATCCAACTTGGTGAAGTGCTTGGCATACTACTACTGGTTTAATAAATCACCGATCCTAGGCAGAGGACACTGATTCTTGAGTGTGATCTTGTTAAAATATTTGTAGCCGATAAGCATTCGCCAAACCCCATACTTCTTGGGTACTATGATGATAGGTGACCCACAAGGTGAGGTTCTTAGTTAATTACTCCTAGTTTCAACCGTTTCTGCATTTGCTTCTTCACTTTGTCCGCTTATAGAATAAACTATCTATATAGCTCAATATTTGGTAATGGGGAGTTAGGAAACAACCGTAACTCATACTCCACTTCCCTCTTATGTAGTAGTCCTTTAGGAAAACACTCCTCTACACTTTCAACAACTCGTCCAACTATAATTTATGCTCTTTAGTACATCCCTCAAGGGATTCCTTTACTCTTATCGATTCATCACCCAATTGTTTCTCTCTTAAGAAAATGACTTCATACTTCTTACTAGAATTGATATTTTGGGCTTGGTTGGCACTTACTAGAGAGATATTTGAGTTACCTTTGTGTGTGTTGATATAATATTCCCCATCCTTGATAAGATGACACTGATTTTCTCTCTTAATGAAGATCACATCCCTCAGATACATGCAGGGGCTTCCAAACACTACACCACACACATCAAGGGGTACTACATCTAACTCCACTTCATCGATAAAATATGCACTTACACCAAACTTGATCTTACACTATTTTGTGACCTTAAGCTCTACATCCTTGTTTACCCATCCCATTGGATATGGGATAGGATGATCATGAACTTCCAACCAAAGCTTGTTGATCAGCTTGGATGCTATGAGGTTTTGCTAGGGACCAAAGTTTAATAGAGCATCTACCTTAGTATTTTTGATCTGGATCTTAATATGGAAGAGTTTTCATATCCTTCTCTTCCCTGTGAAGAAGGATACTTAGGTTCACATCCTTCTGCACCGAGGTATAGAAAATCTTCTCATTCACATCCAAACTGCTCTCTACCAGTTTCTTGAATCTGTGGCTATTCTGTTCTTCTTATTGGCATCCATCTTATGGTTCTTTGGATTTAGCTTTGGATGTATCTTCCAACACTTATCTTTTGTGTGACCATTGATATTACAATGGTTGTTTGGATCCTTTCACTTACGTGCAGTGGCTATCATTTCTTATCTTTTCCTTTCCACTTCTTCTTCCCCTCCTTGGAAGCATCTTGGTGGTATTTCTACTTAGAACCACTTTGGTTGTCTTTTCTTATGCCCTGTGTTCTTCCGGTACTGTGCTTGCACACATGCCTCATCAATGGTCCTTTCTTTGAAGAGAATCACTTGCTTCTAAAAATTATTTTGCAGACCCCCTAGATACTTGAGGAGTATGATTGGGTTCTTGGGAGAGATACCTAACATGATTTCCATCTTCCTGAACTTTGTGGTGTATTCTTGCACACTTTGCCCTTGCCTCTACTTGAAGTGATGCCAACAAATCCATTGGTCCTCTACATATCCAATAGGGTAAAGTTGAGACTTGATGAGGGTTTTGAACACCTCCCACTTAGTTATTGGTGGATTACCCTCTAGCCTAAGTGTCTTCGTGTGACTTTCCCACTAGGTTAGTGCATGGTTCTCAAGTTTTAGTTGGGAAAATGGATTTTTTCTCTTTTAATCTATATTATGGACAATGAAATACACTTCTAACTGTTGCAACCAATAATTCAACTTAATAGCTTTGATCTCACCTTGGCATGGCTTGACGTTCACTTTGGCTTCCATTTTAAATAGAGGTTGTGAAGGAGTGATGACACTAGAATTTAGTTGTTGTTTCTTGGGATCTTTTTTCGATTCATTTTTTGGTTTTTCACTATCTCCCAGTTTCTCATTTGATTCAACTTCCGAGTTAGAGATACCAACCTCCCAGGAAGGTCCAAACTTGTTCGAAAGATATATCAACAACTTGCAAGATATATCAAAAACTTTCTCTTCCAGCCTTACAAATATCTCTTCCCTTGCATCTCAAGGGTTGTTATGAATAAACTCATTCTCCATGGCTAGGGTTCTACTACTTCCTTCTTAATCCAATTATTCTATCTTTAACTTTCCACAAATACATCGAAGAAAACTGCTTGGGTACCAATATGATATGTAAACTACCGTGGATATTCCACTCGAACAATTTGTCACAACTAATCTTACAATATTATGAAATATTTTATTATTCAATTTATTTCCTTAGATCCCAGATTTATTAATACTAGCTTAATGATATTTTGTTATTCAATATATTTCCTTAGATCCTAGATTTAGTTTTACTAGTTTAATGCTCAAATTCATGAAAATAATTGAAATATATAAATGAAAGAGCAAGCAAATGAACACACTATCCAAAAAATGAACACAAGATGTATCCTAGGAAACCTGATATGAGAGAAAACTCAGCTATAAGGTGAGGCCTATTCTTTGCTCTCTTTCATTCGGTTATGAAAATGAAAATACAAAGAAGGGACACTCACTATGGAGTTTCTTTTATCACTATAGCTTGGATGGCTTCTACATAATCTTCCTTCTCCTTTGTTATGCTATCGAATCCCACCCCTAGATGATTTTCTCAAGTATGGAACAAGCATAATGATAAAATAATGGAAAACAACCCATCATTTAACATAATCTGATAGCCGTCTAGGATTAGGGTTTTTGGATTCCTCAACCCTCAATTAGCGTTAGGTTTTGGACCTTCTAAAGTATTCTTGAAAGTTCACACATGGTTATCCCCACATATGTGAGTAATGGGGGTTGATGTGGCATCCGCATGATACCATGGTGGTCAACAAGGTGGGTCAACTTGTGAGAGGCATAACTTTCACACATGAGCTTTGATTGAGGTGATTTTCACACTATTGGAAAGGTCTCAATGTGTAGAACAACGTTAAGGGGTGGGGGATATGCTTACAAAGTTTCGATCCCAAAAAGTGTCGTTTGATGCCTCAACATGTCTTTGAAAGGGTTCTAGACCCCCAATTTCCAAATCGTGTCTCCCACTAAAATGGGATTTGCAAGCCAATTCCTCCAATTTTTCCACCCAAAAAGTACCAAGATAGATGAAAAATGATCCATTCCAGATCATTATTTCGTTGAAGTGATTGTTAATTTATTTAAATCTTAATAAACATCATAAATACACACAAAAAAACTATAACAATCACGGATATGGGATGAACAAGATCTCATGAAGAGATATGTGGTGCCATGAGTCCCTAAGTGGCTAGGGTTTAATATTTTGGGAGTGTTTTCAGAGAAAATCCATGGAAGATGACAATTTGGTGGATCAATTTTCTAGTCCTATAGTTGATCTAGGAGAGCATGAAATCTTCTACTTGCAAAAGCATTTCCTTGATCTCAAAAATCGCATGGAGCTAATTCTGTTTCACTTCCAAACCCTACGATCTCAAGGTTGGATAACCATATCTCCAAGGCATATTCAAAAGTCATTGGTTCACATCAAGGAGTTTTAAGGCACTCTAAGGGTAAATACCCTCTTGATCCACCATTGGGAAGGGCATCTCATATTGGTTCCATTCTCTCCTTCACCTATCGAGTAGAGGTATGTTTTGGAAGGTTCTAGTTCTAAGGTCAAGATTCCATTAGAACATTTATGTGTTGATAGGGATAAAGTCCATGTGCAAGTGCACCAAGGTATTCACCACAAGACATTTTAGGTATCTTGTCATTGTTCAAGTGAGGATTCAAGATGGTGGTAACAAATTTCTTAGTTTCATTAACCCTCCATTAACTCGATTCAATGATCCAATGATTCCGTTTCATTCCTCAGAATCTCTTAATAATACCCACTTCTTTGTTTGGGATTTTGGTGAATGCTGTTCGACACTATGTGGCATATTATCCTCTCAAAGAACATTAGTGATGAGTAGATAAGGCATAGCCTTGTTAATATCTCCAAGGAAAGGTCAAATTTAAGGGAGAAGCCTAAGCCAAGGAGATCCAAAGCTAAGAAATGTGTTAAAATTTGCTCTAAGAAAACTAAAATGGTTCTAGGTGAGGATATATTAAGGAGTCACTATCTCCTTTCAAGAATTGGCTCTATTTGGTAAGTTTTATGACCGCTGGATCATTGCACAAACTTCTCCTCTAGATGAGTTAGGTTTGGCTCCCGCTACTTGGATATTTATTTGATCACTATGAGCTATCTAAGGGATGCTTTTCGTTCATATTTCAAAATGTTAAGAATGCACTTCAGATTTGCCAAGGAACCTAGCTTTGGGAAAATGCCATCATGTCCTTCAAGCCTTGGTCTCTATGATTAAATTCAAGAAGGGAACTATTCTCTACCAAAGCTATTTGGGTAAAGCTCTTGACTCTCCCTTTAGATATTTGGAATGACCTGACTCTCATAGTGATAGGGAATTTTTTTTGCAGTTCCATTTGTCTTGATGAGAGGACAAAATAGAGAAATTAGAGGAAAATGGATCGAATTTGGATAGAGGTAGACTTGGTGGAGGGCCTTCCTGACAATATATGGATAAATGCTAGGAATTGGAAGTACACTTAGGTTTTATATTACATGAATATCTCTTTCAGGTGCTCCTTCTATTATGTTTATGGGTACTTGAAAGTGGAACATCTTTCAACTAGAAATGTAGCTATTGAAATTCATTATTTGAATTTTAGTGGCTCTTCACCTATTTGTAGGGAATGTACTACTCCACATCAAGGAATTTAGTAGGTTTAAAAAAAGGTTTGGGGTGATATTCCCTCTTTCAAGGTTTCATCTCCATTGGAGGCCTCACTAGTTCGAAAGGAGGTTCAAGGTAAAATTTCAAATGTAAATAAATATAGCTTTGTGGATATTTTAGTACAGGAAAATCCTCTAAGTCGAAAGTGACAATGGGTGAACTCCAAATCCCCGTAGCCCAAAAATATTTGGAAATGATTTTCTTTGAACTGTTGGGTAAGGATCCTCCTTCCTTTTCTAAATTACAATATCCCTTTTTAAGAAGTTTGTGGGTTCTCTCCCTCCCCTAGATATTTTTCTAGGTTATGGAGGTTTGGGATCTATCCCTGAAACTCCCATCTCCCTTCCATTTATCTCTCATTTCCCCCTCAAAATTGCATTGTTGATAATGTTCCCATGTGGCAAGGGAGCTCCATATGAATATCAATAGAGCCTTGAAATCCTTATGCCTCAACTTAAATGATACCACATATGTTCCTCTAATTTGAATGCAAGGATAATTGAGGTATGCTTAGATTCTTATTCTAGTCATTCTCTTAATGCTATCACACCTGGTAGGAAATCATAGCCCCCAAAAAAGCATACAAAAAACTTTTTAGATGTAAACAAAATAAAAATAAAAATTGGGGTCTTTAGAGTAGGGTTAGACCTACTAAGGTTAAACCATGATCGTAATGAACCTAAATATTAGGGGATTGGGGGATCCCCATACAAAATTGCCTTGGATGCATTGGTTAGATTTAATAAACTAGACATTATTTTGATTTAAGAAATGATGATGGATAATGAAAATGATAAAAAAATATGATCTCTCATCTAAAAGGTTAGAGTTCCCTTGCTCGCGATGATGTTGGTAGATCTGGGGGACTAATAATTGCTTGGAATCAATTTCTATTCAAATTCTTTTAACTTTGGAATACAAATAGATTTATTCTTTAGAGATGGGGAGAACCTGTTTGGTGGTCATATTATATGGGCCATACTCCTATAGACAAGAGGATTGGGATAAAGTCTTTGGCCTTCCATTTTTAGGAAATGATAATCTAATATGAGGAGATCTAAAATTTTGTCCTCCAAATAGAAGAAATTTGGGGGAAGGCTATATGATAGATTTCCTAGTCCCCTACCTTCTAAAGCAATTGGAAGACATAATTTTATGTGACCCATATCCAATGTAAATGGTTCCAACCTAGAGGACTATGAGAACAAGGGATGAAGTGGTGGATAAATGTTTGGACACATTCATTCTTTTGAAGGTATAATTGAAAGGGGAGATAAACTATGAAATTGGGTAAGTTTTGGAGGTTCCTTTTATAATCTCTCAATGTTCTTTCAAATAGAAAAATATGATAGGAAGCCACTAGGGTATTTCAAGTTTAATCCTCATTGGATTCATGATGAAGAATTCTTAGTATAGTTAAGAAGGAATGAAAAATATATGAATCTAGTCTCTAAGACTCTTCCATGATGAGATTTATCTCTAATTGGCAACAAGTTAAACAAACAATGATAGAGTGGGCTAAAAATAATTTCCAAGTTTCCCAAAAGGATATTGTGGATGTAGATTAGAAAATAATAGGTCTTTTTAAGAAACATAGTAATAGTATATTCTAATAAGAAGAGTAGATTGCTCTAAAAAATTGTGAAGGAAAGAAACATAGTCTCTTCGGATAGGGGGTTGCTAAATGGAGACAGAAACATCGGGAAATTTGGTTGGGTTAGGGTGATGCCATCACCAAATTTTATCACAATTTCACCGAAGGAAGGAAAAACATGCCCCCCAAATCAAATGGACCAAAGGCCAACACTTTCCAAGTCCTGATTGAAGATGAGATAAGATACTTTAAGAATTTGTATAAGGACCTAGATAGAGTAATATAGCTGAGATCCTATAGGTGGTAGATGTTTTCCTATGTGTATTGATGAAGAAACAAATGAGGAGACCAAAATGAGGATCTGCCAATAGAGGTTTCTATGGAGGAGCTCAAGAACGTAATCTATTCCTTTCTGAATGATTAAATTTTTGGTCTAGATGATTAGACCATAGAATTTTACCAAGGCTTTTATGAAATTCTAGAGAATGATGTTTTTGGTCATGGTCGAGTAATGGAGGACCTCTAGGAAAGTAATGGGAGCACTTGAATCAACCTTTCTAGCACTTATTTTAAAAAAGGTAATCCTGCATGCTTTGATGAATTCAGGCATACATCTCTATGTAATGTTGTTTACAAAATCATTGGAAAAGTGATTTCTAGAATACTTAAATCAATCCTTTCCTCAAGGATCTCTTCATAACATTTTGGTTTTCTATCAAATCATCCAATCCATGATATTATAGATGTGTCACAAGAAGGATTCCACTCCTTCAAAACCAAGAAAATTCTTTCTATATAACGCCATACCCATCCAAGGCTTTCAACAAGGCAAATTGGATGTATTTGAGGCTCATCCTTTTACACTTTGGTTTCAATTTATTGTTTGTCAGTTGGATTGAAGGGTACTCATCATCCTTTATGTTATTATCAATGGATTGGTCTCTATATTTTTTAGAGCATATAGGAAATTGAGGCAAGGTTGCTCCTTGTCCCCTTTCCTCTTTCTCATCATTGTTGAGAGTCTAAGAAATTTTTTGAGAGATTTTAAAAGAGGAGGTAGACTAATATGCATTAATGTTGATGCTTCTCTTTCCATCACTCACCTCTTGTTTGTGGATAATGCCATTTTGTTTGGTGCATGTTTTGTTATATGGTATATTAGTAGAGCCTTGAACCTATTTGGGACTACATCTAGAATGGGAATAAATATCTAAAAATTCACCATATCCTTTAATGGATTAGATGAAAGGATGAAAAAAGAAATCACTAGCAAATGACTATTTTGGTTTTGTAGTGAAATCAAATGATTATGGGTCTAAGGACTAGCTATGGTTATACTAGAAAGTGGAAACAATAATAATTATTTTGTGCACATGGTGGTTATCTTTAGGTGGTACATTAACCTTGGTTAAATCAGTGTTAGAGGCAATTCCTATTCATTGGCACTCAGCCTACATCCCTACTGCTATTTTAGAAAAGATAAGGAAAAATTTATTCCACTTTCATTGGAAGGGAAATAAACATAAAGGTGGCCTTCATTTGGTTAAATGGAAAAGGATTTCCAAGCCAAAATCTTGGGGGAGGCGGGCGGGGTTAGGGACTCAAGAATATCCATCATCCCGCAAGAGTTGTGGTTGCCAAGAGCCTTTGAAGGGTCATACACTATCCAAGGCTATGTAATATGTAATTAAATCAAAGTATATTCATCCCCTATCCTTTGAAGATTATATCTGATACCAAACAAAGTCAGTAGAATGAGATTCTATGATCTAGAAAGCTCTAACTCTTGCTTTTCTGCTTACAGGTCAATGGCTTGCTTGAAAATTGACAATGGCCAAAGAGTCTAAACATAATATGACCCATGGATATATAGTAATGGTGAACATAGACCATCGAATGATGTCATTGGTATCCTTAGATTCAAAGGCATTGCAACATTGAAAAGGCTTTAGTTGAAGGTAAGGAATTTTTTTTGGAACTAGGATTAGATGCAAGGAAGAGATTTGGATCTCAAAGGGAAATTGGCATAACAATTGGACTCACTGGTGTACATGTTGTCTATTTTTTCTCTAAATTTGAAGTTGCAAGAAGATGAACTTATGTGGTCTTAAATCCCTACAAGGGCATATACAACACACATTGGTTACAAATCCATGTTTCTCATTGAGCCTTAAGAAGAATGTTGGTGGTGGAAAACATTATGGAAAATTCAAGCTCCTTTGAAGGCCAAGTTGTTCTTTTGGATAACTCTTAGCAACAAATCTCCCACTTGGGATATAATGCAAAATAAATCTTGGTTAGGCCTAGGTTATTGTTTTCTTTGTAAATCATGGGAAGACTCTCTTTGGCACATTCTCTCTAATTGTATATTTTCTAAGGAAGTATGGAAGGAGGCTTTCTCCTTAACATATACCTCGACTTCTTGGAACAAAACTACCATTATAGGAAGCTTTTAGAAGTGGATAGAAGATCCCTTAGTGGTCGATCATAGAGCACTTCCAATTATGTTGGACATTGTGGATTACAAGGAACCATATTCTCTTTGAGAACATGAATTACGTTAGGCCACTGGAAGTATTTTATAAAATCAGAATTAGATATGGAATTAAGCACATTCCTAATACAAATCCTTAAAGACAAATTAAACTTGGAGATAGATCAATCTCGTCTTGAGGATTTCTTCAATGGGGCAAGTCAAGGAAATTTGGGTCTTATGGTGCAGGTGGCAATCTATTTATATATATTACTCTAAGCTATTATTTCAAGGATCACTTAGATATAGATCAATCTTATCTTTAGGATTTATTCGATGGGGCATGTCAAGGAAATTTGGGTCTTGTGGTGTTGGTGACATTCTATTTATATCTACTACTCTAAGCTATTATTTCAAGGAACACTTGGGTCCTAGTGGTAATCACTAGGGATAGTTGCATGCCTTGAAACTCTTGTTGAAGTTGGGAAATAAAATAAATGTGGTCAAACTGAGTGTTTGCGGATTCAACATTAGTGATAGAATGGGTAAGATGTATTTTTAGACTTCAAAACCTTCTTTTACATCCATTGTCAAACCAAATCAAGGAAGTTGCTAGTCTTTTTTAGGAGATCTCTTTTATAATGAACACAATGCAAATGTTGATGAGTTATCTAAAGCTATTGTTCTTGCCTAGCCTAACGTTTTTTCGATGGAGGAACTTAAAATGGAAGGGAAATATGCCCTCCATTAATAACACTTCTTATTTTTTGTAATATTTTAAACTAAATATTAGTGTTTTTGTGAGCTCTTTTGAGGATGTATATGGCAATCTTATTTTGCTGATCCACCTCTTTTTAATTGGATGTATATGAAAATCTTATTTTGTTGATCCACCTCTTTTTGATTGGGATCAACACTTTTTTTTAATTATAGATCTTTTGAATGTTAAAGTTTTAGTGATCTTTTAATACATATATGCTAAGAACATTAAAGGAAGCATACAACAAATCATTAAAATTATAGTAATAAATATATCTAACAAATTACTATATTACAGGTAATCATCACACTCTAACATCACCATTATTGTTTTCACAATAAAAAGAAGACACTAACAAATTAAAAATAAGTAGGTTTTTCCATTGAATAACACAATTAATGTTTGACAAAAAAAACATGAATTATGATGATATATCACATACACAAGATAAAAACTTAACCACCATGACATACTAAACAAGGCAAATGATATAGCACATACACAAGATAAAAACTTGACCAACATGACATACTAAACAAGGCCACATGCACTATGGTCCTTAAGTTCTTAATAGCAGCTTAAGAAGACATGTAAAAGTTTCTTACAAATCTTATTTGAATGCAACATTTGATATTGATTATTACAAGGTTTGATAGCATGATGTCACATATACAAAGTAGTAACTATTTCAAGGTTCGTGAACCTTTTGAAAATTATGGTGATGTGTATAAGTAGTGAGATTCAAGATTATCCAACAAAAACATAGTTACCAACTTAATGAGAACTGTGACTTCAAAATGAAAACTCTAGCCCTTAAAACTCATATTTTTGCATAAAAAACATGAAAATCAACCCCCAAATCAAAAAGTGGTGCTACTAGTAGCACCATTTTTTGTAACCGGGTCAAAATTACAATTTTTTTCAAGCACAGATTTAAATGATCAAATGGTTTCTCAAACAAATTTTAAAATCAACCCCCAAATCAAAAAGTGGTGCTATCAGTAGCACCCGTTTTTGTAACCGGGTTAAAATTACAACTTTTTCAAGCATGGGCTTAAAGGATAAAATGGTTGCTAAAAAAAACTCTAAAATCAACCTCAAATCAAAACGTGGTGCTACCGATAGCACCTACCAATAGCACCAATTTTTCTAACCGGGTCAAAATTATAATTTTTTTCAAGCATGGCCTTGAAGCACAAAATAGTTGTTTTTACCTAAAACAAAATGTTTTTTTCTAAAAGTTAAAATTACAGCTAATAGCTTTGACAACAAATCCCTACACAAATAAAAAAAAACCCAAAATTGAATCCTAAATGGTCACTAATTTATTTACTATTTTTTTTTTCTTAAATTTACATTAAAAAATAAATAAAGCTTCACAAATATATATTTTTTTTAATGAATACAAAAACACATTTAAAAAAATATATTCAAAATCCAAATTAAAAAAAACTTAACAAAATGGTGGAAACAAAAAAAAACTAAAAAGAAATGAATTGTATAAAAAATCTTTAACTTTTTTTAAAAAAAAGAAAAAAATAAGAAAAAATATTAAAATTCATTAAAATATTAAAAAATACATTAAAAAACATACAAAATTAAATTAAAACACCTTAAAAAAATATTTTTTTTCTCATAAATATTTAATTTTTTTTTACATATATTATGTTTTGTATTATATAAAACATGTATAATATATGTTTTGCATTATATAAAACATATATAATATATGTTTATATATATTAAACATATATTAATTATGTTTTATATTATATGAAACATACAATATATATGTTTTATTTTATATAAAATATATATTATTATATGTTTTATGTATATATAAAACATATACTAATGTTTTATGTATAAAACATATATTAATATATGTTTTATATAAATTTTAACTTATAAAATATATAATATTATATGTTTTATATAAATTTTAATTTTTTGTTGTAATTTTAATGTGTTTTAGTTATACATAAAACAATATGTTTTATATAAATTTTTTTTTTTTTTTTGTAATTTTAATGTGTTTTAGTTTACTTTTGTTAATTGTTTTTAAAATTTTTAATTTTATGTTTTTTAATTTGAGTTTTTTTTATAAATTTTTTAGTTTTTTTTTTTTTCACTTTTTTAATGTTTTTTTGGCTATAATTTTTTTACCTTTTTTTCTTTTATATTTTTAATTTTATGGTTTTTTCCTCTTTAAATTTTTAAGTTTTTCTTCAATTGTTTTTTTTAATATAAATTTTGGTAAATATTTTAAAATAGTGTTATTTAATTACAATTATTTTCTATGTATTGAAGTAAAGGTAAAATAGTGTGTTAAAAATGATATTTTCCACTATATTTAAGAAGTATGGAACCATAACTTAGTTAAAGACACATAATTATATGAAAAATCTAAAAGTTTGAAAATTGATGAAAAATAAGTTGAGAAAAAAAAAGGAGAGGGTGCTACAGGTACCACCATTTACAAGATAAAAAACTTGACCCCCAAAAAACAAATAGTTCTAATTAAATTAATAACTTTGTTCAAAACTTAAAGTTTAATACTACGCATTAAAATTAAATTCAATATAATCGATTCTATTTAAACCTAAAATATCCCAAATAGAGTTTATTTTAGTTTTCCTTTATATCCTATAAAACTGCACAATTAACACTTAAAAATCAAAGCAACAATAACAAAATATAAAACTTTTTAATCATTGAATTTAATCCATCAAAAACTATTATATTATACATTTATAGTAGCCACACAAAATAATCGAAAAATGCCATACAAAGCACTAAATTCATAAATTAGCCACATTTGTACTTTAATTTGTTCTTTAAGCTATTTGATTTGCTGGTTTGAGACGACTCTCAGTGGCATGAACATAATTAATTTATAAGTAGTAAAAACTAATTCTTTTAGAGTATCAATTTATCTCAGTTTTTTTTCTGGACGTGGAAAAACTGTGTAGATATAGATCCATATACTGCTCTTACTCGCTTTTACATCTTGATAAACTTAACAAACAATGGTCACCAGAAAAACTACAGGCATAAAAGCAGTTGAGTTGCACAGCAGAAGGGAAAAAATATCCCTGCCCAAAGTAAACAGTAGACAGGTTTAAGCTAAATTAGACTAAAAAAAATACAGATTAGAAAATGCCATGATGAAAACAGCCCAACAAGTAATTTGTAAGAGTACGAACAGAATATCCTTCTCTTATCTTCTCCAACGCCAAAGAGCCCTTTGCAAGCATTTGTTCTCCTGTCATGTTTAACTCCTGATACACATGTATATATAACTGCCAAAGAAACCTCTGCAATTATTTATTTAAAGATTCCAAAGATGATGCAATCTCCTTCACGTTTTCACCAATTGGCCAAAGAATATTGTGAAGTTGATACCTTCTATTCATCTAGTTTATAATGAGTGAGGAAATCTTTGTTGGAATATGTCTTAGGCCAAAGTACAAAGATGCTTAACTATAAGTTATGCTTATCCACAGATAAGCTCTTTTACTATAATTCATAGTCTTTATGAATGACATTATCCACAGATAAACTGTTTTAATATAGTCTTTAAATGCAGTGACATTATCCACATAATATAGTCTTTAAAACTTTTTGATCCTTAAGCTTTTAAATTTGATTCTTCTCCTCCCATCATTGTGAATACTTTTTAATGTATCTCATAAGAATTTCTTAATTTTAATTCTTCTCGTCCCATCACTGTAAATACTTTTTAAGGTATCTCATAAGAATTTCTTTTACCACTAACTTTAGGATCTCGTATACAAATGAATGAGGAATCATAACTATATTAATTTTAAGCTAACATACACAATTTCTCTAAAGGAAGGATCTCGTATACAAATGAATGAGGAATCATAACTATATTAATTTTAAGCTAACATACACAATTTCTCTAAAGGAAGGAAGAATTAGGTTGCTCACATTAACAACTAATAATTTTGCTGTCTACAAAAGCTAATAAGTTCATATCCGTACAAACTTTGTTGTTTTGGGATCAACTCATATGTAAAGAAGCTCTATGTATTTGCATTTAAATATTTTACTTGAGATATTTTAGCCTCATTTTTGGGTTATACCTTAATATATTTGTAACATATTGTAGTTTCATTTTTGGATTAAAGTTAATTTCAACGATCTTTTACTAATTCCTTTCCATAACAATGATGAAAATGCTTTTGTTAATTGTCTTAAAGTCAATCATCATTTTCTAATCTTTATATCTTAAAATACAACTCATCAATGTGTTGTTTCCTAAGTTGTCCCCCCTCTCTCACAAAGGGTTCAAATTCCAGGGCATAGTGTGCACGATGCACCTTTCTACATTACTCTTAAGTCTTCCATCTAGTTTTTAGGGTAGTGGGGGTGGGGGGTTACCCACAATATTTACTATGGTAAGAGTCCTTGTCTGTCACCCAAGGACATGTTATTTAAACAAATGAAAAGTGGTGCATGGAGTTAATCTCTACCATGGGTCTAAAATATGTTATGGTCTTGAAATGATCGAGAAATCAACTTTAATATTTAGAGACTTGTATCATGGGGTTCCTTAATCATACTTCCATTCTTAAAAAAATAGTAAGATAGGACATGAATCATGCATGCAAGAAGAGGGCTAACTACTCATTCATACAAAACATATTCAATAGACAAAAACCAAATGGGTAAGACAAAGCAAGAGTTCATTGATTCAATCAACACCACATAAACAAAATATGAAAGGAAACTAACATAATCCTTTCTTGAGTCACATTATTACATGAGTGACAACTAGGCCTCGATTCTAACTTCACAATATAGCTCAATAGATCATTTCATTACAATGAA
This sequence comes from Picea sitchensis, assembly GCA_010110895.2. Lineage (NCBI taxonomy): Eukaryota > Viridiplantae > Streptophyta > Pinopsida > Pinales > Pinaceae > Picea > Picea sitchensis. The sequence continues at coordinate 118,462 of SNQJ01S0005345.1, forward strand.
AGGCACCAAATGGGGACTATAAAGTCTTATCCTCGGGCCTATTGTTTTCCTTCTCACAATTTGGGAGTTTTGGTAGTTCTTACAGAGAGAAAATAACGAGAGGAAGAGAATGAATGGAAACAATGTTGTAGATCTAGATTAACAAAACCTTAGACAAATTCCTATATCCCTATGGTATGACAACTTTCGATATCCTATTTTTTCGACCAGAGCCTTCTTTTATAACTTCCCAGGGCTCCTCTTTCACTCACCAATTAATTTAAATTTAGGATTAAAGAGTAACATCAATGCTCGACGTGTTGATAATGCCTGTAACGACCCCTTCGTTATGTCTATGAATAGCGAAGTACAATAGAATTTTTTTTTTTATTTTTTTTTATTTTTTACAAATAAGAAATTAACAACATCACCAAATTCATATCAATGCAAAAACACATGATGTCACAACTAAAGTGACACATGATCAAAATATAACCAACTCTACAATATCATTGCGGAACGAAATTGAAAACTATAATGCTAACCAATCTTATCATATTATTACCAATAACATTAATTTGCCGAATAAAAATGCATTATACTTCACCAGTTAAAATCATACCGTTGCCTTTCGCTTTCCTCGGATGACGTCCCGCGCTTCGTGCCGCGTCCCGCTTGCCGACCGTAGAAAGCTCACCGGTACCTCCCAGCCAACGCTAGGGGTACTCTTCTTCCCCCTTAGCCCCCCGAGCCGTAAAGGGGCCACACAAGAACCAGAGATAGAATAGCGTCTCAGCTCGCCTCAACGGCTGAGCTACCACTCCAACACAGCTGAGATATACCCAAATCCTCACAAGCAACCCGTCAAGTCACAACTCGGCAGCGTAACGTTACGCTAACCGTTCATCCCTTCTTCCTTCCTTTCCCCTCCTTTTATAGAATTTTTAGACTGACCTAATTCATAAATCATTAATTAATTAATTTTTAATGACTAACCCTCTAACAGTCTCCGCCGTCCAACTGTCACACATGCCTCTGGTTCTCCAAAATTAATTTCTTTTTAATTATTAAAAGACTCAATTCTCTCACTCCCCCAAAATCGCTCCTTAAATTACTCCTTAATCACCCCTTAAATTCTCCTTAAATTACTCCTTAATCACTCCT
>SNQJ01S0005345.1:134862-148055 GCA_010110895.2 Picea sitchensis
ATATAGGTATTGTCTAAACATTTTATGTTTTGGAACCTTTTGTTGGAATTCAGTGATATAAGGGTTGTAAGTAGAGTGATAGGAAAGGAGAGGCTTGTTAGAGAGACATTAGGAGGAATCTATGGAGAGAAAAAAAGTGTTGGATTTGATTTCACTTTGCCCATTTTTGTAAGAGAGACTGTAACTCTAATGTTTGTCATGTAAAGTTCCTACTATTATGACGAATCAATGGAAGATCAATACCGTTTTGACTCATACTTTTATTATATGTGATGATTTTTGTGATATTTAGTGTTTATCTAAAATATTTAAGAGATATTTAATGCATCTTTGTAATAATGTCAGAATCTACCTACAGAAAATTCAGAAGGTATGGCTAAGAGGGAGAAATTGAAGGGGGGTTAGTTATAAACTATGAAAGGGGAACTAGGGTGCCAAGAAGAGATAACAAGTCCATTTATTTCACCCAAAAATAGATCTATGAATGATGTTATGTTTGGTAAATAGTTGACAATGGAAGGGTTTGTTAGAGTGGACAATGCCCCTATTAAGGGTTCCTTAGGATCTATATAAACTTTAATTCTTGGCACTCAACCATCCCCTTCAAAAAATGAGTCTTGAAAAGGTTTATTGATGTGAATAAACCTGACATCCTCCTATAAGAGACAATTCCAAACGGGGATAAAATAGTTAGCGATCTAAGAGGATTTCTTGGGGGTAGGGAGTTTAAATTCATTGATTCTATACGAACGTATGTGCGGAAAATTAGAAAATTTTACATTTGTTTATACCTTTGTTTGTACAATTGGAAACTTAAAACCCTTTGTTGTGGAAACATACCAAAAATTGTTTTGTAGGAGAAAGAGGATAAATTTTTCCTTGTGCAAAATACATGCTAGGATACACTAAAATGCACCCCTAGGTCTTAAAAATCATTCAATTTGAGTGGTTCAAAATATAATTTTTTTTTAAAGTCATTTTACATAAGCCTATATACTTAGTTTTTCATTTGTAGTCATAAAAGACTCAGTTGTGCAAAAATAAGCAAGAGATGCCTAGTAAAACCCTAGAAATGCACAACTTGTTTGTAAAAAGTAATTCAAGGTTTTATTATACCTTAGATTTGAGTTGTGAAAGTTGTTGGGGGTGTGGTTTATCATATTATACCTGTTTATGTTGTTAATTTTGCAATTGGAATTTTCAAAATGGTTGCTGTGCAAAAGAGTGAAAGTTTGCCATGTAAATTGGAAGGTCAAAACTGTACTAAGTGATGAAATTAAAACGCATGCCCAAGATTCCTTGTAGCACCTACATTTTTTTTGTACGTTGTACGATGGATATATCTATATTTAATATCTACTTATGTCATCTAAAGTGAAATTTAAGAACAAGATAGGTTGATTTCAAACACCTAGATTTGAGATTTCATGTAAATATAAAGTCAACACCGCCTTAGAGTAAAATGCACACCATAGTCTCAATTTTGACCCAAATTGATTGGTTCGACTTGAAGAAGGTGTAATTTATGAATTTACACTTTCATATAGCCTCATATTGACAGTTTCGTACAAAAAACTATAGGAGCGTGCACGCCCAAAGTTGGATAACACTCCATAATTTAATATTTAAGTTGTAAATTGATGATTAAAATATTTTTCACATGTTTGTACAATTAGGAGTGCATTTACACTCCAATGAGGATGATTTCTATTCACAAATATTCATGAATCCTCCATAATTTAATATTTAAGTTGTAAATTGATGATTAAACTATTTTTAACATGTTTGTACAATTATGAGTGCATTTACACTCCAATAAGGATGAATTATATTCACAAAGATTCATGACCTTTTGATGAATCAAAGGATGGTGAGTTATGAGATAAATCAAGGTAAATGACTTATAACCAACCAATTGTATATAGAAAATGACATAAAACTGACAAAACATAATTAACCCATATAAAAAATATTTTAAAGAGAATATATCATAGAAAAAATAGAGTTTTTTCACCTCCAAATTGATTTATTGATGTGATTTAACTTTTTACATTTACATATACATTTGTTTGTGCATTTAGATAAATAAAACCCTTTGTCGTGCAAAAAGACCAATAATGCTTTTATAGAATAAAGAGGTCAATATTACAAGTTACAGGGTTATCGAAAAGTAGTACATTCTTATATACCTTTGTTTGTGCAATTTGAAACTTAAAACCCTTTGTTGTGAAAAAACACCAAAAAATGTCTTTTAGGACAAAGAGGGAAAATTTTGCGTTGGTGCAAAATGCATGCCATGCTACTCTAAAATGCACACCCATGTCTCAAAACTCATTCAATTTGAGTGGTTCAAATTGTAAATGATTTGTTAAGTCATTTTGCATAAGCCTACATATTTAGTTTTTCTATTTCAATCATAAAAGACTCCGGTGTGAAAAAATAGGCAAGAGATGCCCAGTAAAACCTTAGAAATGCACAACCTTTTTTTAAAACATAAGCCAAGGTTTTATTATACCTTATATTTGATTTGTGAAAGTTTTTGGGGGTGTGTTTTATCATATTATACCTATTCATGTTTTTGAAAGTTTAAAAAGGGTTGATGTGCAGAAGAGGTAAAGTTTGTCTTGTAGTTTGGAAGGTCACAACTATACTAAGTGAGCAAATTAAAATGCACACTTGAGGTTCTCGATATCTCCAAAAATTGTTTTATAAGTTTTAATATGGAGTTATTGATATGAAAATTTTACCCATGTCATATAAAGTGCAATTTAAGAACATGATAGGTTGCTTTCATGCACCTAGATTTGGGATTACATGTAAATTTGAAGTCAAAACTGCATAAGAGTAAAATGCACACCCTAGTCTCAATGTTGACCCAAATTGAGTGTTTCAACTTGAATAAGGTGTAATTTGTGATTTTACACTTGCATATAGCCTCATGTTGGAAGTTTCAAACAAACACCGACTTGGTGTGCATAAAGGCTAACAATTGCCCTATAAAATCAAAGGGCCAATTTGTTAAAGTTGGCTATAGGAAAGTGCACTCCTAAAGTTGGATAAGCCTCCATAATTTAATATTTAAGTTGTAACTTGATGAATACAATAGTTTTGACATGTTTGTACAATTACAAGTGCATTTACACTCTAAAAATGACGATTTCTATGCATAAAGATTCACGACCTTTTAATGAAATATAGAATGAATAGGTCAATATTATAGGAATTATTACAAGGTACAAGGTTGTAGAAATTTTGTGTATTTGTCTATACCTTCGTTTGTGCAATTGAAAAATTAAAACCCTTGCTATGCAAAAAGCCCAAAAATTGTCTTGTAGGACAAAAATGACAAATTGTTTGAATTGGCCTTCTTAAAATGCATGCCAATTAAGGGAAATGCACGCCCAATGGTGAATTTTGTATCATAAGATGATGTATATATAGGAAACTGAGTAACTCATTCCTTAATATGAGATATGTATTCCTTAAGAATTAAATGCACGCTAAAAAATGGAATTATGTGTTTTTTGCTTGAAAATAGGGCAAGTTGTAAAATGCACACCCTTGAGTGAAAAATGAAGGCTTGTGTTAGGATTTGCATGATAACTTCTTGAAAGAATAATTTTAGGGAAAATTTATATAATTAGATGAATTGTGCACATTATGCACATTGTCCTTACGAAATTTCATGAAAACACGGCATTGAGGAAAATACACGCCTTGTTAGGGAAAAATGCAGGATGTACATATGTTGTTGTGTCCCGAGAATTTGGTGCAGGGTGAAATATATATTTTGGTTTGGGGTTACATTCATGAAATAATATTTATTTTTACATATACAACTCTGAAATTCTTTATAGTGATATATGATAGATTAATGATTCCACAAGTGAAATATTGTGGTTATGGACTATTGTTGTATATGAAGTTTGAACATACCCTGGAGTGAAAATTGAAATCCTTGTGTTAGGAATTGCATTATATCTTCCTTAAATCATAATGCTAGGGATAATTCATATCTTTATATGAATTATGCACATTATGCACACCGTACTTATGAAATTTCATGAAAACAAGGCATTGAGGAAAATGCACGCCTTGTTAAGGGAAAATGCAAGCTGTATATATGTTGTTGTGTCCCTAGAATTTGGTGTAGGGTGAAATATACATTTTGGTTTGGGGTTACATGCATGAAATAATATGTATTTTATCCATATATTATATACATTTTGGTTAGTGCTAGTTATATATATTTTATCCATATATTGGATTATGAATAGTCATGGTATGAAAATTATGATTGTGGAGGAAATGGGGAAAATGTTGCATTTGTATCTTGTGTATGTATTGTAATTTGTGTGCACAATTATTATTTTACAAACCATATTCATACTTGATACATATAAGTTTCATGTTCATTACAACACAGATAAATCTATGCAATTACCATTGTTATATCAACATGCCAAGTACATGAAACTACGCATGATTTACTCAAACATATTGCAAAAAATATATACTGGTGGTGTATATGTATATAAATCAACCTCAATTAAATTTTAAAGTACTACCTGATTTGATATGTAACTATACACACTCATACATGTCATTAACGACATAAAATAAAATACATTGTCAATAAACTGTCGAAATAATGATATTGTTACATATTTAAATATATTTACATAAATTACATGGTATATAAACCAATGCTATTTGGTAACTACCCTAGGCTTCTTGGGAGGTTTATGCAAGCCCTACTGTTGAGATGAAGAAAATATTGTAGAGCGTCTCTTTGCTGCTATAAAGGCTTCTAATTGAATCTACAGAGCCTTTATTTGATGTTGTAGAGGTTTCTGATTGTTCTAGAGCTGCAACAAACACATGTTGTAATTGTTTATCTAGATATTTAATTTTCTTTGCATAATTTTGCAATGTCTCTTTCAATTTTCTTTTATCTTCTGCTTTCTTTTTCAACATTTTTGAATTCTTCTTATACTTCTCGGAATGGTCTTGTTTATTCTTTTCAAGTTCTTCCTTTATTTTTATTTTTATTTCAGTTGGGATCAAACTTCAACCAATTGACCCATACGTTTTAATAATTCATTCTAAAGCTGTTGTTCCCTCAAATATTGTTTCTCTGATGTAGTATACAAAATTGGCACCACCTCAATTACTGTTGTACTTTTTAATTTATGCTACAAATAAAAAATTTGGTATCTCTGTGTCATCCCAAATGTCGTGCCTTTTGGTTAATGCAAGAGTTCATTATTGAGATCTTTAATATTTTCCTCTCTCTCAACTATATTAGTCTTCAATGATTCCATCGTTGGTGATGGGGCATAGAGATCAACTAGAGGACTACTTAATGAGACAACCTCGTGAGACATCTTCTCTTTTTTTTGTAGGGACTTTTCCAAGTCAATTGAAGACATTTGTTTTGTTGGATTTCCCTGACTTATACCTTTACCTTTACCCATTGATGTAGGAGCATCGCCAACAAATTGCAAGCGTGGAAGATAGTTGGGCGCACTAGCGCACATTTTGAAATATTTTGAATTTAAAACGATCAATATATTAATGAGATATCTGAAAAATCCTTTTTGAGTTATGAATGTCTTTAAATATCGGAGGTCGAGCCATCAAGAAAGATGATGGGGGAATTTATTTTGTTTTATGGATCAGATCACAGTACAGATTTGGAGCTTGCGCTCTTATCTGCCTGACAATATTTATTGTAAAAGGAATTAAGTATTTGATAGCATTCAATTCCATTTAAGGTAACGTAGAGTAGTTGGAGGGAATTCTCGAAGAGAACCTCTTGCATAAAGCTTTGTAATATTTCCCAGTAGGGGTTGTTGTCAGTTGTTGTAGACAAAATAGTTTTCAATTGTTGTTGATAGCTGTTGTAGCGGCTTAATCTATTGTGTGTAGATTTCCATTGTAAGCTAAGAGTTGGGAGATGCAGATAAAAGTTTTATGAATGTATGTAAGTTTCATTTTGATGAATATAACAGAGGAACATTGTCCCAAATGTGTGTATGGGTATGTGTCTATTTGAACGAATGGTAGAACTTCTGTTATTTTTCAATTCTTTGTTGTTTCTTTTCTTAAATCCACGACTGCATTTTCTTTGTTGAATGTACGAGTCATTATGGGGAGTAGATAAGTTTCAAGTATTTTCTTTTCATTGGAGCGAGTGCAAGGTGTGCATAGTGTCCGCAAGGAGTGCGTGACCGAGTCTGTTTAGACTCGAAAGATCATAAGAGATAGTGAAACTTATACATATGCAAGGAGTGAATTGACGTCCTTAAGGATTCCGCAACTGAGTTTTCAGACTTGAAATTTCAGGGAGAATAGCGTGATTCAGTCACGAGAAATAGAAGTGGTTGGAGAACAATCGCAAGGAGTGCAAAGTCATCCACAAAGGTTGAAGTGTGGAGAGAGATCTGTTGCAATGCGTGCACAGGTCAAATTCTTGACTAAGTGTCGAAGAGATTGTTCAGAGGAACAAACTGAAGAAGGAAAGCTCAGGTGAAAGAGCGACATAAATATTCAAGGGGAGAAGTCCTTGGAGTTTTCACTGAACGTCAGTGAACAAGATTCATTCTCAGAAGGAGAAGAACGATCTTAGACCATAAGATCTGGTGAAGTTGCAAGGAGGAGAAACGAGAAGTATTTTAGTACTTTGGAGGTTCGACAAGTTGAAAACTTGGAGGAAGCAAAGTCAAAAAATATGAAGTCGCGATTCAATCTCGACTGTTGATCACAAGAGAGCACGTGGCGATGGGATCCAAGGATTCAAAAATCGACAGATTGGAGGTTGTGAGTGAAAGGCCTAGAGTTTCACGGGGTCGTTAAGTCTGAATCATTGTGGGGACAGGGAATCCAAGGAGACACGTGGTGTGAGTTCAGAGACTTAGAGCTGAGCACTTTGGGAAGGAGTGAATAAAGGATTTGGGATATCCCCGAAGTCTGAACCACAAAGGAGGTAGACCCATGGTCATAGCCATGGTCACTTGTGGAAGAGCCTATGTGTGTGGGTACGATAGTTTCAGGTGCTGCAGGGACCCAAGGAGTCGCTTTGAATTAGGAATTCAAACGATCCAAGACTGGGAGGTCAAGAATCCCTTTGGAGGGAAGGGGGGTTTTCGCCAGAGTGGTATTAGATCCCAATACAAAATTGAATTCTGTAGGGAGGAGGATAAATGTCAGTACAATGCCGCCTAGAAGATGTGCTGATCCACCTGTAGCCAACAAAGCTATGGAAAGAGAGATGAGAGAATTCCATGTGAGGCTGGATGCCATGGAAATAGCACAAAGGAGAGCGCCTGATGCTGGAGACATCAATGAGGCAGAAATCAAAAATGTGGAAGTTGAAGCAGAAGATGTAGCTGAAGATTCTACGGAGGAACGCTTGTTGAGAGTGGTTGTCAAGTTGGGTTCCAGAGCGAAGATTGACATCCCTATGTATGAAGGAAACCTGGACACAGAAGAATTACTTGACTGGATACGAGCAATTTATAAGTACTTCGACTATGAGGATGCCGAAGAGGAGAAAAATGTAAGACACGCTGTCATTAGATTAAAGGGACATGCAACACTATGGTGGGATGAACTACAGGCTGACATAAGGAGAAAAGGTGTTGGCACAAGAGTAGACCTAGGGTTCAATGCTTCAAAAAATTACCAACAAAACCCTAACTACCGTCCCTTTCGGCAACACCTGCGAAGCAGATGAAGTCTCACCCGAGGTAGAGGCAAGGGGGGTTGCAGGACTCAGGTGTCTGCAACCTAGCTAGTACACAGATCTGTGATCACAATACTTAATAGAGCACTTAGAAATCAACATTCATTAGTCTTTAACCCTTATTCACATTGCACGTCAAACCCTTGTTACAGAACATTGTAGTATTAATAAAGATCTAAGTACATCTAATAATTTAGCACATAGCATTAGAACAAATCTAGCATTCATTCATATCATAAAGCACTAAACATCATTGGATCTACCTATCAAGCATCTAGATCAAGCAAATAAGTACATAAACACCATAAATATAATTGCACAAAGAACAATAACATAGGATATACATGGTTCACCCCAGTGTGGGGCTACGTCCACCAACCCTTCTTCTCTTCTTTATTAGTCTCTTCAATATCTCCTTACGAGCACCAAGCCACAAATACAACTCCACATAGGATAGGAGATCTGTGCACACCTCATCAGAGCCTCCTTTCTTGAGTTAGATCAAATCACAAAGCCTTACACAGTCTGTGCACAAATTACTTACAAAATGCTTGCACTTAGCTCTACAAGCCTTAACTCATCTTCTTGCACATAGCTAATATTAGCAATAAGCCATCGACTCTCTAGGTCTACATATTACATCGCCTAGCTACTTATTTATACATTAAAAAAGGGGCCTAAACATGGGTACATCCATGGGTCGACATCCCATACCCGTTACATAAACCCTAAAATCCCTAAAATCCTGCAAAAAGGATGAGATCCCGTGATCTCCGCTTTGCCTGGGTGCTCCATCTTTGACTAGCTTGTCGAAGTCCCAAAAATGGTCAAACACGACCAATGTTTCCACAAAACTTGGTCGAGGGCCAACATTCCCCCAACACTCACTTGTGACTCGTATTGAGTCACTTTGATCTGGGAAACACTTCTTTGAAGGCCTCGAGCTTAGCTCGAGCTTCCTCGACTTGTTGCTTCACCAGAGCCTCCTGCTCGGTGAAGTCCTGAATGACATGCTCGGTGACAGGCCCTTCCAGGCGCTATTCCAATGCCGTGACCACCTGTTCCAGCTGTGATACTTGTCCCTTGATGTCTTCAAAGAGGGTCTAGGCTTCATCCTGTACTGACTGGAGTCTCTATGCCACCTCCATCACTCTACTCTAGATAGCACTGACCTGCTGCTGAACTGCGTGCTGCTCCTGCAATCTATTCATATTCTCAACGACCGTAAGCTAGTTCAGTTGCGCTTGCACGGTCGATGCCCATTGCTTCGCTTCCTGGAGCTGTGCCTCCAATCTCCTCAGTTACGGTTCTTCTGCAAGGTGCTCATAATTTTGCACACTTCTGTTATTTAATTTCTTGCATTCTGAGGCTAATGCCTTGATTCTTTCTACTATGCTCCTGGCCATTTATTCCCTTTGATATCACATTTCTTGCAGAGTGCTCGAAACTGCTTATAGTTCTAACTCTGCTACTCTTTCTTGAAGTTGATGAATGGACTCAACGAGCTTCCCCACTTAGCTCTCAACTGTCTCTTCTTCCATCTGAGCTAATCCTGGCACAAAGCGAAGTGCTCTAGTGATTATTTCTCTAACCCCAATCTGCTATGTGAGAAGCTGGTCTTTTTCTCTCTGGATCTTCTCTCCGTCCTTAGCAAAATTTTCTCTAAGGTCATCTTTCTCTTGCTGCACAACCTGACGTTTCTCTAGGGCTTCCTTCTTTGCTTGCTTCAAGGCCTCTGTGCCCTACTCTTTTTCTTCCTGTACTCGATGAAGGTGAGCTTCTGTAGCATCTTCTATCCTTCACAGTTTGGTGGGCTCATCCCCCAATTCTACATCTTCTGATGATGACGACATAGTAGACACTATGAGACTTGAATAGAGAGCTTGCTATACCCCATTTAGCTACACCTCGATTCTGTCATACATTATCTCCTGCTTTGCTTCATTTTGCTACAAAATATCCTCCGAAGCATCTACTACAACTGTGATGATGAGGTCAATATCATCCTCTATGAGTACATTCTATGATTGCGGCTTATTGGCTCAGGATTTCTTCTGCACTAAGGGTTTCTTCGAAGAAACATTTAGTTTCTTTGATGTCTCGGCCTCTGTAAGGGGCTCTTTCGATGGTGTCACTTCAACCTCTTCTTTCTTGTCTTCTTCCCCTCCCTCTTCTTGGTTTACTTCGTCACCTCCTCCTCCTTTAGGTGAGCTAGGCACAGTTTCCTCCGATGCCCTGTTTATCTCCTGAAATTCTTCCTTCTTTTTATTTTTCTTAGCGCTGCTCAGTCCATCATACTCAGTCCTGGTAACCACATGACTTCCGATGAGGTTGGGTTCAAAGAGTTCTGCATCTCCAACTGGTACAAGGAATTCTGCAGGCCATTCCTTGGTTATTTCCTCCATATCTTCCTCAGTCAATTTGTAGTAAGAATACAACTCCTCCTTGTTTTCATCCCCGCACGTGGTGATATATATGAAGTTTCAGTCTGTGTGGAACTTTGTGAGTGGATTGAACCTATGGAGTGTATTCAACATCATTCAGGGGAAGGATTCAATGGTGCGTGTGAGCTGTAGGTAGTAGGTTTGGAAGACAACATTCGACTACCACTACTTCACCATATCGCTTGTATACCACAAGGTGGTGAACCTCGTGACCAATGGTTCTGATGGCTTGAATTCTGGGAATGTCGCTCCCTTAGCCATCTCCCAAGCAATAAATGCTATAATAATGAGTAACCAACTGAAGTGGAATTCATAGCCTTGGTCCTGTGCTTTGCGACAGTCCTTCTCCAACTCGTTGATGAGGTAGCTTGCCCAGTTCATCTGCATCCCTTCAACGCACTTCCCTGCGAGGTCGACTATGAACCCCATGACCTGCATTGGTCTATTCTTCCTAACGAGATTGCCAATGATTAGTTGACAAACTAGGTGCACTGCGCCATCTTGGATGGAGGATACCTTGTAGCCTTTCTTTCCCTTCTCCACATCATCGTAGGTTTCCTTTATACGCTACGCTAGGGAGTGATCTGCAACCTTCCCTGGATAGAACTAGTGAGGGTCTGGTCCCTACATGCTCAATCTAGTGATCATGTGGATCAACACCATATCCACAGTCACACACCTGTCTAACCAGATATAACCTCCATGGTAGCAAGACAGGAGGAGTTTGATGCATAAGTTAACCTCCTGATGTCTGCTGAAGTGGTGTATCTTCATGACGTTGAGGATGGTGGACCTCACAATCTCCTTGATCCATGGTTGGGGAACTATATTCGGATTTTCTCAGTTGTATTTTTCAAGTACCTATGCGGTGTGAGTAGCACATAATTATTTTGGTCTCCTAGGTTAAAGTCGTTGATCTTAAGATCATGGATCATTCCTAGTTGTGGTCCAACTGCGCGTATCCTCTTCGGGAGGTACGCAGTGATGAGCATGTACTCGAAGTGACACGGGACACTGCCATGACTAACCGCGCCAACCAGAGGTGGGATGTAGTCGGGTAGGATCGACAAGATTAACTTCGCGTTCGCCAAGTCGTCACAGTGCTTGCTTCTCTTCTCTGTCACAGTTTGGGATGGACCAGATCGATGTCCAGTCGAGGGGGATGCTGGAAATCCTCGCATCGATGAGGCCTATACTCCTGCAGACATACATTTCTTAGCCATAAGGTATATTAGTATATCCTTCACAGACTTCTCTACTGCGTTGTGTTCACCTGACATATACGCTCGTGGTCAAATAGCTCGGGTAGGCGAACAGACACTCAAGGTAAGAAAAATAGGTGGAGAGGTCTCAAAATCATAACGCGATAGCAATCCATTCTTTGTTAGCTCAGATAATCTCAGTTTGCAAAAAGTGGTCTCGGTGAGGCAACTGATGGATTAAATAGAAAATGATGTAATAGATTCCTCCAATGGGTCAAAATTCCTTAATCAATCTGATTCCATTCGTTATGGTGCTGTCTCAATGGTCCCATGGTGATATTTTCCACAATAACTGTGTTTCTAACTGTTCAAGATCATCATTCTAACGGTCGAGACACCTCCAACAGTCATATAGATTTGTCGTGGAGAAGTGCCATTCTGCGTTGTTCTGCTATTCCAACGAGGTTCAATTTCTGCAAGCCTGCTTCCTGCAAAGTCTCCACTGGAACCTCATGTAGTCTTTCTAACTTTGCTTTCTTATTACTGAGCTTTCTAGCCTTCTTCCCTGTGATCAAAGTTTCTAGATTCCTCTTTCCATTTGTATTCTTATCTTCTCTTAGCATAGTAACTTTGCACTGCTGATGTTCTCTCAAAAGTTTCACATGCAATATCTCTTCTCTTACTACTTCTGGGGTAGGTTCTCTTCTCTCCTGCCTGGATAGGTTTTTTAAGCCTTCTTGTGTTTTTTCAACTTTGATAGCTAAGTCTTCGACCCTCAGTTTCTTCGACTTGTCCTTTTTTTTCTTGTACTAGTCGCTCTATTTTCTCTTTTATGAAGTTCCTCCAGATCTGATCTTCCTCAATCCAAGTCTTTCCTAGAAAAAGTGCAAAAGGAGTGTTTTTCTCAACAAAATTAATTACCTCAAAGTATTCTTTAGTTGATGTTCCATGGGAAATCATAGGTACATGAGTAAGCCTTCCACATAGGGTGATCATCTTTCCTTTAAACAATCCTATCCTTCCTAATGAAGGAATCATAACAGGATTTCCCAAAATTTCCCAAGTACTTTCTGCCATACTGTTCACCTATGTTTCCTCATCCAATATATAGTCTATGTTGAAGTATCCTATTCTTGTTTCTACACACTGATTTTCTTTTAAGATCTTTGGTAAACTGATGTCTCTGTGATCATTCAATGTTTCTTTCAGCTACAATAACATAGTCTCTAATTATGTCTGATTCTCTAATGTATCCTTAGTTTCTTGACCTTATTCATGGTTTGCTTGTCTCAAGTTCATATTTTCAAATTTATCAATCATTCTAGGGCAATCCAAAGCCTCATGACCAACAAATTTACAACAAAGACAATAGGACCTATGCCAGGGCATTCTTTAGCAATATGTCCCGGTCTTCTGCAGTTATAACATAGTGTCAATCCTCTCTTTCTCTTAAACGTTCCCCAACCTTTCCTGTACTGCGCATTGGGATCACAGTGATGGACCTAAAATATGCAAAAAATCTTTCTAGGGTCCTGCATCCACTTGTTAGTCCAAAAATTATTTCTATGCATAGGAATAACATATCTTTCACTATTTCTATCAGATCTATTCAGGTCAAATCTTCTTGCTTCTAACTGTGCCCTAGTTTTGAGACTAGGACCAAATCTATCAAACATACCTAGATCCATACTTTCAAAGCAAAAATTTATACCTATCTTAACTTTACCAGAGCACAAAGGTTTAATATCTTACATCTTTTCTTTAGATCAAGCTTCCTTCTCTTTGCACAGAGCTTCACAA
>SNQJ01S0005345.1:148105-174308 GCA_010110895.2 Picea sitchensis
GGGGGGGGTTGCATGACTCAGGTGTCTGCAACATAGTTGGGACACAAATATGTGATCACAATACTTAACAGAGCACTTAGCAATTAACATTCATTAGTCTTTAACCCTTATTCACATCATAGATCAAATCACAGGTCAAACCCTTGTTACAGAACAACATAATATTAATCAATATCTAAGTACATCTAATCATTTAACACATAACATTAGAACAAATCTATCATTCATTCATATCATAAAGCACTAAGCATCATTGGATCTACCTATCAAGCATCTATATCAAGCAAATAAGTACATAAAGACCATAAATATCATTGCACAAATCACAATAACATAGGATATATGTGTTTCACCCCAGTGTGGGGCTACGTCCACCAACTCTTCTTCTCTTCTTTATTAGTCTCTTCAATATCTCCTTACAAGCACCAATCCACAAAGACAACTCCACATAGGACAAGAGATCTACGCGCACCTCGTCAGATCCTACTTCCCCGAGTTAGATCAAAGCACAAATCCTTACACATTATGTGCACAAAGTACTTACACTTACAAAATTCTTGCACTTAGCTCTGCAAGCCTTAACTCATCTTCTTGCACATAGATAATATTATCACTGAGCCATCAACTCTATAGGTCTATTTCTTACATCGCCTAACTACTTATTTATACATTAGAAAAGGGGCCTAAACATGGGTACACTCATGGTCCGACATCCCATAACTATTACATAAACCCTAAAATCCCAAAAAACCAGCAAAAAGGGTGATATCCCGCGATCTCTGCTTCGCCTGGGCGCTCTGTCTTCGACCAACCTGTCGAAGTCCCAAAAATGGTCAAACACGACCAATGTTTCGACAAAACGTGGTCGAGGGCCAACAAAAGGAAAGAAAAAGATCAAGAGTTGGGATCAAATGGTAGCCAAGTTGAAGGCAAAATTCATGCCCAAGTATTACCAAATAAATATGTTCAGGAGGATGCAGAACTTGAGACAAAGAGGGTTGACTGTGAAGGAGTACATAGAAGAGTTCTATAAGATGAACATTAGAGATGGACAGAGGGAAAGAGACGAAGATACATTTTCCATATACATTAATGGTATGAGATACAAAATTCAAGATGAACTCAGTATGACAATAGTCAGAACGGTTGAAGATGCGTACCAGATGGCACTGAAGGCAGAAGAGAAGTTGGATAGAAAGCAGAGTCAATAGAATAGGGGCTAAAACTTGAACAGAGGCAAATGAGGTTCATAGGATAAAGTGCAGAAGCCCAAAGATGAGGCGGAGAAACCACATAGTCACTTTGAGAAAGGAAGAAGTTCCCGAGGAAGACAGAGTGGGGGTAGAAGTTCTTTTTCCATAAGTAGAGGAAGAGGCAGAGGAGGAGAAGTAAGGTGTTATGCCTGTAGAAAGACAGGGAATATGTCTTGGGATTTCCCCGAGAGAAAGAAATGAGGTGAAGCTCACATTTAGGAATAAAAAAAGAGAGATGCCAAGGTAGAAGGTGTAGATGTTGGAAGGTCCTTGATGATGAAGAAGTTTCTTTTGAAGCAAGATCCATAGGTTGAAAACCAGTACAAAGGAACAATTTGTTCAGGACAACTTGCAAAATGAAGGACAAAGTTTGCAAGGTGATAATTGACAACGGGAGAACTAACAAATTAGTATCCATAGAGATGGTGGAGAAGCTAGAGCTGGAGACAACTGCACATCCGACACCGTATAAGGTCTCATGGTTGCAGAAAGGTCATCAGGTAACAATTAATCAACAATGCCTGGTTAATTTTAAAATAGGAGGATATAGGGATGAGATCCTATGTAATGTAATTACTATGGATGTCTGTCATGTTTTGTTGGGGAGACCCTGGCAATATGATAGGAATATTATTCATGATGGGAGGAGAAACACATACACCTTAGAGAAAAATGGTAGGACACATATGTTTCTTCCAATTGAGGAAAAGAAGGTGAAAGATGAGACCAACGCGAGCATACTTCTCATGAGTGGGAAGGAAATATTGAATGAAGTAAAGAAGGAGCAGGAGATGAAGTTTGTTGTAGTGAGGAAACCAAGGGTTATCCTTACCAGTACTTCATTTGAATATTTTCCTGAGGAAATTCAGGAGCTACTAGAGAAATTTGTCGATATTGTAGTGGATGAGTTGCCAAACTCATTGCCACATATCAGAAGCATCAATCATCTTATTGACTTGATACTAGGAGCAAGCCTGCCGAATAAAGCAACATACAAGTTGATGCCTCAAGAGAATGAGGAAGTGACAGGTTCAAGATTTGTTAGACAAAGGATTAGTCAGAGAAAGTTTGAGTCCATGTGTAATACCAACTGTATTAAGTCCGAATAAGGATGGTGGATGGAGAATGTGTACAGACTCGAGGGCCATAAATAATATCATCATCAGATATAGATTTCCATTGCCAATGATGGATGACTTGATGGATTTATTGAGTGGAGCTAACTATTTTTCAAAAATAGATTTGAAAAGTGGATATCACCAGATTAGGATGAGAGAAGGTGATTAGTGGAAAACAACATTCAAGATGAATGAGGAGTTATATGAATGGCTTGTTATGTTGTTTGGCTTAAAAAATTCCCCGAGTAATTTTATGAGACCGATGAATGAGGTGTTAAAGGATTTCATTGGTAAGTTCGTAATTGTGTATCTAGATGATATAATGGTGTTTAGTAAGAGTAAGGAGGAACACTTGATACATTTAACATTAGTGATGAGGAGGGTGTAGCAAGAGAAGCTGTTAATCAATTTGAAAAAGTCCTCTTTCATGAAGACAAATCACATATATTAGGGTTTTGTTATTTCTTCAAACGAATTGAAGATGGATCCCAAAAAGGTGAAAGAAATTAGAGAGTGGCCGTCACCAAATAATATCTTTTAGGTAAGAAGCTTCCATGGGTTAGTAAGTTTTTATCTGAAATTCATTAGAATTTTTAGTGGGATTAGTGCTCAGATGATGGATATAGTGAAGAAAAGACATAAGTCTTTCAAATGGATAGAAGAAGCTGAGAGGAACTTCAACATATTGAAGGAGAAGATAACTGAACAACCGATTCTGGTTCTACCAGGTTTCAAAAAGATGTTTAAGGTAAGATGTGATGCGAGTGGAGTTGCAATTGGAGTAGTATTAAGCTAGGACAACATACCTGTTGCATATTTCAGTGAGAAGATGAACGACGCTAAAAAATTTACTCCACATATGACAAAGAGTTCTATGCCATAATCCAAGCATTGAGTAAATGGAGGCGTTATCTCATACCAAAGGAGTTTGTTTTGTATAGCAACGATCATGCTTTACAATTCATAACCAGACACGAGAAATTAAACCAGAAACATGCTAAGTGGATAGAGTTTATGCAAAATTTCACTTTTGTCATTAAACATATTTTTGGAAATGCTAACAAGGTTGATGATGCATTGAGTAGGAGATTTTTGATTCTGCAGGAATTCCAAATCAAGACCTTGGGGTTTGATCACCTTAAGTAAATGTATCACAATGATCCAGATTTTGGAGAAGCATATGAAGCATGTGCAAATCCTGTGCTCAGAGACAGAATCTAGTGGGACGAATATTTGATTTAGGATGGGTTACTATTCAAGGGATGCCAGTTGTGCATACCAAGATGCTCGATGAGGGAGATTTTATTGAAGGAAAATCATAACATAGGTCTATCCGAACAATTCATCCATGAAAACACATTTTCCCAAATAGCCAGTTCATATTATTGGCCAGGTATGAGAGCAGAGGTGAAGAAATTTGTGAACAACTGCAAGATTTGTCAATATGCCAAAGGGAAGAAACAAAACACTAGATTGTATCAACCATTTCCTATTCCAGAGAGGCCTTGGGATGCAATAAGCATGGATTTTGTGTTGGGATTTCCAAGAACACAAAGAGTAAGTGATTCCATATTTGTAGTGGTAGATATATTTTCGAAGATGGCACACTTTATCTCATGCAAAAAGACCAGTGATGCAATGCATGTTGCAAATTTGTTTTTCAAAGATATTGTGAGACTTCATGGATTTCCTAGGAGTATAGTTTCAGACAGGGATACCAAATTTGTTGTTCATTTCTGGAGGATGTTGTAGAAAAAGTTGGGGACAAAGTTGGGGACAGTTGTCTTTAAGTTCTTCATATCATCCATAGATGGATGGACGTAATCGAGGTGGTGAATAGAAGCTCTTAGAAGATTTGGTGAAAGGAGTTCGTCACCGAACAATTCATAGTCAAGGATTAGATTCTATCACATGTCGAGTTTGCATATAATGACTCAAAGAACAAGAGCACTGGGAAAATTCCATTTCAAATCGTGTATGGAGTGAATCCGAGAGGAGTTTTAGAATTAAGAGATCTGAATCAAAGTGAGTTTATAAGCACGAGAGATGAATATTTTGTTGCAGATATGTAGGGACTTCACAATCAGATCAAGGAGCGCGAAGAAAAGCAACAACGCATCACAAGCGATAGTCGACAACAAGAAATCTTGAATTTGAAGTTGGGATCAAGTTCTAGAACATCTAAGGAAAGAAAGGTTCACAAGAGGAAAATATAATGTCAAGTTGAAAAAGATAGGGCCATGTAAAATCTTGAGGAAATTTGGCGAGAATGCTTATGAGTTAGAGCTGCGAGAAGATGTGGGTATATCACCCATATTAAACATTGTAGATCTGTATCTTTACAAGGAATATGGAACCAAAGGAGCTCGATATCAAAGAAATATTCAGTGGGAGAAGTAGATGCTTGTAGTAGAGAAGCTGTAGATGGAAAAGATCATAGATCAAAGGGTTGGTAAGAAGACCAGAAGGAAGATGTATTTTTAATACTTGGTGAAGTGGAAAGGATGACCAAAGAAGATGCCAACTGGGTTAATGAAGAAGAGATCCATAAGCATGTAAGGTCGGTGCAGGAGCTCATGGATAAGATCCCATGAATTTTTCAGCCAAGGGAGTATGATGTAAGAGCATCGCTAGCAAAGCACAAGCGTGGAAGATAGCTGGGCGCACTAGCGCACATTTTGAAATATTTTGAATTTCAAATGATCAATGTATTAATGAGATATATGAAAAAGCCTTTTTGAGTTATGAATGTCTTTAAAGATCGAAGGCCGAGCCATCATGAAAGATGATGGGGGAATGTATTTTGTTTTATGGAGCAGATCCCAGTACAGATTTGGAGCTTGCGCTCTTATCTGTCTAACACAATATTTATTGTAAAAGACATAAAGTAGTTGATATCATTCAATTCCATTTAAGGTAACGTAGAGTAGTTGGAGGGAATGTTCAAAGAGAACCTCTTTCATAAAGCTTTGTAATATTGCCCAGTAAGGGTTGTTGTCGGTTGTTGTAGGAAAAATAGTTTTCAATTGTTTTTTATAGCTATTGTAGCGGCTGAATCTAGTGTGTGTAGATTGCCATTGTAAGCTAAGAGCTGGGAGATGTAGAGAAAAGTTGTATGAATGTATGTAAGTTTCATTTGGATGAATATAATAAAGGAACATTGTCCCAAATGTGTGTATGAGTATGCGTCTATCTAAAAGAATGGTAGAACTTCTGTTATTTCTCAATTCTCTGTTGTTTCTATTCTTAAATCCATGATTGCATTTTCTTTGTTGAATGTATGAGTCATTGTGAGGAGTAGATAAGTTTCAAGTATTTTCTTTTCATTGGAGTGAGTGCAAGGTGTGGATAGTGTCCGCAAGGAGTGTGTGACCGAGTCTATTCAGACTCAAAAGCTTAGAAGAGATAGTGAAATTTATACATATGCAAGGAGTGCATCGATGTCTGGAAGGAGTGCACGACCGAGTTTTCAGACTCGAAATCTCAGGGAGGATAGTGTGATTCAGTCATGAGAAATAGAAGTGGTTGGAGAACAATCACAAGGAGTGCAAAGTCATCCACAAAGGTTGATGTGTGGAGAGAGATCTGTTGCAAGACGTGAGCAGGTCAAATTCTCGAGTAAGTGTCAAAGAGATTGTTCAGAGGAACAAACCGGAGAAGGAAAGCTTAGGAAAAAGAGCGACATAAATCTTCAAGGGGAGAAGTCCTTGGAGTTTTCATTGAATGTCAATGAACAAGATTTGTTCTTTGAAGGATAAGAATGATCCCAGACCGTTAGATCTGGTGAAGTTGCAAGGAGGAGAAATGGGAATTATTTCGGTACTTTGGAGGTTCGACAAGTTGAAAACTTGGACGAAGCAAAGTCACAAAATTCGAAGTCGCGATTAAATATTGACTGTTGATCACAGGAGATCACGTGGTGAAGAGATACAAGGATTCAAAAATCGAAAGATTGGAGGTTGTGAGTGAAAGGCCTAGAGTTTTGTGGCGTCGCGAGGTCTGAATCATTATGGGGCCAACGAATCTGAGGAGACGCATGGTGTGATTTTGGAGACTCGGAGATGAGCGCTTCGGTAAGGAGTGAAGAAAGGATCCGGGACATCCCCAAATTTCGAACCACGAAGGATGTAGATCCACCGTCATAGCCGTGGTCACTTGCGGAAGAGCCTGTGTGTGTGGGTATGATAGTTTCAGGTGCTGCAGGGACACAAGGAGTCGCTCCGACTCATGAATTCAAACGATTCAAGACTGGGAGGTCAAGCAACCCTTTAGAGGGAAGGGGGGTTTGCGTTACCCATACTCTGAATTTTACCTTTATCCTGACCCTTGCCACCTTCTTTACTATGAATTTCTAATTATTTTTCAAGTTATGTAATCTTCTCTTGTGCTTGACTGCCCTTACTTTTACCTTTTCCCTTACCCATACCCCGACTTTTACCTTTATCGTGACCATTTCCACCTTATATAATATGCCTTTATATTTCCTTTTGAAGTTATTTAGTCTTCCCTTTTTCACTAATAATTTTAATCAGTCTCTGTTCCAACTTATTACCTTGCATAACAATTTGTTTCCTCAAATTGGTCACTGTGTTCTTATATTCTTCAACCTCTGATTTATGATTCTCATGTTCCTCTTTCACTAAGTTTTTAAAATCAAGCCTTTAAAATTTCAATAAAGGCCTCTATGTCTTTCCAACTATTTTTTAATTCATCCATAACCAAATTGCTTGCAGTTTGCAATGGAGGTACATTCAAAACCTCGAGTCTTCTTGAAGTTTTGTAATAATTTTTTTCTATGTAGCCAATGTATTTTCATGCGTTTCCTTGGTATTATCAATCTCTCTCTTAGATTCCTTTTCAATTTTGGATACCTCACTTTCTAATCCATCAATAACGTGATATTTTTTGTTTATTGTGCTACTTGATTCTTCTATTTGCTTCACATTTGCTGATTGCAAACTTTTAATGTTCTTTATGCATTCATTAATATCCTTGTCCTTTAGTTTTCACTTTTCCTTCCAACTCTTTAGAGATGAAGAATATTCCTTTGCATCATTTTTGTAATGCATCATTCTATCAAATAACAAGAAAAAAAATCTATTATAAAAAATGTGTTTTGGATTGTTCACAATTGAACTTGGAGAGGTAGAATCAATGCCCATAACATGGACATTATACTCAAGTAATTCCATTTTAGGAGGAATTCTGTCAATTATACTTTCTAAAGTAACACAAAAATCATCATTTTTTGTTTCCATATAATTGTCCGTATCTCCCCGGTCCTTAGTTTAATTCATAGATTATGTAGGTCTGTTAAAGTTATGAGCATTAAATTCATCTTGGGAAACTGTATTAGAACGTATTTCCACACCATCAACTACAATTTGTTCATGTAATTCCTCAATGGTTTTCTTTGTTTTTTATCTCCTAATGTAGGTTTTAAGAGATCTTGTTTGGTCACTGGGTCAATATAAATCAATAATTTTTTTGCAGTGTGCCTGAGAAAATGAGCTTAATCTTCTTTTTTTTACTTTCTTCAAGGGAATAATGTAATTTTTTAGCCAATATACGAGGGACATCTACAAATCTGTCTTCAACCCAATAAATAAATAACTGTTGTGGGTGGGAAATCCATCCTACGGACTAGCACTATGGGTTTTATCATGCATGCATAAATGACCTAAAGATTCTTACTTTTTACCATCATCCCATGCCTAAACCCCATTACTCATATGTAAATACAAGGCTCAAGAGATTAAGTTGATGTACCTTATTTTTCATGTTTTGATGTCGATCCCTTTTCGCGCTTGGTCGTTCTTTGACTGCAACTCTCCTCCCAATGCTGACCTGCATTCACTAAAGACAAACAAATAACTCCACATGCATTTGATCTATGAACTAATAGGTTAGATATTTAATCAATCATACAATCAATATTCCCATAATGACAATCTCATATGGCGGGACGAGAATAACAATTCTTTTATTAACTTCACAATGATACCTTACAATGATAAAGTTGACCACTGCTCCTCGATCCTAGTCCTAGGCTCTTCTTCCACTGCCTTCCAACTGCTTTTCTCTATACTTCTCTTTGTACAAGGATGACTAAAGGTTGGGACAAAGGGAATGCTTAATCATGTATAGTTTTTTTACTATGATTCTCCTCCTTTCAAACGGGACCCCTAACCCTTCTTTTATAGGCTAGAAGAAGCTAGGTGTTTGGTCGAGTGACCGACCATGCATGGTCGAAAGGTTTAGTTAACTTACCCAAAGCTGTGTGTTTCGTTAGCAACTTTCCTTTTTTTGTGATTTTGTAGGTACACACGGACTGTCTTGGGTTAGCTAGTGTGCACACGCGTGCAATAATGGAGCAGGGCACGTGGGTATTTATAAAAGGGTTTTTTAAGAAGAGTTGTTCAACAGTGTTTTGGCAAAGAAGGAATCTGAGATGGCCTGATGCCAGGTAAGCATGTCTGGTGAAAATTAAGGTTATAACAGATACCCCATAATGTGTGAGGTTAGAAGATCATTTGATCACCGAAATACATTAACAATATTCACCGATGTGCTGAACAAGTGAGCTTAGGGACCAGAAATTAGGAGGTGTCGTTTGCAAAATAATAATTGTCTCACTGAGGCGGACATACCCATGCTCATGATAAAATAAAATCATGTCTACCAATCAAATACATTGTATATCCATGTCATATAACTATATAAAGTGTAGCCGTGAACAATACACAACGTCGAAATAAAAAATATATACATGTAGTGTATCCATTTTCTAGAAGCTGATAAGGCCTGATGGCTGGAGATGAGGTCTTCAGAGCTCGAGCAACAAATTCAAAATCTTCAAAACTTGGGTAGGCGTGTAATATGAGTGTATGAATTCACTACCCAAAGGTATTCAACGGCTCATTGGTCATGGACTAGAGAATCTTGAGTATCAGACTGAAGGCTTCATTGATTTCGAAAAAAGACTTGATTGGAATTTCGAGATGGCCAGGCATGAGGGCAAGAGACAAATTGCAGAGGGGCCAACTCAGGATTGGTAAAAACTTCCCTTAGAAAATAGCACGATAAATGATGAGACTCAAGAAGCATGGCACTAACATAAGTTTACGAGGTAGGAGGCAACACAAACTCTCCATATGTTTGGAAGAATAACCAAACGGAGGAGGACACCTCTCTATGTAGTGAGAACAACTTCCTAAGGTTGTATTAAATCCCAGGGTTTGACGAACAAACAGACCAATGTGATTTATCCAAGGGTGACTCATTGTGCTGCCAATAAAAAGAAAATACTTTTCCCTTCCTCTTTTTGGGGTATATTTGTTTTTGTTTTTGTTTTTTGTTTTTATTTTTATTTTTTTATTTTTTATCTTTTTTAATAATTTTGGAAAAAGAATAAAAGAATGTTACGTTACAAAGGAGGAATGAGTGTTGAAAACATACAAGTTTGAGGCACATGGACAAGACTGATGTTCAAAGTAAGGACACTCGGGAAAAATCCTCCAGGGGCCAAAGGTGTCAAGATGCAGAGGCAAAGTGCTACATGGCTTGCGTATAAGGCATGCTTCAGATGGTTCAGTTGAGAGCAACATGGAGCCGACATTAGGCCAAAGA
Source organism: Picea sitchensis (assembly GCA_010110895.2). Taxonomy (NCBI): domain Eukaryota; kingdom Viridiplantae; phylum Streptophyta; class Pinopsida; order Pinales; family Pinaceae; genus Picea; species Picea sitchensis. The sequence continues at coordinate 158,106 of SNQJ01S0005345.1, forward strand.
CGCGGGTATGTAAATGCGATTAATAAGACACACAATGATAACGTCCTTCGATGTAAGTTTAATGAGACCAGAGAAGGTAAGCTCGATGGTTTTTCATATTTAGAGAGTCTGAAAAATGTAAAAGGAGACTCCACTGGGGTACCTTTTTCGAAGGTAGTCTAGTCGGTTTGAAAAAGGGGTAAATTAGCACCAAAAACACGTCTATTCAAAACCATTTTAACGAGTGTGATAAATACAAGATCACTTGGCTATTTTTTCATTTTTAAGGAGTCTAAAAAAAGCTTAACTATGGACTTTGTCATGAATGTTTTTCTGGACCATTTTAACGAGTGTAAAAGAATAAGGTCACTTGATGATCTTTTCAATTTTAGGGAGTCTGAAAAGAGCTTAACAATGGACTCCGTGGGGGTTCCTTTTTTGTAAATTTAGTCCCTTAGGCCCGAAAAAGGGTTAAAATTATACCTGAGAGTACTCTTCTAGAGAACCGAGGCTCCTAGAGTATACCTTTGTTCATACAGTTGGCCATCCAGAACGAAAAAGGGGTAAACTACTGCTAGATAGACGTGACTTCAAATTTCAGTTTAATGAGCGTGAAAGGCCACAAGATCGCTCGACAATCTTTTCATGTTTAGAGGGTCTGAAAAGGGCTTAAAAGAAGACCCGTGGGGTCTACGACTCATGTATGCAACTGGTTCAGGTAGAGCCCGCTGCTAGGCTCAGACCAAGAGTCTCTTCGATAGTCAACTTGGAAAGTCTCCCAAAAGGGAAGAAAACACAAACCACGATGTAAGTCCTCCCACAGTATAGAAATCATAGTCATGGATTCAAGGATAGCCTCATCTGAAGGCAATTCAAAATCCAAGAAATCACGCAAACGAGGGTTGACAGTCCCAAAGGGTGAAGTAAACTGACCATACTCCATATGACGATGGAAGTTCTGGCTAGGACTGACAGAGTCTATCAGTGATGAATCTTGAGCACGAGGGCTTGAGGATATACAAACAATCAGATCAGATCAGACTCAGAAGGATACTCAAGCCCACTTGGACCAAGAGAGGGAAGCAAGGCCTCCCATTCCCCCATTGGATACACCAATGGATCAATTGCTTATTCCAAGTCTTGAGAAGGAAAACATGATTGCACAGGTTCCTTCTCAGAAGCAATTGAACACCAAGGATAAGATGCCACATAATTAACCCATGGCGGGGTGGAGTCTAAACGAACACTAGGAACATATAAAGGGGTAGTCTGAAATAATGCCGAATTAGGATGGTGATTATCAAATTCCAGCTGGTCGATAGTGATAATGCTTCCATTGTGAGAGAAATGCATCACCTGGAAGAGCGTAGACACTACAACATTCGTAGCATATATATAATCATGCCTGAGAAGCATATTGAAATCTAACGGGCTTTGCACCACTATAAATCGACATGGACAATCTTCCCACCTAACGAGATATGCAACTAAGGAAGAATCCCCAAATATTCACTAGGACATTTGTCAAAAGCCAAAAGTTCATGCGAAGAAGACAAAATCTTGAGAGATCCCAAGACTTAGAGGGATTGGAGGGGGTGTGCTCCGATTGAGCAGAATGCCCCCTTGTTCTGGAAGTATTGAACCGAAAATGCCAAAAACATAGTCGGTAGACATGTCACTCCCCAAAAGAAGAGTGGGATCATCTGATGATTGCATTGGCATGACCACTTTCTCAACCAATGGATGAATAGGCTGCAGGACTACATGGTCTAAAGGCACCTCACTTCCCAAAAGAGGAGTGGGATCAACCGATGACTACATTGGCATGACTACTTTCGCAACCAATGGATGAATAGGCTATGAGACTACATGGTCTAGAGGCACCTCACCTCCCAAAAGAGGAGTGGGATCAACCAATGACTACATTGACATGATCACTTTCACAACCAATGGCTGAATAGGCTGCGAGACTACATGGTCTAAAGGCACCTCACCCCCCAAAAGAGGAGTGGGATCAGCCGATGAATGCATCGGCATGATCACTTTCTCAACCAATGGATGAATAGGCTGAGAGACTACAAGGTCTAAAGGCACCTCACCCCCCAAAAGAGGAGTGGGATCAGCCGATGACTGCATCAATGTGACCACTTTCTCAACCAATGGTTGAATAGACTGTGAGGAAACCTCAAAAGACTCAGAATCAGAAGAGCTTGCAGACAGGGACCAAAATCTTTGTACTTCTAGAATGCCAAGGAACAAATGAGTAAAGTGATCTCCCTTGTAAATCTTACAAGGGAACTTAGGCTTACGTCCTATCTGTCCAGGTTTCTCAACAGAATTAATTCCCCCAGCATGGCTAGCAATGGTTGGTTGCACATCTCCAACATGACTTGCAGAGGTTAGTGATGGGTCGATAACATGTCTTGTAGAGGCTACATACCTATTACCAGTATGACTAGAAGTGACTGGACTTTTCCCCCCAACATGACTTGCAGAGGGTGGGTGTGTGCCCCCAACATAACTTGCAGAGGCTGGGTGCTGGTCTTCAACGTGACTTCCAGAGGTTGTCGACCTATATCCAACATGAATTGTAGAGGTTGGTGATTTCTTCTTCCTATTCTGCCTCTTTCTATTTCGTTTAGACTTCCAGTTACTAGTAACTGTACTTTCACCAGAGGCGGGAGAAGGAGGAGGAGAAGACTTTGCTGATGAAGAAACATCAACAAGGTGCCCATGACTTAAGGTGCTTAACTGAGAAGTGTCAAGAGTGTTCGGGACATTTGGAATGGTACCCAACCAAATTGGTAGTCCCACATTCAACCCATAAATGTACAAAGTGGCCATCAAAGGGACAACAATGTTTCCGAAGAAGGGAAAAGCACAAGAATCCCCTTGTGAAGGGGCTCCTTGTTTGGTATCATCGATAAATTTGGCCATGAAGATCCTATGCATAGGTTCTCCCCTTGTGAGATCGTTCAAGTCCATAAAAGTCTCATGCACTGACTCTAGAAAACCAGTCATATCAAAAAAATGCCTATAAAGAGGCAACTCCACATTTCTAAGAGGAAGACTGAAAAAGTCCTCATGACGACCAGAGGAGTGGGAGGTCTACCACCCTAGGTAAAAGACCCAAATCCACGACTAAGCAACTTCACTATGGAAAACTAGGAACACAGAGCACACACTAAAGTTCCTAAAGACAAATCAAGCAAACGACTAACTAGTTGGAAGAAGCAGTTACACCAACCAACATTAGAGCAACTTAGGTGCAAGTGAAAATCGAATATGGAAGCACCCTCTGGGGCATACTCGCAAGCTTGGCACAATGTCTATCCTAATATGCAGTGGTATATCCCTGCAGTCACTTGTGTATGTGACTAGAAATATATGCAACTAGGTTATACTTATACGAGCAATCACTAGGCAAGTACTGGCCCGGCGGTCGGGTAGACCACAATGAGTAGGGTATCGAGCCTGAAACTTGTCAATGGTATTGAAAGAAAGTGTTATGTATGACGACTGAGGACCTTGAATGGTTCGAGACCCATGAAGCTCCATGGAAAATGTCATGAATCCCAAGACAAGCCCTCTATGTGTTCTCCACTACGACTGGTCCGACTTTGGAGGATTTATCTTCACTACCTTTCCACACATGACCTTGTGTTTCCAGCCCACTTTGTGTGTTAGAGGGGGTCCCGAATAACTTTCATGATCTTTGGACTACCACTCCTTAGCACATACTCCTTATGTTTGTTTTATAGCCTTGAAGGTTTCCTCTCCAACCTAAATCAGGGGCTCTAGCCTAATCTATGTGATGGACCCTACAAACATAAAGTCTAGTAATTTTAATTAGCGTTCTTTTAAGGCAGTTGCTCAAAAGGGGTATGGTAATGCAACTGATGTTGTTAGAAAAATGATGAAACTTATGTGAACTAGGCAAAGATGATTATATATATATATATATATATATATATATATATATATATATATTTGAAATCATTTAAAATTAGAAGAAAACACAATGCTATGCTATTAAAATTAGAAGAAAACACAACGCTATGCTAATTTCCTTTTCTTTTTCAAATAACAATGCAAAGAAAATGCCAGGAAAGAAAGAGATCTAACAAACTATTTTTTTTTTTATATTTTCTTCCAATCAAAATAGAAATAACAAAAGATTCTAAAAGAAATTGATGAATGCATGATTCATGGCCCCTCCTAACCCTTCTTGAAATTTCAAGCTAAAAATAAGTTAAAAAAGCTAAGAAACAGAAGAAATCTTTTAATGAAAAAGCAAGTTGTTGCTATGATCAAACCCAAGTTATTGTCTGCTATGACAGAGACCCAAAAACCTAAGAGGTATAACTCGTGACAAAGGAAAGGATGACTGCCTTACCCTAAACAAAATTTTTCTCCACAGGCACACTGCTGACAGTTCAACAACAAGCGTGTGCACGCGAGCTGTGTAAATTTAGGGCACGTGTACACAAGCACTGGCCTTATACATGCCGTGTGTACCTCTGCAACTCTTCAAAAAATGAAAGGACAAGCAATCAATCATTGGAAAAAAATACTAGTATTAAGAACCAAAATCTCTTAAAGACTCAGAAACTTAATTTAACAGAAAAATAAAACAATTGAAGGAAAATTTCATAGAACAAAACCAATCAGAGGTGAAACCTAAGCTACAAAATTGTAAAAAACAGAGACTAGAATGATTTCCAGAAAACCCCCAAGAAGGATTACTTATGACAAGGGAGAGGATGACTACCTCCCTAAAATAAATTTTCTGAAATCATACACGCAACTGACACCTCTTCAGGCAGCGTGTACCCATGGGCTATGTGAGGGTAAGGTGCGGGTACACGCGTGCAGACCTTATACAGGCCACGTGTACCTCTATGGGTCTCGAAAAAAAAATGCAGTCAAGTAAAGAAACATAGATAACTGGTATGGAAGACCAGAATCTCTGTTAGCTCAGAATTTTGTAGAAACTTTAAAAACAAGAAATGAAACCAGTTCTTAAAAATACCCAAGAAAAAACATTCCCAGAAACCCTAGAGATCCCCAGTATGGTCGCCAATTCTGTTGTAAGTGGGAAATCCCTCCTACGGACTAGCACTAAGGGTTTTATCATGCATGCATAAATGACCTAAAGATTCTTACTTTTTACCATCATCCCATGCCTAAACCCCATTACTCATATGTAAATACAAGGCTCAAGAGATTAAGGTTACGTACCTTATTTTTCATGTTTTGATGTCGATCCCTTTTTACGCTTGGCCGTTCTTTGACTGCAACTCTCCTCCCAATGCTGACCTACATTCACTAAAGACAAACAAAGAACTCCACATGCATTTGATATATGAACTAATAGGTTAGTGATTTAATCAATCATACAGTCAATATTCCAATAATGACAATCTCATATGGCAGGACGGGAAAACCAATTCTTTTATTAACTTCACAATGATACCTTACAATGATAAAGTCAGCCATTGCTCCTCAATCCTGGTCCTGGGCTCTTCTTCCACTGTCTTCCACTTTCTTTTCTCTATACTTCTCTTTGCACAAGGATGACTAAAGGTTGGGACAAAGGGAATGCTTAATCGGGTATAGTTTCTTTACTATGATTCTCCTCCTTTCAAATGGGACCCCTAACCCTTCTTTTATAGGCTAGAAGAAGCTAGGTATTTGGTTGAGTGACCGGCCATGCATGGACAAAAGGTTTAGTTAACTTACCCAAAGCTGTGTGTTCCGTCAACAACTTTCCTTTTTCCATGCTTTTGTAGGTACACACGGGCTGTCTTGGGTCAACTAGCATGTACATGCGTGCAATAATGGAGTAGGGTGCATGGGTATTTATAAAAGGGTATTTTAAGAAGAGTTGTTCAACAATGTTTTGGTAAAGAAGGAATCTGAGATGGCCTGATGCTAGGTAAGCATGTCTGGTGCAAATTAGGGTTATAACAATAACCTCATGCAGTCACCAGAAATATCAGTCTTATGAAAATTCGTAATTGTCGTAAGGACAAAGTGAATCAAATACTTGTGTAGTCCTTGGGGAACATCTAGAATTCTTAAACCGTTGCTGGGAATAAATACCCTTTTCCCACATATTTTATGGCCATCTCAATTTTTTCTACCTTGTTTTTTTTTTGGAGTTAAATGTTGATCCCCTGGAATTTTTATTGATCTTTCAAGAAAATTAGCATCTAGGTAAATCCTCTGCCCAAATAGTTTCAATTCCATAGATATATCATCATAACTATCTATGGCATCATCTATATCCTCATTTTCAAAATTGAAGGGTCGAAACATAAATTAAAAAACCTCTAGTCTTCTCAATATATTTAGCATACCTGCTGGACAATTCATTGTGCTTCTCCATGCATCAACACACTCCTATAATTTGTTGACAATGACCTTTTCATCTTGGAAATCTCCTGTTTCAACTACTGCGCCCATGGTACATGATGCCCCTATTTCAATTGCGGCCATGGTTTTATGGGTTCGAAGTTGAAATCATTGAAAATAGTTTATTCAATGCATGTTGTGGAATGCATGCTAACAATAATTGATGATAAGGACTGGAAGGTGAGGAATGCATGCTCATGCTAAGGAAGCCCTTGGTAGACAATTGATTTAAAAAAAAAATGATTTAGGGTTATATTGGTATATTTTTCTATACAAAATTTTTATTAATATAAATAAATCAATATTTATAGATAAGATATAATTTATTAAAAATAACACTTTTACAAAACTTGTCATGCATTTTTATAAACACATTCAAGTAGATTTGTGGCATTTTTTAACAATGGACTTGATATTTTTGAGAATTATTGAAAACTTTTCATCATAGAAATGAGAGGAAGTACTTGGGGTTTTTCCCTAGGCGTTGTAACTTGGAAAACAAAAAAAATATTGTGAGAATGTGTCAGGGTAATTTTGAAAGAAAAATTACGAATGTTGCCGACTATAATACGAACACAAACACTCAATCTCAAATTACATGTTAAGCAAGATATCTTGCATGCATTTGAAATCAATAATATGTGTGAGAGACTTACAAGTACTTCCGATTTCTAAGATTATGGGACTCAAGAAATTACCCAACATACAAGGTTAACTACACATGCGTGTTTACAAATAACTTGTCAAACATGCATTCAGGGTTGTTATAAGATATGCCATAATATCATCAATCATACACAATGGGTCAACATTTATTTTCAGTCATACAAAATGGATTAACATCCATTTTCATTCATGTTCCTATGAAAACCATTCATATGGGATAAGGAAGAACCATTTAGGGTTTAGGCCACGATAGGGTCTCAAAACATGAAGGGTGTGCATTTTTATAGTGTAGGCATGCATTTGTCATTAACAAGGTGTGCATATTCCTCCTTATTATGTAAACATGTAATCACATGCACTCAACACACAATTTGAACTTGAGGCATGCATTTTTTCCTTACATGGTGTGTATTTTCCTCAATACCTTGTTTTCATGTAATTTCATAAGGTCGTCAACATACAATTACCAACACAAGGAATATATTTTTCTTCCTAGGGAGTGCATTTTTCATTTGCCTCATTTTCATGCATTTTCATTTTTAGGGCATGCATTTTTCACCATGGGGCATGTGTAATTTATCTGAAGGAATGAGTGTTTCATAAGCCTATATATCCCTGATATATTCATACCAATTTCATAATTGGACATGCATTTCCCTTAGTCTGGCATGCATTTCAACAAGCCCAGTTTTAACAATTTGACCTCTTTGTTTTACGAGGAAGTTTTCACCCTTTTTGCACAAAATAAGGTTTTTTGTTTGAAAATTCCCACTTTGTCCTCTAAAATGAAATACTAAGGTATAAAATATTTTATTCCTTATTGTAGAATGGGCATGTTACAATTTCCCACCCATGTAATCCTCATTGTTTCCATTACTATTTTTTCATGCTAAGCATTTGGAAAATAATGGAAGGATTTGGTTTTTTTTGTTACATAAAACCCCAATTAAAGCTTGTTATAGCCTCCACATCTAAAAATGAACACTCACACATAAAAAATACATGTTTTTCTTTTAAACTCTAATTTCCTCTGTTATGCAAAATGCACACCAGGCTTCACAAAAATGCACGCCCAGGTCTTAAACACCTCCAATTTGAGTGATTCAAGTTACTGAAGGTGTCTTAGATAATTTACACATCTGTACATATTTTTATTTTCATTTTCAAACACAAATGTGGTTGCGGTGTAAAAGAGGCAAAATCTGCCTTGTAAATTGAAAGATCAAAAGAGTAGAAAGTGACCTAATGGAAATGCACGCCCATGATCCTATATAGCTCCAAATTTAGTTATAAAAGATTTGGGGTGAATATAATAACATTATAAATCTATTTGTATCACCCTAAGTGCAGTTTCAATTGAAACATGACTTCTATTATAAGGTACAAAATCTATTATAATAGTAGAAAACAAAAATACTGAAGAGAATAACAACGAAACAACACTATATATGAAACCAAAACAACAAAATAATACCTTTATTGATAGAAAACAATTTTCAATTGCCTCTTCGAGGGGGAAACCTCTAGTAGAGTAGCTCTCAATTACAATAATTTTGAAGAAAAAACTTCTCATGGCTCATACTCATATTTATACTAATTCTATCTTCTAAAGAACCTTATAGCGAAAGATCTTTCTAGAAGCGGAAGCTTCTATTAGGTATTCTTACATTGACTTGTTCTCATTTATTAAATAATCCTTATAAACTAATGTCAAACTTTATTACATGGAAAATATATTATTTTACCTACATGAGGGGTTAGGAAGGACATGTCCCTAACATGCTGTCCCCCTTGAAAAACATCCTTGTCCTCAAGGCTTGAGATGAGGAAATTGTTGTAGAATGGTAGCAAGCTTTGAGGTGGAATCTTCTAGAGTTGTATCTTTCCATTGCACTAACACTTCCCATATGGCGCACTGACAAAGATGACGTTCACGCTAGTCCAAGAATTCTTGGGGATGTAACCAAATTGAACCTTCTTCATCCAACTCAAGGATAAGGGTTTGAGTTTGACACTTAGTTCCAATCACCTTATTTAAGCATGTGACATGAAAAACATGATGGAGGTTAGAATCACTAGGCAGAGCTAACATGTAGGCGACATGCCCCACACACTTGAGAATGAAATAAGGACCATAAAATTTGGGAGCAAGCTTTTGACAATAGTCATCTTTGAGTGAAGTCTTCTTATAAGGATGAAGACACAGAAACACCTGGTCCCCTTCAACAAATTGATGTTCAGAATGACCTTGATCAACTTGTTGCTTCATGTGATTTTGAGCCATCACCAAATTTTCTTTGAGGGTACGGAGAATGGCCTCACGTACTGTAAGATTTTTTTCAACCTTCTGAACCTTAGAGACACTTGGAATGTATGAGAGAATTGATGGTGGATTTTTTCCATATACTGCTTCAAAAGGAGCCATGCGAGTGGATGTATGGTAAGATGTGTTGTACCACCATTAAAATAGTGGTAACCATTGATCCCAATTATACCAAAAGTCAGATGAAAAACATTGTAAATATGTTTCCAGTCACCTGTTGACAATTTCAGTTTGGCCATCAGTCTAGGGATGATAGTTTGTGCTGAGATGTAATTGGGTGCTCTGTAGCTTGAACAATTCTTGCCAAAAATTGCTAGTGAACATGGGATCCCTGTCAGAGACAATATAATGTAGAATTCCATGAATTTTGAAGATATTATCCATGAAAACTTGGGCCACTGTGGATGAGATGAAGGGATGTTTCAGAGAATAGAAATGAACATATTTGGAAAGACGATCAACCACCACCATGATGACTATCTTATTTACAGATTTAGGGAGGCCCACAATGAAATCCATAGACATATCCTGCCAAATAGAAGGGGGAATCAGAAGGGGTAGGAGTGTGATAGGGGCTTTGAATATTTCTCCTTTGTTTCATTTAAAGACATCATATTCAACCATAAATGTGTGGACATCTTGTTTCATACCATCCTAGAAAAAAAGAACACTAGACCCTTTCATAGGTTTTGGTAAACTCTGAATTCCCAGTGATGGGTGAAGCATGAAGTTCAAAAAGCACGGTAGATTTAAGTTGTGAATTTTTTCTTAGATAGAGATGACCTTTGTAGAAGATCTCATTATTGTTCCAAGAGTACCCTAGAGAGGCTAGAGAATTTGCTTGCAATTGCTGGATCAAACAATATATTTTGGGATCTTGCAACTATTCCTAACAAGAAGTTTGGAGCCAATAAGGTACAATGAAGGAGAGGGAAAAGAGGGACCCTTCTTCTTCATATTTTTGGAAAAGAGAATAAAAAACCACATTTTATTTTACCTTCTTGTAAATGATCTCATAATCATAGCCAAATAGATTGGTGACCCATTTTTGTTGCTCTGGGGATGAAATCCTTTGTTCCAGAAAATACTTGAGGCTCTGGTGATAAGTTTTAATATGGAATCATTTCCCCTATAGATAAGGATGACATAGATCCATAGCATGCAGAATATCCAACATTTATTTTTCATAGATGGTGTTATAACCATAACAATTTATGTGTGAAATCTAGTTTCCAGGACTTAGCGAGGTGCTAAAATGATGTGGAGGCATGAAAAATTGGAGGACAAGGCCAAGTCTAGTGGGAGAAGGATAAATATAGCGATAGAATGAATTTGGTGGGACCTGACGGGTCACAGATTGTGGGCACTATAGATCAATAGTCGGGGATCGTTTCGGGGGGAGGAAATGCACGGAGGATAATTCTCGAAAGCGGGCCGAAAAGTAAAATGTGGTTTTGGCTCGGGACCACGTGGTGCTACTGGGTGCATTTAGGGGTGATAAGCGGGTTGCCCCAAAACACTCTCCCTTGTCCCCAAAATAAGGAAAGTATATAAGGGGGGCACTTGTCGTTATTTTATTAATTTTCCGAATATTAGAACATTGAAAGTTGGCGTGACGACTCCATTCAAACTGAAGCTCAACAATACACAAATCTCATGCATTTTTCTCTCATTTACATGTATTTTTCATCACCATCATGGACCATATCATTATGTCTGTAGCAGAGAAAGACCCCGTGTCGAACGAAGAATCCTTAATTGATAGATATTCAGACGTGTTCGACACTGAAATCACCATTTCACCCATCTCCGTGTTAGAGCTAATCTGTTTGATAATGCAGGGAAACAAATACCCTTCCTTGGAGCAGTCTAGACTAATATAGTCCCTTATGTTTTCGAGGTCACGTTCCATTTCCCCGAATTCATAGTTTGGTGTGTAGAGCAATATTCATAGGAAGATAATTTTTTCTTAAATAAATAGGGGTCCAAGGTCCTATGTAGGGTAGAGAGTTTGTCAATTCGAAGCATCCTCAATATACCAGAGTCCTCCTTCGCATTGTCTAAACCATTTGAAGAAGAAAAGATAATCATGGTTTATAGGGAATTTCCCTCAGAAGTCAAAGATCTATTCTTATGAACAATTGTCAAACCAAAGCATATTTCTGAAAGTCTATCCCTGCGAATGAGTGTTAATGTAACACACTTTTTTATTACCAAGGCTCAATCACTCTGATACCAAATTGTAATGCTCTTTTACATAGCTCATATAGGCATTATATAATCCACATGCATTTAGGCAAATAAATACATTTGAGTTCAGAGTAAACATATTATTTACTGCTATAATATACAATCAATAGCATTAACATTAAATTGATATGTACAACATAATACATGATAGTTATAATTACACAGAGATGTAGAATTATGAATAAAACATCATCTGATACTTATCTTTGAAAACCTTGGCGATTCCACCAACCACGTTCAGGCCTTCCACAAACCTCCCAGTCTTAGACCACACTGCTCGTCATCTCAGCAGTGGGTCACCCCCGAGCTGGGACTAAGCTCCACCCCAAGGCAAGGAATCCTAGGCTAGGCTGAGGTTACAGGGAAAACTGCATAGAAAGACTGGAAGTATTCTTCCTAGGATGCCATCTTACGCCCACTACTTCCATACTCTCATTCCCCACATGACTGTTCCACCCGGGAGTATACACCTTCACAATCACAGTCCATCGGTGCTACACCTCCCTATCTAAGTCTTGGAAATAGGTCGGATAAGGAAGTCTCAGAGCCTGAAGCTGGTGCTGGACACTCTCTAGAAGAAACCACTTCCCAACCAACTCTCTCACCTGGAACGAGTTGCTCACAGGCCTAACAACCTGCCTCTTCCAAAAACAATCACCTCCCTCACCTAGAGAGAGGTCATACACAAGCTCAATCACAACTTGCACTGGCCAGCAAGCCACGCGTAGTCCAACTCTGCGTGGCCACCACAACCAACTGGGAATACAAACACGGGCTTCCCAAATAGGCTCAAAAATGACGACAAGGTCTCACGGTGATGGTTTTCAGGATTGCGTGACAAGCAATTCCCATAGGGATCGACACAGACTCCACGACTCAGAACGAAGAGGGTGAACCCAACTTTTCAGAAACGAACACAGGCTTCTCGGCTCTCAGAAACAAAGGGTGTACATGGATTTTCAGAAACAAACACAGGCTTTCCTAGCTCTCAGGAATGCATGAGGTATTCTTGCAGAGGTCGGGTCTGTCCTACTATTCAGAGCTCCGTACTCACTCAAGCAGTCGGGTGGACTGGAGGAGGGACCCCTCTCATGGCTCATCTCGACCATTTTATTTGCATGCACCAGGGTTGACACTTGTCACCCTTGGAACTGCATGTGTTCCATCAACATGCATCCCCTTTTCACGTTTTCCCCTTTCCAGGAACTTAGGATAAAAATAAAACATAAAATGCACATGTTCTTTGGAATAATATTTTATTATTATTCCCAAGGCTTAAGCCCCTAGGCTTAGCCCCCTTTACCACTTTCCAACCTCTAATTCCTTGCCCACTCTATGGAATCTTAGTCCCCCATCACTCATTCATCGTGGTCGGTCTGTAAGCGGCGGTGTTTATATTTTATTAATGTGCTGCATACATACAGGTACAAAATCAGGCCCTTGGCCTCCAACCCTTAGGCTCTCTGGCCTAACAATCACATAAGCCCATCGACTTATACAAACTTGTCTCACCAGCCTATAACACATATTTACAATTCCTTTCATACATCAGACTTACAAAGGGCTTGATCTTGGGGACACTACAATCCCCCTCCCCTTATTTCTACACTGTCCTCAGTGCAACCTTACACTGTCTCTGCAATATTTTCAAAATTTTCAAAAAGATGCTGGTACTCTGCTCGCATAGCATCTGCATGCTCCCATGTCACATCCTCAAGACCATACCAGGTCCACTGGACCTTTACAAGATCTATAGCTAGATTCCATAGTTGTTTTCTTTTCTTGTCCAATATGCGCATAAGATGCACTTGCAGGACACCTTCTGGTTCCACCTGAATCACATTCCAATAGATAACATGATTAACATCAAGTATATATTTCTTAAGCAATGAAACATGAAACACATTATGTACAGTCATAGATGCAGGTAATGAAAGCATGTATGCAACTGGCCCAATCCTTTTCAGGATTTCAAACAACCCACAAAATCTTGCTTCCAACTTGGCGCAACTTCCCAACTTCAGGGAACTCATGTTAGTTTTCACTTTCAGGAGAACGTGGTCACCCACTTTGAATTCTCTATGGGTTCTGTTACTATCAACGTAACTTTTTTGCCTATCATGGGCAACTTTTAGATTCTGTTTAATTCTTATCATTTGGTCTTCCATATCTTTGAGTAGCTCAGGCCCAACTACTGCTCTGTTAGCTGGATTATCCCAGCTCACTAGAGTGTTGCACTTTCTTCCATAAAGTGCTTCGAATGGGCTCATCTTCAACGATGTATGATACCCATTATTGTAGGAATTATACCAAATGTAGGTAGTCTTCCCACCTTGATGGTTTATCCATCACATACATTCTCAGTATGTCTTCTATTACTCTGTTCACCCTTTCTGTCTGACCATCAGACTCAGGATGATATGCTGTACTAAAGTTCAGATTCATTCTGAATCCCTTAAACAGTCCTTTCTAGAAATTTGAGGTGAATTTCGGGTGCCTATCAGACACAATCATCTTAGGAATTCCGTGCAAGCGTGCCACTTCTTTTAAGAAGATATCAACAACATCTGCTACCTTCTGAGTGGTTTTCAGTGGAATAAAATGGGTAGATTTTGCAAGCTTGTCCACCACCACCATGATTGAATCATGCTGCTTTCTTGTTCTGGGAAATCCTGTGATAAAATCCATTGTCACCACTTCCCATTTCCACTCAAGAATGGGTAAAGGCTGCAACAACCCTGCTGGGTGCCTATGCTTAGCCTTAACTTTCTAGCACTCCATACATATGGCGATGTATTCAGTGATTTATTTCTTCAGACCCAGCCAAAAGTAATGGATTTGATTGCTGCCACAGTCTTTTGATATCCAGGATGTCCAACATAAGCCACGTTATGCGTTTCTTTTAGAATTTCCAGCTTCAATTCTTGGACATTGGGTACATACACTCTGTTTTTATACAGAAGTAAGCCATCAATTCCCAAGGTGTAACTTCCCTGGGTCTATGGTCTCTCACACTACTGTAGCTTTGCTACTAGACCTCTGTACTACAAATAAGCATTTGTAGCTTCCAAAATTCTGTCCTTAATCTCAGTCCTATACATGCTAATGACTGTAGCATGTAATTCGTGCACTTTTATGTTGAGTGCATCAGCCACCTTATTTTCTTTCCCTTTGATATGCTTGATATCAAAGTCATATTCACACAAAAAATCTAGCCATCTGGTTTTCCTGGCATTTAAAGTCGGCTGATCAAATAAATACTTCAGACCGTTGTGGTCTATTCTCAATTCAAATCTCCTTCCCATGAGGTAATGTCTCTATTTCCTCAATGTGTGGATGATTGCTTCCAACTCTAAATCATGAGTGGCATAATTCCTTTCATGCTCTTTCAGCTTTCGGGATTCATAACAGATTGCAAATCCCTCTTGGATGAGAACTCCTCCCAACCCCTCCTTACACGCATCTATGCACACCACGAAACCCATATTTGGATCTGCAATCTTCAGGATTGGAGCACTGGTTAACAACTGCTTCAATCACTGGAAACTGCTCTCACACTCTTCCGTCCACTGAAACTTCTTCTCCTTCCTTTGCAAGGAAGTGATAGGGTGATCTATCTTTGAGAATCCTGCTATAAACCTTCTGTAGTAACCCGCCAGACCCATAAAAGATCTAACTTCTCCCACATTCCTTGGCACTAACCATTCTCGGATGGCCTCAACCTTTTCAGTATCCATAATGATCCCTTCTTATGAAATAATATTCCCAAGTAATGGATCTGCCTTTGATAAAATGAGCATTTGCTCAGCTTCGCATACAACTGGTGTTCTCTCAACACTTGCAGCACCATTCTCAGGTGTTTCTCATGATCTTCCTCTGACTTGGAATACACCAATATGTCGTCCAGGAAGACTATGACAAACTTGTCTAAATAGTCCTTGAATACACCATTCATTAAGAACATGAAAATAACAGGTGCGTTTGACAATCCAAACGGCACCATCATGAACTCATAATGACTGTACCTTGTTCTAAAGGTGGTCTTGCTAATTTCCTCATCATTTATTCTCACTTGGTGATATCTATATCTGAGATCTATCTTTGAAAATATTTTTGCACCCTTCAACTGATCGAAAAGATCATCGATCCTTGGCAGAGGATACTTGTTCTTGACAATTACCTTATTCAACTGCCGGAAATCAATGCACAACCTCAACGTCCCATATTTCTTCTTCACAAATAGGACTGGGGCTCCCTAAGGTGACATGCTAGGGTGAATGTACCCCTTCTTTAGAATCTCTTTAAGCTGCAATTGCAACTCTTTAAGCTCTGGCGTACTCATTCTATAAGGAGCTTTCGAAACTGGAGCTGCTCCTGGTATCAAATTTATAGAAAAATCGATGTCCCTCTTCGGAGGTAGTCCATGTACCTCCTAAAATACGTCCTTGAACTCTTTGAGTACCTCATGGTCTTCCAGATTCGAGACTGCATCTCTGGATGCTTCTCCCACACATGCTGCAAATAATTGACAACCTTTCCTGTAACACTTCTTCAACTGCATGGCTGAG
>SNQJ01S0005345.1:174318-185654 GCA_010110895.2 Picea sitchensis
TCTGCTGAAGATTTTCCTAGAAACAAACAAGAGAGAGTTCCCCGAAGAAACATTCATATCAACTGAATGTAAAAGGACCACATTGCTCATTTTTATCAACAAGGTCATGTCCAGGGTTTACAAATTGATTTCAACACCATCCTACCAAGAGTCCTGGATGACATGAGGAGTTATTTACAACCAAATCCTAAAAACAAAGTGGGGGACTCGGTGTTGTTCATGCATTCAACAGTGATATGGTTTTATGGTTGTCATGAATCCCCCTATATTTTGCCTATTTTTCTGACACCCAGGGTATTTTCTCTTGAGTTCATTAGGAAAAGAATCATATCATAGACAAAGCACTTCCTGAAATTATGGAAGGAATCCAACCTCAATTTTTATTTCATCATTGGACCCTTCATTGTCAAGACAAGATCATGCTTATCTCAGGTCCAATCCAAGCTCAAGGAGTTTGGATTTGTACAAATACATGGAAGTAGATATGATCCACATCAGGTCATATCTAAGAGAAGACTGATGAACAAACAAACCCCCTATGAGCATGAAAATGTTGAGGGATTTGAAAAATTGACAAATCTAGATTTCTGTGATGATATGGAAGAAATATTGCAACTAGATCAAACACAATAAGTAGAGGCAACCCTGCAATAGATTCAAACATAGAAAATTCCTTAGAAGCTGATAGTTAAAGTATCCAAAGTAAGTGTTTACAACAAAATGAACAGTTCAGAGGCTCTGGGCACCAGTAGTCAACAGAATGCCCCTAAGAAGATGAAGATCACACAATCCCCACAGATAGTGGATCTAGAGGAGGAGGAGCCTAAAGAACAAGTGAATATGGATATGGTGTAAAGTGGCACCAACACTATAGAAGTTGGGAAAGGAAGCAATCTCCAAAGTGAAGGTAGCTCAAGAACTTCTGGCAACAAAAAGAACATCTTTGATAAGGCATCTGGAGCAGCCTATCAATATAAAGAGGATTTGGCAAAACAATATGCTGAGAAAGGAAACTTGGCTATGAGTGAAATGAGGGAGTTGATCCCTAAGGTAGAAAATATTTCACAACACAAGTATTCTCCGTTCACAATAAGACATATAGAGAAGAGGACATTCAATATATCAGTTTTAGATGAGGATAAGGTATTTGAGATTAAGCTAAAATATGACAACATTAGTGCTCTAGACAAGGTGAAATTCCACAGGAATACTAGTGATATGCTGTATTTATATTACTTGGGCCTAAGCCCGAAGAATTCAAAGCTGTCAACTTATACAATAAAGTTGGAAGGGCAGTTGAGGCAAGAAAAAGCATCCCACAGAGCTTGGAAAACTTAGTTCAAGAGGCTAGAATCTGAAGGCCCTCAGGGAGTGAAAGCCTTATTAGATGAAAAGGACAAGTTGATTCAAATCTTGAAGAAGAAAATAAAAATGTCTACCACAAAGTATCCACAAACAACAAAATTGTTTTTTCTAGAATAGGAAAAGGAGGAATTTCGACAAGAAGCATTTAACTACAAGGCTAAGGTATTACAACTAGAGAAAGAAAAAGTAAATTGGTCACAAAGACAGAAAAAATTACCAAACATGGTTGTAGCTGTACATTCTACTGCAAAGGATGGGCCAAGCACTGAAGGACTTGTCCAGGCTATGTCACAGGTTATCCTGAAGGTGGGATAAATCAAAGTTATAAAGGGAGATATAGAGAAATTGAAGCAAGAAATGAAAACAAAGGATGATAGGATGGCTCAGTTTAAAAAGGAGAATCAAGCTTTGTAGGAAAGACTAGACAAGCTAAAAACAAGGTTGAGAGGCAAAGCACTATCGCAGGGGACCATACACATCATCTGGGATTCTATTGCTGCTGAAGCTGCCAAGTTCAGAGTGTACTTGAACTTCATCAATGACAAAGATAACATGGCTATCACATCCAGAAGCATGTACACTTTTGTAAATGAGACCCTACCAAAGAAACCATCAGAGTGGGCTCAAAATTCCATAAACTTGCTAAATTCCATCCTCACTACAGAACTTCATACCATTAGGGTCAAATATAGGACTACATTGATCATCTGGGCCAAGAGGGTCATTGTCAAGTATAACCTGCTAAAATCGGTCCAGACTAAAGCCATACAGATGGAGAAAAGTATACATGAATTCAAGGATCTATTTGAAGAGTTGTTCATCAAAGGCCTCCCACCATTTTGGAATGACAAAGGAAAATTTTATGATCAGGAGGAATACAACTCTCGCCTCGCTCAATGCAGAATGGATCACTCCAAGTTTGAAAGTCTGGAGGAGAACTTGAAAGGAACAACCTTGGTTGAATATTTGATTATAGATTTTGAGATCTTGAATCAGTTAAAAAAAGTGAAGATTGGAATTCCAGTCATGACGTATGCCTCTTGAATTGACTTGGATATCCTAATTAAAGAAATGATGGACTACAATATCCCTTCTAACTTGCAGTGGAAGGAGATAGTGCGGCTGGGTAAAACAAAGTGCAGTTTTCCAGGGACCAACAGATAGTGCCCAAGTG
The DNA here is from genome assembly GCA_010110895.2 of Picea sitchensis. NCBI lineage: Eukaryota > Viridiplantae > Streptophyta > Pinopsida > Pinales > Pinaceae > Picea > Picea sitchensis. The sequence continues at coordinate 176,858 of SNQJ01S0005345.1, forward strand.
TCACCAAAATGACATTTCAGACAAAGGACCAAAATAGGACAAATGGAAAAGGAAGAAGCTGAAGAGTCAGAGGAATCAGTGGTTGGTTCATGAAACATTTTTTGATTAATCATTGTAATTAGTTCCCATACCAAAACTGTCAGTTGTAATTATTGTAATCAGTTTTAGAAGATGCAACGTTTTGGTTCAACTATTGTAATTGGTTTCTAATTGAAGGAACTTGAATTGTATAAATGTTAGAAGTTCTTGATGTATTAGTGTTGGCATAAGTGAAAGGGAACCTCCTTAGTTTTTATGAAATAAATTGTAATTTTCTGGAGCTGAATTGAATACATATGCATAAGCTTTGAAGTCTATATAAAAATATTCTAATGGTGGTGATATGAATTTTGTCTTCTCTCATTGTATGTATTTAACATGTTCTTTAATTCCATTTACACTGTCTTTTGTTTAAATTGGATAGTTTAAAATCCTAGAATTCATCTTGTGATGCTCTTGGCTTAAGCAATTTAAAATGTGTTAAGTTCTTCATAACTAATTCATAATTCATTTCATAAATGCTCTGATGTAGTTACTTGTTTTATTTTTCTTCTTACACTCTACAAACTACAATTTATAACTCACATTCATCGCCTCACTTAGCCTTTATCCTCTAGAGAGTTCTACCAACCAATCATGGTTTTCATTCAATTTCAGAATTTTGACTCCATAGCCCTAAGTGTCCCTCCCCTTCCTTCCCAAAAAATTGATAAAACCGCCCCCAAAACAAACTAAACCTAGCCATTGATTTACAAAGAAACACCAAGTGACACGAGAGAGCCCTCTTTGACCTGAGCAGGCTAGTACCCAACTCTAAAGTTGGTTTTTAGGTTACCTGTGTTGTTTTTTTTATCAGCTGAACAAATTTACAGAGTACTAATAGATGGATTGGACCAAATGTCTTTCTGAAAGTTGTTTTCTGGTGAAGGCCAAAGGTGGACCATCTTGCATGAGGACTGTCCCAATTCATTTTCCGGAAGCATCACATTCCAAGACAAAAGTCTTGGTGAAGTCGGGAAGGGCTAGGACCATAGTCATGCACATGGAGTCTTTCAATTCCTGGAAGGATTGGTCAGCTACTAGAGTCCAAGTGAAGACATTCTTTTTAAGGAGAGTAGTGAGAGGTACTGCAATTTTTCCATAATGCTTAACAAAATTGCAATAATAACCCGTTAAACCTAGAAATCCACACAAAATCTTAAGAGTTTTAGTGCGAGGCCAATCCTGCATAGCTTCAATTTTCTTAAGACATACCCATACACCATCCTTGCCCAAAATATGACCAAGGTACTCCATGGATATGCCCACCACATTTCATGGACCCGCCATTGGCTATCATGATTTGAAAATTTTTGACGACACAAATATAACAATTGGTTTCCTAGGAAATGTGGCGGTGAATAAAATTATGGGTGCTTCCACCATTAACAAGGATGGTGACTTTCCTATGCTTAATATAGAAAATGATCTTGAGGGTTGATGGAGAAGAGAAGCTGTTGAGGGAATGCAATGAAATCAGGGGGTCAACTTCAGGTGGTTTAGTAGGCTACGTAGTAGCATATGGAAGGGATAGCTCTTCAGCAGGGGAAACTACAACTTCTTCTTCAACAACATCCTCTGAAATGGCCATAATTTTTTTTTGTTCCTTACACTTGTGCCTGGGAAAATATTTTTCATCACAATTATAGAAAATACCCTTAAGTTGGTGCCCAACCATTTTGACTCGTGTTAGTTTCTGAACCTTGAGGGGAGTGGCAAGGGGGCAAGATTTGTGGGGCGAGGGAGAGGAAAAAAAGAGGGTTTTTTCTTCTGGGAAAAAACAACTTGTTGGGATTCTTTGACAGGTTTAGTAGCTTCCAACCAAGTCTGAGGGTGATCCTTGAGGACCTGGGATCATATTTCATCCTTTAGGCCACTGATAAAGCATTCCAAGAAGAACACATTTGTCATGCCCTCCGTTATGAAGGCCAAATGCTCAAAGGAAGTTATAAAGTCTTCCATTGTGCCTAACTGTTTCAACTTGGTCAAACGTCCTAAATAGTGGGTGTCAGTGTCAAAGCATTCATAGAGCTTTGAAACAAATTAGGTTCATACAATATACCCCTGGCATCCATTTTTACACCATTTCTACCATTTCCAGTGTTCAGGATCTAGATACAGAACAACATAACAAAGTTTGGCTAACTCATCAGTAATTCCATGCAGAGAGAAATAATGCTCCATTTGAGTGACCCAACCCGTGGGATCGGAGGCATTAAATTTATTGACCTCAAATTGGGGAGGACGAGGGTCATGATGAAAGGAGTTGGATTGAAAAATCATAGAATGGGAGTGTTACACATTATATTGGTCACACCAGTGATCCATTGACAAGAATGTGTTCATGTTCCCAAAAAGGGTCTTTTGCCATGAGGAATGTGACTGGATTTCTCCTCTCAAAAAACCTATTAAATAAGGTCGTCACAGGATGAAAAAGGCACAGGGTACGACAATGCCTAATCATCGCTTCCTTCTCTATAGTTGGGTTGCGACGTCTCCGCAGGTTGCACTATAGCCAGGGTGCGACGATGTCAAAAGACAATGAAAAGTTAAAACTTCATGAAAGTTCTAGAAAGGGATCTTCTAGAAGATGAGGTGGCATCCGAATGGTTTGGATCTTACTTGCTTCTCTGATTTGGTGGGATCATCCTAATCTCTTTAAAACATCTCTCTTTCCTCTATATAAAGAGGGATATCTCATGGAAAAGGTTAAGAAAAAGAAAGAAAATCAAGGCAAAAATTGTATGGAGAGTTCTGCATAGGATCATTCTTGAGAGCCTCATTTTAGTTCATCAAGTCATTGTGGATCTTCTTCATTCAAGATTAGAGAAAGTGTGTGTGTTGGATAAAAGGGTCATCAAAAGGGGACCTTGCGACATCAAGGATTTGGTTGTAATCTCCACTTTCACTTTAATATAATATAGTGATATGTTTCTTTCCCATAACACTTGTCTTGTTTTATTGTATGATTCCTTGATCACATGCATAAGTTCTTGTTGAGTATATTGGATTGCTTTCAATTTGGATGGCTTGTGTTCCCTTGCATAGTCAATATCACAGGAGCATCAGAGTGGATCTAGGATTACAATGACAAGAGGAAGCGACATTTAAATGGTATGTTGCCTATCTCTTGTTAACTAGTAAACTCAATAGTTAGAACTTAGGGAAAGCATCATATTTTGTTCTGTTTTGTTCTAGATCCAGGTGGATTTAGAGAGATTTGTTTATGTCCACATTTACCGATTAATCCCATAAAATAATTGGCGACCATACTAGGAAAAAATATCCTTTTGATTTTTTGCTTCCCATTTGATTTTAGCTTGCCTTCTTCTGATTATATTCACTTTTTGAGTCTGTGGGTGATCCATCTTGACTCCCTGGGTCTAGAAGTTCAGTTAGATTTTTTGTCTTTCTTCCAATTTTTCTTTATTTATAGAGATCGTAGCACCATGTCTCATTGGCAGCTTGCGATGACCCTCAGACATCACATCCTACTTGACCAATCTAGTGCAACAACGTCACACTGTTCTCTTCTAGTAGCCTGCAATGACCTTTTCTCGTTGCACTGTGTCCCATACACAGCCTGCGAGGAATACTGTAGAATTTATTGGAGTGAGTCAATTCATCTTTTATCACCGAGATTTTCCTTAGTTTCCTGGGGTGAACTTCTTATGCCCATGTTTGATTGATATCTGGGTTTAAATCTTGCTCTTGATTGGTTTTTAGTGATTGAAAGTCTTTCTTTGCATTTTGCAAGTTTTTTGCTTGTGATAATTGTCACAAGGATATAATCCCAGATCTTGATTCGAGTGCTTTCTTGATGAAAGGTATTTGTTTATTTTCAAGTTTTGGATTCATTTTATTTTTCAGATTGTTTGTTGACTAAGAAACATTTTTTTCTTGCATATGGCAAAGGTTTTCTTGTCTTTTTCATTTTTGTCTATATTACGAATTTGATTTGGGAATTGTGTTGAGAATGTCTTGATTTTCTTGGATTACATTTTCCTTTAGTCATCACACCTCTAAATTGTTTTTGAAAATGAAGAACTGAATTCGTTTATTCTTTTTAGTAATCTTTCATAAGAAAATTTTTACATTCGAAATATTGGTTAAAGAGAAGAATTGGAAAAATTTGTAGTTCATGATTATTTGGAACTGTGTTCATTTGAAATTAAGAAATTGCAATTCGTAGCTTTTTGTACTTCAAAAGAACACCTTCTCCCTACGTTAATTAGAGTTCATTGAATTGAAAAATTACACATTCATCTCTCTTTGCATTTTATTGGGTCAAGGCCACAACATCATCAGTTTCGTCTTCATCTCCCTTTTGAGTAAACAACAACCTATAAAATACATCGTAAATTTAAAATTTATTAGAAACTTTTATTTTCTAGGGATATTTTTCACCAACATTAGCTAGGATAGCGCTTTGGAATATGTTGTAAGGCACACTCTCCAAAGCATCAAAACACAAAATGGTATCTTGTGATAGGGAGAGTTCAAATCCAATTGCTATATTTTGTCTTGGGAAGCCCTTCTCACACAAGGGTCAAACTTGGGGTCACATTAAGACTGGCAGAGTTTCTCACCTTGATTTGTTGGTCTTGGTGTATATATTGCGCATATGTTTGGGGGACACTTGAAGGTATACCCACAATTGTGTGTGGGATCCTCTCGAGTTGATTTTGGGTTATATACCCTGCCTTTGTGTGTGGATTAGACTGTCGACTATTTCCCCTGGCATCACTGTTGTAGCTGGTAACCTTAGTAGCCTATCTCTTTAGGGTATTTACATGAGGTGATTGTTGAGGGGAAAGTCTTCACGGTACTTGGAATCGACATTGGACAAACTCACGTGGGCTCCTTGGAGGGTATACCCACGATTATGTGTGGGAGCTTGCACCAGGGTGGAAGTCTATTAAGCAGGTTTTCAACGTAACTTTTCCACCCACTTTATCCCAGACCCTTCTTGTCTTGATTTCACGACGTTGGATTTCATCACCAACTAGTGACTTCAAAATAGGAAGGTTTGTTTGATTGGTTTGATTTATAGATTTAACTAGTGAGTGTTGTTTATTTTCTCTAGTTGGCCATAGATTTTTTCATTCTTTACTTGGTTCAACCAATATCGGCCTTCGCCATTCACGTAGGATGAAAGGGTTACCCTCAGAAGACCTGGAAGGTTATCTCCATTTGCTTCCTAACTCACCATAAGCCTTTCTTGAGGGAGTAGTCAATAATGAAGTAGCTTCTGAATTTGGAAGAAAACACTCTTTGGAAGGATTTAGAATTGTTTCGGATTCCTTAGAGGATTTTCAGCTTCCCCCAAATCCGTTATTGAGTATTATCCAAGACACGCATTTTCTCTGGATGAATTCATCGGGAGAAATTGTTGTTGTTGAGAGTACTGGAGTACTTGATAGACCTAACATAGGATATGGAGTAGAAGATCCACTGTTTCCCAATGAATCATTTAGAACCCTGGCTCACACTACTGGAAGTATTAATCCTAGTTCCATCCCATTGATAGTACATGATCTTTAATGTAACCTAAGAGTGAGTCTTGATCAACCTTTGACATCACAGGTGCCTGAAATGTTTGTTACCTATATGATACCTTTAGACCATTTTACTAGTACTACCAGTAGTGTCACCGATGTTTCAGACCAATTGTTGGTTGGTTCTCACTCGATTATTCCTATCTAGATGGCCCATTCTACTATGGTCCCACAAGCTACCACAATTTCTACCGGAAATGTGGTTATCACTCAAGATCCTATTGGAACGCCACTTCCACCTAGACCAAATCCATGACTTCCCCCTGGGTATAAATCTTTGAACACTTCTGTTGCTATCCCTACCCAGAATCCATCCAGAGGTTCTGGAATTTTTTTTCATCCTGGGTATAACATTGCAAGTCAGTTTGTTCCTACACCTGCCCAGATTATCTCTGGGGGGCCTTACATTCATCCTCCACCTTTTTTAGGAGGATATCATTGTTCTATCCCTAGTGGATCCAATCCAATTGGAGACACCAATATTTCCATCACTTCTGGTTTCCAGATTCCTATTGGAGGTCAACCTCAAGTTGGGGGGAAAAATCAATTTGGGGGAAAACCTCGGATTGGGGGACAACCTCAACTTGGGGGGAAACCTCAAGTTGGATTACATAACCCAATTTATGGACAACATGTACCTGTGTTACAATCTCAACCTTGGAATCTTCCTTTCCAAGGAAATATACAATCGTTTGGGGGGAAACATCCTCAAGTTAATTCTTTTGTACCCCCTAACCTCGGTGAACCATATCCAAGTTCTTTGAATCCCACTTGGGTTCAAAACTTTCAATATAATGTTCCTTTCCAAGGGAACATACCTAATCAACCCAACCCTATGGGCTATCTACCTCAAAATCCTCCATAACCAAATCTGTCAGGACTGCCTAATTATCTACAAACTGCTTATGGTCCACAACCAAATCTGTCAAGACTGTCTAATTATCTGCAAACTGCTTATGGTCCTACTGGTATACCTACGGGGCTTCCCCCTCAGAACTACCAGTTTTCTCAAGTGAACTAACAATTTCCTTTTCTAACCACTTTGGATTTACCTGATTTGTCTAGGATTTTGAATGATCCTATTCTACATTCTCCTTATTGGCTTGTCATACCAGCCAAATTACCATCTGACATTCCTAAATTTGACGGTCGAGCAGGAGAAGATCCGAATAATCATGTTATGAATTTTCATCTATGGTGTTCATTCAACTCCTTGATGGATGACTCCATAATATTACGAATTTTCCAACAAACTCTCATGGGTTTGGCAACAAAATGGTACATTGAGTTACCACGAGGTTTCTTTAATGAATTTAACACCCTAGACATGGAATTTTTGACACATTACTAGTTGCCAATTTGAAACGAGACAGGAACCAAAATTTTGAGTTCTTTTAAACATTCCTCGTCCACTCATATTTCTAATCACATCCATGAGTGGAGGAGGAGAATAAGTTTGATCAAAGTTCCTCTTCCTGATCAACTATTGGTTGAGTGGTTTACCAAATCACTCATTAGACCTATTTCTCATGATGTATCCATGGGTGGTCTTGTCACTGAAGAGAAGGCGATCAATCGTGCTCAATATCTAGATCTCGTTTATTATCAAATGGGAACACTTTACGATTTGATCCCTGACGCTCCTCATCCTTCCACAAATCCTACCCCAACACCTCCAGTAGCTTCTCATGCTGCTGATGGTGTGATTGGAACCTTTCATGCTGAGACCTAGTCTACACATGCTGGTCACACCAATCCAAAATCTAATAATTCTAATGTACAAAATACTCATACTCCTACTCCTTCCATTGGTAAGACTGCTGAGGTTAATTCTGTTCAATCCACACCTACCAGAAAGAATCAAAATAAAAAGAAAGGGAAGGGTAAGAATAAGGAGGAGAAGAATAATAATCCACAATCTGATAAAGACAAAACACAAACCACTGATGATAAAGATAAATGTAAACATCGTTACCCTTGTCTTATTTGTGGTGATGATTATTACACAAAAGATTTTCTGAGACACGCTGAGGTTACTAATTTCCTCCAAGGGACCGAGAAGCCTTCTACACCTGTCATTTTGTCACAACCTTTTCCTTCTCAGCATCAGGCCCAACTAGTCATTCATGACCAAGCTTCTCCTTCCACATCATCTTATGTCCTTATGTGTACTGTTGACTCTAAAAATAACAAAGTTGCAGTCGCAACTCGAGCCAGAGATTACTCTCTGTCAAAATAGAAAGTTGATGATATACCACCTTCATTGGTCCAACCTTCTCCTCCAACTTCACCTCTAAATGATCCTGTTCATCTTGAAAGACTAGTTCTTGATACAGTTCTTCGCCCTCCTCCCAAGGGCATTTTTCAAAAGTTTGCATTCAATCCTCACACACATGCTGCTCAAAACTACAATATTGTAGAATACCTTGTGCAAACACCTTCTGTGATGTCATTTATTGAATTCCTTCAAAGTCGTCCTAATCAATGAAAGGAATTGTTAAAATCCATTGGTGGAATTGATCCCATAGATACCAATTTAATAATCTTTGACTTGGCAGATAACATTCCAAGGCTTCCTCCTCAATTAGCGTTTTAGATCCAAGTTGTTGCTGAGAAAAAGAATATCTGTAGAACTATTATTGATGAAGGAGCCTCGAATTTCTTTATGTCCGTTACTTGTTGGAAATATATTGGCTCTCCTGCCCTCACATAATCACACAATACACTTAAGGCCTTTAATGGTACATGTTTTAAACCTTACGGTGTTCTTCCCTCGTTGTCTATTACGTTGGACGGTAAATCGATCAATGTCGAGGTTGAGGTCTTCGATGCATCTCTTTATTATAACCTTTTACTTTGTCATAGATGGATTGATTCCATGCGTGTAGTTGTGTCTACCCTTTTCATGTGGTACGATTCCCGCACCAAGGAAAGGTCGTTATTGTTGACCAATTGTCCTTATTTAATTTCAATTCCCATACTAGAAACATTCCCTTTATCTCAAAGACACTTCCCAGTTAAGATAATGTCAGAGTGGGTCTTTTGAAAGATTCAACTTGGATGGGTACATTTCCAATCCCACCACCCGATATTCCCCTTCCTTTTGTTGCCTCAATTAACATGATCTCAACCAATGTTCGTGAAACCCCTGAGTCATATGA
>SNQJ01S0005346.1:0-29448 GCA_010110895.2 Picea sitchensis
AAGGAGTTCACCCCTCTCTTGGGCTACATCTCCTGGTCCAACTTCCAATGGATCATTGGTATTATTTGCTCAAAGTATTCAAAAATGTGCTTTAAAATACTCAAAATTCCAAATAGACTGCTCCAATGGCTTCAGAATGTCCAAAAACCCCTAGTTGGGATTTTTCGGCACCTCGTTTGGCCAAAAAATGAAGAAGATAGCCTTCTTGGAAGTCCCCTCTTCAAGCTTGTTGTCTCTGCATCTACAAAATGCACCCCTGTTGGCTCAACCTAGCCCACACGCATATTTAAGCATAAAAACCTAGCACCAGACGCAACCGCGCCAACCGTGCAAACTGTAGGACAGTTACGGGCGCACCTAGCCCCTAACCGTCAAGGGTCAGGTCGTATGACCCATGCGTCCACGCACTAGCATTAACATAGGCTCCCGTTACATAAGCCAATGGTCAAAGGACAAATGGTGGGTCGTTGATATAACCGTTGGAACAAACACAACTGCATGCGTGTGTCCATATGATATAGCTATGGGTTATATGTAACATATCGTGTGACCAAGGGTTGGGGCTAAGCCCCGGCCCGGTCGCACCCCAAACCACACGCATATACAAACATATATATATATTTCACCATATATATAACAAGGAAAAACTGGTGGCATGCCGGTTGGCAGCTCTTTGCCAAGTATTTTCCCCTGCCCGGAGGTCGCGGGGTCGACTCCGGCCAACGACATAAGTTTTAAACCAATAAATGGATGACATGTGGAGGCCATTGACTGGGCCATGTGTCGTCATTCCATTCGCTGCCAAAAATGCCAAGTCACCTGCCAACTGTCTGAATGCCTATCTGCTACATGTCGTATGGCCTTCCACGTCAACGTCTGTATGGACTGTACGGACTGTATAGTCAACAACCCCTTTTTTTTGCCTGTTTGTAAATTTGAACGGAACGCGATATCTCTCGCTCCTGACGTCCGTTTGAACCCAAACAAGTTGCATTGGGTTTTTAATGATGAGGTCTACGCTCTCGTTTGATTTTAAGTGATTCCGAGCACTTTGAATTTTTCAACAAAATTTGATCCCCTGATCATGTGCAACAATTGTCGACATTTTCTTCATCTTTTAACACAATGATACAACACCCAGGTACTAAATTTGATGGTATTGTTCAAAATTCAAGATCTTAAAGGCTGCAAAATACACCGTCCGAGATGACAACAACAATTTGAAATCTTCTTTGATGTTTTTAACTTCTTCCTTCCAAAACCGAAGTGAAAGAAACCAATGCCATTTGAGGAGACCACATACAACTGGAGTTTCTGAATATGATTGAACCTCTGATTGAAATTTGTGTGTGAGAGCCAATCAATTTTGTGTGTAATTGATCAATCCATGGGATATTTTGTGTGTTGTTGAGCAACATACCTTGCGTTGCTACTGTTTGATTCACTGCATTCTGCACCATAGCCATAATCCCAAGTCTGTTTAAAGTTCTCAGAGTGAACGCAATCAGAATTAGAGTTACAGATGTTTGTTGTCCACCAGAAACACCATTTACTTTGTTGGTCAGCGGAAGAAAAACATAGCATATAAGAGAGAATATAATAAGCAAGATGAAACACACATTAAACCAAGCACATCATTCATACACTTGACACAGTGATTTATGTGGAAACCCAAATCGGGAAAAAACTATGGGAAATGATTATCGGTCTTCTTCTTATTCAAGGGAGAACTACAATAGCCTTCTTAAGCATACATTCATCCTCTCCTCACACACTTTTTGCTCTGCTCTATTCCTATGTGAATGGCATAAATTTGTTTTAAAAAAAAACCCAACATTGGTTGCTCTAGCGACTAACATGTTCGTCGCCATTATTTCCATTTGGTCGCAAACACCAACGTGTTAGTCACTAGAGAAACCAACGTGTTAGTTTCTTGTATTGCCATTTGGTCACAAACTAGGTCACTTGGTCGTTCTAGCGACTAACTGATCCTCCTTCGTTTGACCTTTTTAACTGATAGTTTGGTCGCTCTAGAAACTAATATTCGTCGTTCTACCGACTCAGAGGGGTTTATTGACTAAGTTTGCAAGGTTGTCTTGGCCACTCTTGCGACTAATATTAGTCATTCTACCGACTAACATTCGTTGCTAGCCGAACTTTTCCCTATTTCAAATAGTCTTCTTTTCCCAGTCGCTAGACCGACGAAGATCCACGTGTGGCCGCTAGATCGACGAATGGATTTCGACGAAAAAAAAAATCATCTTGGTCGCAAAAACGACTCTATGCTGACGAAAATTCGTCTCTACTTTGTTGCACAAATGTTCAAATTTAATAGTGAGGGGTTTTTGATGTCTACCAAGTCATTCAAGAGGTGAGTGGCACCCTTGGAGCACGTAGTGTGTCCTGAAGGGAACGTCGCGCAAGGAAAATTGAAAGAGGCAAGTGGCACCTTTGGAGAACGTAGTGCGTCCTGAAGGGCACTCCGCACAAGAAAAATGGAAAGAGGCGAGTGACACCCTTGGAGCACCTAGTGCGTCCTGAAGGGAACATCGTGATTTTAACTGGTAAGTGAATAAACCTAGATGGCCTTAAAATGAATAATGTGGTAAGTAAGATTTAAAAACAATTTTCCTTAAGAAAAATGTCGCCCAGCCTAGTGAAATTAAAATCTAGGTCTAAGTAGAACATGTGATCAAATAATAATAATAATAATAATAACTAAACATGCAACAATAAGGGGGGGTTAGAAATTTAAATTTATTTATTAAAGTCAAATTATAATGGAGGAATACAATTTTAAAAAGGGAAATGGTTGTTTTTATCTATTTTTACTAATTTAATTTTAGTTAAAAAGAAAAGAGGGTAAATGGTTGTTTCATCTACACTTGCTAAATTAATCTTTAATTAAAGAAGAAAAAGGGTAAATGGTTGTTTTATCTACACTTGCTAAATTGATTTTTAGTTAAAAAGGAAAAAGGGGGAAACTTAAAGAAAAAGGGGGAAACTTAAGGAAAAGGGGAAATGTAAAGAAAAAGTTGAATGCCAAACTTAGTAAGGAATATTGCCTTTGGAACTTTCTAATTATGAACTCAACTAGGAATTAAGTAAGGCCTAAGTCATTTAAGAAGTGTAAGGGGATTTTGGGACACCTAGGAGCGCTTTTAGGAATGCTTCTAGGTGGGTGAGGGAAATAGGAATAATTAATTAATTAATAAAATTAATTTTCTAGTGCAACTAGGGGATCAGATGAAATGTGTACGAGGGAGGTTTTTGCTAATTAATTAAATGAAAAAGGAATTTAATGAGAATCTGGGAAACTAATTACTTGAAAACTCTATAAAAATGATGGAGGAGCAGGAGTATAGATCTCATCTTTTTGTGTAATGTTACATTGTTGAATTTTGTCTTTATTGAACTTCTCTTGTGGGAGTTGGGATACCCATCTTGGGTAACGAGTGGTAGCTCAACCTTGCGGGGTGAGATGGGTGCTAGTTGTTCTATGGTATTGTGTGTGGGGCCCCTTTGTGGCTCGGGGAGGATCAGGGGGGAGAATAATACCCCTAGCATTGGCTGGGAGGTACCGGTGAGGTCACATCGATTGGAAAGTGGGATATAGGCGGAGCGCGCGAGACGACTCAGAGCTTTTGCATTTGGCTACGGTATGTATGTGTATATTTTTGAATGGTAGTTTAATATTGTTCCCGCGCCTTCAATATTGTACTTCTATTGTGTTAAGATTATGTTTTATTCAGTGTTTTATGATCAAGAACTTAAGGTCAACCCAACCTTATGCTCATTGTATTTTTGATTTGATTTCCCTTGGTGAACCCAAACCCCGATTGCAATGACTTCTCGACGTGTGATTTTATTGATTAATACGATGAACAATTTGTGTTTTTATCTTTCGTCTCTTATCCCTTTAGTTGTTATTCTGTGCCTGAGCAGTCACCCGAGAATTGAATCGACGGTCGTCACTCCGATGTTTAAAGACCTATATATTCAAATGACCTACTTTCCTGTGCACGGATAATAAGTGAAGGATAACTTTCGCCCAGTTATCGAACCCTTACTTATCTCTACATTTTTAACTTATGATTAATCCCTGATCCTTGCGCCTTCTTTTGAACGAGTAAATCTGCGTATTGACTGATTAAAACTCTGATTTTCTCTACGTTTTTAATTTCTTAAACTTGATAAAACTCTGCATTTGTGAATGATAACCTCTGAGTTTTGAAGTCCAATCTTTGCGTTTTTGGATCGATAAAACTTTGCGTGTTTGAATGATAAACCCAAGTCGATGGAATGGTAAAAACTTTGCGTTTTTGGAATGTTTGCGTTCTCTTTCAATAATATGTCTATGTTTGTTTAAACGATATGGCTGCTAGTTAACAATGCATTTTATACCCTTGTGTTTTAATTACCATGTGTGTTTATTTACTAGGCTATTTACTGAGTTGTGAGTGTACTGTGTTTTCCCACTATTATGTTAACTCAATGATATTCAATGTTTAGAAAACAATATATATAAGTTAATTCCTTGCTAAAATTCCTTTTTACTGTTATCCCTTTATGTGACAGTGAATTACATGACAAGAAATTTTAATGGATACAGCAAAGTTGTTAATAGACATCGTGTTTATATACTGCAAATTTATTATACATAGAGATATGTATATACGGCAAATTTAATATACACAGATATATATACTGCGAATTTAATATACATTTGAATGGCAACGAGTTATTCACTGATTGAAAACGGAATTTTACATTTGAATGGAAACGGGTTTAATCATTGTTTGACAACGAATTTTACCTTTGAATGAAAGCTAAATTCTTCCTTGATTGACAACAAAATTATTCTTTAATGGAAGCAAGTTTATTCATTGATTGACTGCGAATTTTACCTTTGAATGATAGCGCAATTCTACCTTGATTGACATCGAATTTGTACATTGTGTGACAATGATTTGTTGTATGCATTTTATGGTTGTGTAATAGTGCATTTTGTGACAGTGTAAGTGAGGTGTTGGTAATGGTTGTGTTGTTTACTGTGTATGACAGTTATGGTCGACATTTATGGATCATGTGGATCATATAGTCATGGATCTTATTGATAATATACATTGACACCATTCTTTTAATAAACAACAATGTCGTGTGTTAATAGCCAGCGTTGTTGTTTTTGACAGTGTATATTGAATAGATAGTAATAGTATGTATTTGCTAGACAACAATACCATACCTTTCGAATAGACAACAATTCCATTTTTGGATAGACAACATGTCATATATTAATAGATAGCCACATAATGTTCTCATAGTAAATGACTTTATTGGGTTTAGATAGTATATTTGTTAAATAGTGATATCAGGATGGAGTGGGTACAATAATATTCAATATTCTTTAGACAACGAATACATATGTTTGATTGACAACAACCTTTTACATCTGATTTTAAATATGTCGTATGACTGTAAATATTCAATAGACAACGGGTTAATATTCATGACAATGATACATAATCTAATTCCTTGCTAATTTCCTTTTCTAATTGTTAATTATTTTGTTAGACAATGATCTCATTAAGGGATAGCACTAAATTTAGACATCAATGCAATTATTATATATCATTAGTGTTAATATCATTATTATCTTCTATTTTGTATAGACAACTAATATTAATGGACCGAAACATTATTATGTGACAACGATATCATTTATAATAGTTCACTCCTTCGCACTTAGACATCATGCTTAACAGATAATGGGTTATGGTTGTTGGAGAAGTCGATTAATAGCTTGCGCAATTTAATTTGAGTGATGTCATCTTGTGTCTTTCTAACTTGTTGCTTGGGTGCGTGGGCATAGTCTTCTTGACAAGTTAATTCGGTCTCCCAGTGTGTTGGATTTTTCTTGGGTTATAGGTCTAGATATGTTATGTTGCATCAGGGTTACTATCACGCCTATTCCCTGGTGATAAAATGATTCCCGATGGATCATTGCGCGCCCTGATGGATCATTGTGCACCCTGATGGAAAGAGGTGAATGATAACTTGGCCAGAGTTTGTGCTTCCCGATGTGGGCGTCTGTTCGCTGTAATTGATTTTGGTACTTGGTTTTTAACACCTTAATGCGTTGGGCTTTGTGCGTCGTAGAGGTTTCTATTTACTAGTCGTTGAGGCCATTGTGTCGAGATTATGGATGTTTTCCTTTATCTTGTAGGCGTTGTCTTGCTTGGGTCGGGTGGATTGTCTTGTTTATTGTATATTGTGTCACATGTTCGTCCGATTTCATGATGTGCTAGTGTGATAGGTCGTTGGTTGTTTGTTTCCTGAATGTGTAAGTTGAGTTCATCATCAAGTTGTGTTGATTACTTGTTGTCATTGATTTCCTTCCTGCTTAAAATAAAAATAAAAAAATTTACCTGCTTGCGTCACTTGTAGTTGTAACGAATGGGGTTTTTACATATGGTATCAGAGTGGGTTCAACCCTGCTACTGTAGATCGTCATGCTTTCCACTAAAATAAACCCTTGAGTAATAACCTAGTGATAAGTAAAACTTTTATGCATCCATGCAGTGATCTCGATGAGAGGACRCCACAGAGGTTCACAACGAGTGTCGTGGAAGGAGGTGCTATGCCTCCAGAGGTGCCTGCGCTCTCGGAGTCTAACCCCCAAGGGGGAAGAACAAGCCCTTGGGATGTATTCGATTGTTGTAGAGGATGGTGGTAGTCTGACAAGGTCCTTCCAGAGATTGTCAGAGGCCTTGATTCACCATCTGTACTCGCCTCTACCCATGACGATACACAACACGCCCAACCAGTATCATTAGTATTCACCGCGAACTCGAGAAGGTCAAATTATCGATTTCTTTGGTGCGAGAAGGTCAAATTATAGATTTCTTTGGTGCCACCGAGGCATGGTTGGATAATATGGCGATGTGATTTGCACTTCGTGACTATACCTCCAACATGAAGGTATGCATGGCATACTTCCAACTGAAGGGGAGCGCTCTTCTATGGTGGAAGGCGTTCCTCCCCCTTGAACATGGACGTCAAAGACGTGTCATGGGAATTGTTCGAGGAACGGTTCTGAGAGAGGTATCTATCGGAGGAATTCATTGAGCGTCAGCTCAACGAGTTCAACACCTTGCGACAGGGCGGCCATACGGTGCTCGAGTACGAGGCCCATTTTTGGAGCTGCTTCGGTACGCTCCGCACCAAATTACCAAGAAACGTAAGGTCAACAAGTTTGTGTTTGGGCTTAATGTTAGGATTCAACTTCTACTTCAGGTACCATGAATACTAGATTGAAGAAAGTGTGTTGGAATGTGGGGAGCCACATTACCAGCGTGACTGCCCAGAGGAGAGAACCAGAGAATTTGGATCAGTCGGACCCACTACCGTGGGAGTTTTGGGAAAGGCCCATCAGATTCATGCAGCGATGAATAACCAGCAATTAGAGCACCATTCGATTGTGCTCAAGACATCAGGGGTCATTGCTGACTAGACCCTTAGTATTTTGATAGATCTGGGTGCTACAGAGAGTTTCATTTCTAGTGCAGCGCTAAAATGAATTAAGGTAAAGGCAGTCGAACATGATGCGTTTAGATTTGTAGAAATGGCTTTGGGAGTCAAACAGAAGGTTGGAGGGAAGGTTATGGTTTGTAGCCTTAATCTCGAGAGTTTTTGACCAGGGCCAACCTATACATCACTATCTTACAATTTTATGATGTCATGATCGGTATGGATTGGTTGGAATCGCATGAGGCGATAATCAACTGTAAGATGAAACCGTTGAGCTTGGTCGATGATGAGGGACAAAGATGCATGATTGTAGGTCAGAACCAGGGAGTCTCCCCGAGGTTCACCTCTTCCTTTCAGCTACAGAAGAGCATGCGCAAGGGATGTAAGATTTATGTGATCCTTGCATTAAATGAGAAGGGTTTAAAGGAAGGACTAGAATACCTTTTGGTGGTGAGAGAGTTTGTGGATGTCTTCCCTAAGGAGTTACCTGGGATGTCACTGGAGAGGGAATTGGAATTTACCATAAACCTAAAACCGAGGACTGAACCGATAGCAAGAACACCTTATCGGATGTCGACCCCGACGTTACAGGAGTTGAGAATGCAACTAAAGGAGTTGTTGGACTTATACAAGTTTGTCACCATGGGGTGCACCTGTTATTTTCTTATGAAATAAGGATGGGTCGTGGAGTCTCTACATTGACTATCGTCAATTGAATAAGGCAATGATCAAGAATCAATACCCGTTGCCAAGGATTGATGATCTGTTCGATCAGATGAAAAGCATGATGGTGTTTTCAAAGATTGACTTGCGATCAGGGTATCACCAGTTACAGATCAAGGAGGATGACATCCCTAAGACCGCCTTTAAGATGAGGTTTGGACAGTACGAGTTTACGGTTTTACCATTTGGACTGACGAATGCCCCAGGGGTATTTATGAATTTGATGAACGGGGTGTTCCACGAATACTTGAACAAGTTCATCCAAGTATTCATTGATGATATTTTGATTTACTCTCAGACGATGGAGGAGCGTGACGAGCACTTGTGCTTGGTAATACAGTGTCTGTGAGAGAACAAATTGTATGGGGAATTGTCTAAAGGATCATTTTATCAATCGAAGATTTACTACTTAGGGAATGTCATCTTCGACTAAGGTATCATTGTGGATCCAACAAAGGTCGAGGCTATTATGGAATGGCCTGCGCCGACGAATGTCCCCAAAGTGCATAGCTTCATGGGTTTAGCAGGATATTATCGACGATTCGTCAAGGGTTTTTCGAAGATATCAAATCCGATCACAGAATTGTAGAAGAAGAACAAGAAATTTGTTTGTACCGAGAGATGCACGGAAGCATTTTGGAGGCTCAAGGATATATTGACCACAACACCGATACCAAAGGCCCCAGACATGGACGTGGACTTCTTGGTATGCACTGACACATCCAAGGAAGGCTTAGGCGGAGTCTTGATGCAAGATGGTCGAGTGATCACTTACATCTTGAGAAATTTGAGAAGGCATGAGGTGAACTATGCAACGCACAATTTAGAGTTGTTAGCCATTGTTTATGCCTTGAGATTTTGGAGACACTACCTTATTGGATGGAAATTCGAACTAAAAATGGACCACTATGGATTACAGCACATCTTTATGCAAAGTGACTTGAACGCATGACAATGGCATTGGTCAGAATTGCTTAGCAAGTACGATTTCAAGAATACATACATAAAAGGTACAGTGAAAAGAGTGGTAGATGCGTTGAGTCGGAGATCATGCATATTTTCGGTGATGCCTCCTCAAATGAATCTAGGTGAAAATATTCTAACTTTACAGTGCAACGATGACCGGTACAAGGAGGACAAGGATTTTATCAGATAGAACACGATGATGGTACCAAGATTTGAAGGATTTACATTTGATGACGACGGATTATTGATATTTAAAAATCAAATTTACGTACCACCCAATGATGAGTTGAGGAGTTTTATCCTAAATGAGGTTCACAGAGTAATGTACATGGCTCATCCTAGAGTCAGGAATATGAGGGCATACCTTAAACACTTATTCTTCTGGAAAGGAATGAAAGAAGACATAGTCAACTATGTGGCAAGATGTCTAGAATGTCAGCAGGTGAAGGCTAAACATAGACATCCAGTAGGATTACTACAGCCACACGTTATTCCGAAATCGAAATGGGAGGTCATTTCGATGGATTTCATTGTTGGATTGCCACTGACGACAAGGAGACACGACTCGATTTTTGTGGTAGTCAACACTCTGACGAAGATTTCTCATTTTATTCCTGTGCATATGATGTATCAGGCACCTGGCATAGCTAGATTTTTCATCAACGAGATTGTGAGGCTATATGGCATGCCTAAGAGGATTATATCCGATTGAGGATCGATGTTTACTGGACGATTTTGGACTAGTTTCCAGGAGGCCTTGGGAACCCCACTTAACTTTAGTACCATGTATCACTCGGAGATAGATGGGTAGACGGAACAAATGAACCAAATCTTGGAGGACATATTGTGTATGTACGTGATGGACCAAAAAAAGCTTTGGGAAGAATTCTTGCCACTAGTAGAATTCGCATGTAACAACAGTGATCAAAGCACCATTAAGATGACGTCTTTCGAGTTTCTTTATGGGTGACCATGTATGACACCTTTGAGTTGGGATCGACTTGAGGATAGGGTCCTGGTGGGACTAGAAGCGATCCAAGAAATGAAAGGTCAAATTAAAACAATAAGGCAAAGGATCAAGGAAGTGCAGGATCGACAAAAGAGTTATGCCGATGTGCATCGTGTTGACCATAGTTACGAAGTTGGCGATAGAGTCTTCTTGCAGGTGAAACCGCATAAGAGTTTGATCAAGTTTGGATAGGGCACTAAAATATCTCCTAGGTTCATGGGAACTTTCGATATTGTGGAAAGGAAGGGGCTCGTGGCCTATAGACTAGCCTTGCCTGATTCTTTGAGGCTTATGCATGATGTTTTTCACGTATCTGTGTTGAGACATTATATTAGTGATCCTACACATGTTATTGACATGAGTTCCTTGCAGGTATCTGATGAGGGTGAACTCATGGATGAGCCAATCCACATACTGGATAATCGTGTTCGACAATTATGGCGTCGAACAATAGATCAGGTCAAGGTCTAGTGGGACAACTATAGTATGCACTCGACGATCTGGGAGGACACATGTGATATGCGTCAATAGTTTCCATATTTGTTTGATAGATAGAATTATGATACTCTAATACACTTTATTTCAACACCTATATACAGTGAAACTTTGGGATGAAGATTAAACCAAGAGGGGGGTGTATGTAACATCCCACTCTTGCGCACACTGAATGAACTTATTCTTTGAGGACACTTGCTTGCAAGTGATTCAGATTATTATACTATTGGCCATTTGATTATGATTACGAGGCATTATGGATATGATGATATGTTATTTTTTTTTATTAACATAGACAAGTGCTATTGACTAGGTTCTCCTGAGTATGCAAGACTTTGGACCTCGAGGATGCAGAGGCATCGATGAAACCCCTTGGACTTTGGATCGAGTTAGGGAATGGACTGTTGGGTCGAATATTATTGATGTGACTTATGTACATATGGTTGGATTTTATGATGATTGATTATTATTACTGACATGATTCGTTGATGGATGCAGGCTGATGATAGCTTGCCGACCAAACTCACATGTGGAGTAGGGGCGTCACGCACGACAACCAGAGACTTTGAGGGAGAGGTGTGGGAGAAGCCCTACCACAGTCTACTAACACTCCTGCCATGGCTGGAGCTGTAGTTTAACAATTACCTAGTTCGAGAATACCCACGATGCCGTGAGGGAAGACTGCAACAGTCGCTCACAATGATTCTAAGGGGCGTGCAATAAAGCATGGGCCTTATTCCTTAGAGGTCCTTAGTCTCCCACAAGATCACCTGGCAAAGTATTGACTCCATGGTTTTTTTATGTCTATCATGTCAGTCAAGAGGTGAGTGGCACCCTTGGAGCACATAGTGCGTCCTGAAGGGCACGCTACGCAAGGAAAATGGAAAGATGCGAGTGGTACCCTTGGAGCACGTAGTGTGTCCTGAAGGGCACGTCACACAAGGAAAATGGAAAGAGGCGAGTGGAACCCTTGGATCACCTAGTGCGTCTTGAAGGGCACATCACGAGTTTAACTGGTAAGTGAATACACCTAGACGACCTTAAAATAAATAATGTGGTAAGTAAGATTTAAAAACAATTTTCCCTAAGAAAAATGTCTCCCAACCTAGTAAGATTAAATCAAGTTCTAAGTAGAACAAGTGGTCAATAATAATAATAATAATAATAATAATAATAATAATAACTAAACATGTAACAAGAAGGGGGGTTAGAAATTTAAATTTATTTATTAAAGTCAAATTATAATGGAGGAATAAAATTGTAAAAAGGGAAATGGTTGGTTTTATCTATTTTTGCTAATTTAATTTTAGTTAAAAAGAAAAGAGGGTAAATGGTTGTTTCATATACACTTCCTAAATTAATCTTTAATTAAAGAAGAAAAAGGGTAAATGGTTGTTTTATCTACACTTGCTAAATTGATTTTTAGTTAAAGAGGGAAAAGGGGGAAACTTAAGGAAAAGGGGAAATGTAAAGAAAAAGCTAAATGTCTAACTTAGTAAGGAATCTTGCCTCTGGAACTTTCTAATTATGAAATCAACTAGGAATTAACTAAGGCCTAAGTCATTTAAGAAGTGTAAGGGGATTTTGGGACACCTAGGAGCAGTTTTAGGAATGCTTTTAGGTGGGTGATGGAAATAGGAATAATTAATTAATTAATAAAATTAATTTTTTGGTGCAACTAGGGGATCAGGCGACATGTGTATAGGGGAGGTTTTTCCTAATTAATTAAATGAAAAAGGAATTTAATGAGAATTTGAGAAACTAATTACTTGAAAAATCTATAAAAAGGATGGAGGAGGAGGAGTATGGATCTCATCTTTTTGCGTAACGTTACGTTGCTAAAAAATTTCTTGACTGAACTTCTCTTGTGGGAGTTGCAATACCCAACTCGAGTAACAGATGGTAGCTCGATCTTGCGAGGCGATCTGGGTGCTAGATGTTCTTTGGTATTGTGTGTGTGGCCCCTTTGCGGCTCGGGGGGGCTCAGGGGGAAGAAGAGTACCCCTAGCATTGGTTGGGAGATACCGATGAGGTCACATCGGTCGGCAAGCAGGAGCTGGGCAGAGCACGCGCAGGACAACAACTCAGAGCTTTCGCATTTGGCTACGATATGCATGTTTATATTTTTTAATGGTAGTTTAATATTGTTCTCGCACCTTCAATATTGTACTTATATTGTGTTAAGATTATGTTTTATTCAACGTTTTATTATGAAGAACTTAAGGTCAACTTAGCCTTATGCTCGTTGTATTTTTTATTTGATTTCCCTTGGTGAACCCAAACCTCGATTGCAATGACTTCTCGGTGTGTGTTTTTATTGATTAATACGATGAAAAATTTATGTTTTTACATTTCGTCCCTTATCCCTTTAGTTGTTAGTCTATGCATGAGCAGTCGGCCAGGAGCTGAATCGACGGTCATCACTCTAGTGTTTAAATACCTATAGATTCAAATGCCCTGCTTTCCTGTGCACAGAAAACAAGTGAAGGATAATTTTTTCCCAGTTATCGAACCCTTACTTATCTCTGCATTTTTCTCTTATGATTAATCCATGATCCTTGCACCTTCTTCTGAATGAGTACCTTTGTGTCTTGACTGATTAAAACTATGATTTTCTATACATTTTTAATCGCTTAAACTTGATAAAACTCTGCGTTTGTGAATGATAATCTCTGAGTTTTGAAGTCCAATATCTACATTTTTGGATTGATAAAAATATGCGTGTTTGATTGATAAACCCCAACGGATGGAATGGTAAAAACTCAGTGTTTTGGGAATGTTTGTGTTCTCTTTCAATAATATGTATGTGTTCGCTTAAACTATATGGCTACTAGTTAATAGTGTGTTTTATACCCTTGTGTTTTAATTACCATGTGTGTTTATTTACTGGGCTATTTACTGAGTTGCGAGTGTACTGTGTTTTCCCACTATGATGTTAACTTAGCGATATTCAATGTTTAGACAACAATATATATATAACTTAATTCCTTGCTAAAATTCCTTTTTATTGTTATCCCTTTATAAGACAGCAAATTACATGAGAGGAAATTTTAATGGATACAATAAAGTTGTTAATAGACAGCGTGTTTATATAATGCAAATTTATTATACACAGAGATATGTATATATGACAAATTTAATATGCATAGATATATATACTACGAATTTAATATACATTTGAATGGCATTGAGTTTATTCACTGATTGACAGCAAAATTTTACATTTGAATGGCAATGAGTTTAATCATTGATTGACAACGAATTTTACCTTTGAATGACAACAAAATTCTACCTTGATTGACAGTGAAATTGTGCTTGAATGGAAAGAAGTTTATTCATTGATTGAATGCGAATTTTATCTTTGAATGATAGTGAAATTATACCTTGATTGACAACGAATTTGTACATTGTGTGACAATGATTCGTTGTATGCGTTTTATGGCTGTGTAATAGTGCGTTTTGTGACTGTGTAAGTGAGGTGTTGGTAATGGTTGTGTTGTTTGTTGTGTATGACAGTTATGGTTGACATTTATGGATCATGTGGATCATATATTCATGGATCTTATTGATAATAGACATCGGCACCATTCTTTTAATAGACAACAATGTCGTGTGTTAATAGCTAGCGTTGTTGTTGTTGACATTGTATATTGAATAAACAATAATAGTATGTATTTGCTAGACAACGATACCATACCTTTCGAATAGATAGCAATGCCATTTTTGGATAGACAACATGTCATATATTAATAGACAACCACATAATGTACTCATAGGCAACGACTTTATTGGGTTTCGATAGTATATTTGTTAAATAGCGATTTCAGAATGGACTGGGTACAATAATATTCAATATTCCTTAGACAACAAATACATACGTTTGATTGAAAACAACCTTTGAAATTTTATTTTAAATATGTTGTATGACTGTAAATATTCAATCGAATGTTTGTTAATATTCATGACAGTGATACATAATCTAATTCCTTTTCTAATTGTTAATTCTTTTGTTAGACAACGATCTCATTAAGGGATAGCACTAAATTTAGACAACAATGTCATTATTATATATCATTAGTGTTAATATCATTATTAGCTTCTATTTTGTATAGACAATGAATATTAATGGACCGAAACATTATTATGGGACAACGATATCATTTATAATAGTTCACTCCTTCGCACTTAGACATCATGCTTAACAGACAATGGGTTATGGTTGTTGGAGAAGTCGATTAATATCTTGCACAATTTGATTTGAGTGATGCCATATTTCATCTTGTCGACTTGTTGCTTGGGTGTGTGGGCATAGTCTTCTTGACAAGTTAATTCAGTCTCCTAGCGCTTTGGATTTTTCTTGGGTTATAGGTCTAGATATGTTATGTTGCGCTAGGGTTACTATCATGCCTATCACCTGGTGACGAAATGATTCCTAATGAGGGGATCATTGTGTGCCTTGATGGACAAAGGTGAATGGTAACCTGGCCAGAGTCTGTGCTTCCCGATGTGGGCGTTTGTTAGTTGTAATTGATGTTGGTACTTGGTTTGTAACACATTAATGTGTTGGGTTTTGCGCACTATAGAGGTTTCTAGTTACTAGTAATCAAGGCCATTGTGTTGGGATTGTGGATGTTGTCCTTTAGCTTTTAGGTGTTGTCTTGCTTGTGTCGGACAGGTTGTCATTTTTATTGTATATTGTGTCACATGTTCGTCCAA
Source organism: Picea sitchensis (assembly GCA_010110895.2). Lineage (NCBI taxonomy): Eukaryota > Viridiplantae > Streptophyta > Pinopsida > Pinales > Pinaceae > Picea > Picea sitchensis. The sequence goes on from SNQJ01S0005346.1 coordinate 15,440, forward strand.
TTGCATGATGTGCTAGTGTGGTAGATCGTTGGTTATTTGTTGCCTGAATGCGTAAGTTGAGTTCGTCATCAAGTTGCGTTGATTACTTGTTGTCATTGATTGCCTTCCTGCTTAAAATAAATAAATAAAATTACATGATTGTGTCGCTTGTAGTCGTAATGAATGGGGTGTTACACATCTGCAATTTTCCCATCAAGTTTTTACGCTCTTCTACACTTAGATCGGAAATAATCTTATTGATCTTCCTCATTTTGTGGCCCTGCATGACACACACTAACCAATACATATTAGTTAAACTTACATATAGTTCAACCATATTAATTTTGTATAGAATTTATAGAGAAGTTGCCTTTTTTGATTTTCCGAATGTGCCATCATTGTATCGACCAATTTTTTTTTTATTTGAACTGTTCTCACTCATATTTTTATCAATATACAACCTGTACCATTCAATAAAAAAATTATTAAATATATTTTATAAATAAATCACATAATTTTCAGCGAAAAAAAATTTTGTTGTAATCGATGTGATTTGTATATACAAAGAACCGATGCGTTTATTACATAAAACACACAGGTGCGTTCCATACAACAAAACACACCAAAAAAAATTAATTTCTTTTTTAAAATATTGTGAATTACAATAGTGTGATATATATAAAATACATCATAGCGACTACAGTAGAAAACAAAAGCATAGCGAAAAAATTAAACATTCAGAAATAAAAAAACAACAGAAAAATTACACACCGATGAGAAGAAAAAATAAAAAAATTATGTTGCAACATTTTCTGTATTGTTTAGATGAGAAAACATCGACGATATTTTTTTTATGCACCATATTTTTTAATTTAAAGAAAAACAAATTATGGCTTTATCAGTGCTCCTTAGGCATAAACACATCAGTGTGTTTCTGTCAAAATGACGCACTGGAAAATCAGAAAATGTTTTTTTATAAAAAACATCAAATCAGAAACCGTTTAAATAAAAAAAAAATTTAGAGGGTCGACTATGTTTGGGAGCCGATGCAATAAGTGGTCCCTTTGCATCACATGCCAAACACTTATATATAGAAAAATAAACCCATTAGATCTAAAATGCCTAAAATGAAAAGCCCTAATTCTGAAGTGATAAAGGGAGTTAAATCCTAGGGTGAAATTTTGCATTCACACAAGAAAAAAACAAGGTTTAAGGTACTTGTATGCATTTGTTTTTTTTAATTTTAATTAAAATCCAAATAGGAATACAATTTGTAAAAAAAATTATTATCAAAATCAACAATAAAATTTAAAATATTTACTATGTAGGCTTTTGAGTGAATCACCATACCCTTCAAACCTAATTTTATGAATATTTCTGTTGTTTCAAAGTATTATTCTGCTCCATATTGCTCCCCGATATCTCTCTCTTCCAAATTTGTCTCCTGTAGATTTTGGAAAAATAATGAAAATATTGAATACCTTCTTACTATTAAAAAACTTTATGAAAAGGGTTTAGAGTGAATCACCATACCCTTCAATTTCTCATATTCTGAATAAATTGTGGTTCCAAAGTATTAATCTCCTCCATAGTGTTCCTCCATATGTCTCTCTTGCAAGTCTCTCCCTTGCAAAATTTTGTAAAATAATGAAATAGTGAATAACTTTTTAGTATTTAAATGACTTTATGAAATTTGATTCCCGCTCTTTTTTTAATTGTTTAAAACAAATCACAGTTTTTGTTTTTAACTTTTTTGGTACGACGGTGCATTTATGTAAGATGCATCGGTGAGACCATATTACATTATGCACTGGTGCATCCATATTAATTGACGCACCAACAACATATAATTGTTTTTTATTAACAAAGTCTTGAAACACAGTTTGGTTAAATTTTCAACGCACCGTTGCTTATAATTAATATGCACATTGATGAGTATTTTGTTAACAAGCACACCAGTATGCTTTTAAAGTTATTTGAACTTTTATTTGCACATAAAATAGTATATTCATCTCAAATTATCTTTTAGGATGAATTGAAATGACTTACAATACTTCAATATACATTTGATGTTTTATGTCACCTTATTCTTAAAAAATGGTTTCAAAACTATATTCAAACTCAGATTGTGGTATGGTCCTCGAAATTTATTTTAGATATGTACAGGGAAATTTATTGTTAATTTTGTTGAAATGCAGGGAGAAAACCTTATTATATTATCAAATGGCCAATTCTTCAAATTCGAACCCATTCCATATTGTTCAAAGTCCATCGCGAAGTTCTCCTTTCCATCTCCAATAAGTTTAACTTATTTTATTTATGTTTCAATTATCTCATTGATTTTTTTTATCCATGTCAATCTGAATAAAAATGTATCCAAATTTGTAGGATCTTGATTCATAATTGAGTTCAGATGCAAAAAATATTCCAGTACCGGTTTAAAAATGTCAGAAGGTCTTATCAGGAGAAACATACTGCAATCAGTTGGTAGATGAAAATGGACAACCACTTTACCTTGCCAATTGTGACATTCCATATTCTAGCCGCAATCCTGGGTCGACGATGGTAATAATTGTTTGGTATAATGTAATTTGAACAAACAAATTATTGCATTGTGCTTACTAATATCATTGATGTACTAATGTTCAATATTTTTGAAATTATAATTCTTTTGATGATGAGCGACCTACCTACCATCTTCCATTGCACCCCACAACAATGTCAACCCGAGAGAAGGCTGCAATGAGAGCACAAATCAGAGATGAAGCGTACCAAGAATGGTTGAATCAACCACCTATTCAATTCCCACTACGTCCAGATGCACCAATTAGGAATGACTACAACAATATTATTTCTTCAGAAGTTGGAAATGGAGACAATAAAAAATAGGTTGGTATTGATGATTACTTACGCGATACAGCTGCCAAGAGGACAATGTTACTAGATGCATTCCAAAATGATGAGCAAGGGGATGATGCTCATATCAATGATACCATTTTAGAAAGACTAAAATATGCTTCCACCACCCCTCTCTTTTGACCTAGTGCCCGGTCAAAGTCTACCCAGCTTGGGACAACAATGTTAGTGTACAATGTGAAAGTAAAGTTTGGCATGTCAAACACATGTTTCTCGGAAATATTGAGGTAATTGACCAGCAAGTTCCTTATATTAATTTTGAGAAATCTTGTCACACAATCAACATTAGAAATGGTTGCTTTTATAAATGTTAAATGACCTTGTACATTTATATTACCCACTAATTGTAGGATATTGAAAGATAAGGTTATTCCTAGTGATAATGTTTTTCCCGATAGCTAAGAAGAGGAAAAGAAATTGTTGAAAATGTTGGGTGTTGAGTGTACATCATATCATGCATGTACGAATGATTGTATTCTATATAGAGGAGAATATGCAGACAAAGAGATATGTATGAAATGTGGGCATGATAGGTACCATAAATCAAATAAAAATGGTAAATTGCATGGTCCTCCTCATAAGATATTGAGGCACATGCCTATAATCCCAAGGATTCAAAGGTTATTTTGTTTCAAAGAATTAGTTATGGTGTAGGGATGGCATGCCTCGCAAAGAAGTGAGTCAGGAGTTATGTGAATCCAAAAAGATTCAATAGCCATGAAGCATATAGAGAATACATGGCTAGAAAAATTCAAGTATGAAGTACAAAGTCTACGACTCAACATAGAAATGGATGGCGTGAACCCATATTCCCTCCAAAACATCAACTATTTTGTTTGGCCTATAGTAGTGATCAATAATAATAGCCCCCCATGGTTTTCTTGTGAATAATGAACATCTTATGTTGGCTCATATAGTCCCTGGTAGAATACAAGTGAAGAATATGGATGTCTACTTACAACCATTGGTAGATGAATTGAAGGAATTATGGGAAGGGATACACGTATACGATGTATCAATGCCCATCACAACATAGATGAGTTTTACATTGTATGGCATATGTACTTACACCACACATGATTATCTAAGCTTAGTATTTTTCTCTGGTAATTAACATGTCTATTGATTTGTTTATATATGTAACAATATTTATTTTCATATTTAATTCGTTGTGATTGGAATTCTATTCTTAAATGCTAATGTGTTATGTATACAATAATTTCGCAGGTCTTGTAACTAAAGGCTATCATGGATGTAAATATTGTGTACCTTCTATGAAGGCTAGGTGGTCCAACCACCTATGAAAGCCAGTGTACGAATGCCAGAGGGTATTCCTCCCAGAAGAACACCCTTATAGAAGAGCAACATCCACTTTCAATGGTAAAACAGAGAGAACCCAAAGGCTTGCAATAATTACACTAGCAAAATGGCTTAGAGCATATGAGAGAGAGAAGGAGAAGGATATTAAAGAAATGTTCGATTCAAATGGGGAGCATATGTTCGATGATCCAAAATTCTTCGACACCTATGTTGAGAAATTTCCCATTGGGATGAAAAGGAAATCTATCTGTTAGCACTGAGAGTCACCCTCAAATTGCGGGAGGATGAGCCCAGTACCCATCAAAGTTTTTGGTGGATGTTTGGTTTATATGAGTGGAGGTCAATGGGAAAAACTCAATATATGAATGATGTTCAACACAGAACTGGACAAGAAATGTACAGGGAAGTGAGGGCCACAACTAACTTCAGTTAGTGAATTGAGTTTAAGTGTGAGTAGAGGGAAGACTTAGTGAGAAAGGTGGACAAGACTACTATGGGCATCAGGCCTTCAAGCAGTTTGGAGAAGAAAAACTCAGACTCAAGATCACTCTTAATCTCAAGTTTCAAACATTGAAATATGTCCAAACAAAATAGTCATAACAACACAATGATAAAACCTACATCACCATGCAGCTACAACAACTCAACCAGATCCTCCGTGCCCGAGCCATTCAATGTAAGAGGGAAAAATATCACAAGGAAGTTGACTAAAACTAGTCATGATACCAATGCAATCAAACCTACATTACAACATCATAAAAACCCTCTATTGGATCCTCCATGCCCGAGTGTTTTAGCACATTTTTTTACAAAGAGATGAAAAGAGGCTGACTTCTATTAATATGAAAGTATCAAATTTGATACATAACTAGAGAACAATTCTGGCATAAAAAACATTACAAATTAGGGATATCTTCTCAACCAGTTGATAACCATCAAAAAATATCAAAACTACCTATTTATACTCAAACCAATCCACCACTACTGGGAGTGTGACCTTTCTATTACATTCAAAGCCTTGCATCTGATCAGTCTTCTGTCAGACTGTGAATGTATCCTTCTGTCAGACAAGAGCTCATATCTGCATGGGTCTGTAGGAAAATCTGCCCACAGGGGTACCACAGGCTGACGACTCTTCTTTCCATGACTGACTCCTCCATACTTTCCAATTACTGAGTGAGTTTAGGTTTCAACCACCCGACCTACCTTCCATGGGATTTTACTCGGAGCTATAGATATGGAGACACGTGTCCTCTTGAATCAATGGTTCTTCTCCTGCTTCAGGACTTTGACCCCTTCAACCAGATCGACGGCCCTTCATCTCCCTTCTCGATCAACGAACAAGATCTCCTTTGGGTCTCCGGGCTCTGGGAAAATCAAATCTCAAACCTCGCTTACCTTCTGTGATTTTACCCAGAGTTATAGATCTAGCGCAACATGTCCATTTGAATCGGATGGCTGAGAATTACTCCAGGCCTTCAGGCTTTGGGTGTTTTGAAAATGAAACATGAAAAACCTAGCAGAGGAAAAAACCCCCAAAGCAAAGGATCTGCTGTCACATGTTTCACCACTTCGGGACTTCGGTCACTTCATGACTTCGAGCTTAGACTCTTTTCATGGCGCTATACTTTGTGAAATTTTGAAACTCTGAATACCTAAGGGTCGCTAATCTGATCCTCACAAGGGGTCTCCACCGTCACAAAACTGAGCTCGCCTATTTGTATTTTAAGCCCGAAAGGAGATGCTCTGCATGTTGCACTTAGACACTTCCTGTATAGCCCACGAAATTGGACAACGTGTTTCCCTTGACAATTATATGTGATAACATTTGGCTCCACAAGGGATGGCATGCTCCCTGTGAGATGCCAAGAACAAGCAGTTCCAGTTTCCTTATGCATTGGTCTATAGAGTCATGCTAAAAAAACATCCTACTGAGGATTAAAGGCTGACAAGCACACTATCCTAAAACCGAAAGAAAAATACATGGGCTACAAGAGGAGCTTATTTATGTACATTCCTAGACTAATCAATTTTTACAAAGCGCTAGGTGAAAGCAAACTTCCACCATAGCCATTCAAGCAACTTCCTAGCTGCAAACTTGTTTACTCTATCACTGCTCAAATAAAAATGTAATTGTGACAGCAAAAAGATTATGTTTTTCATCTCTCCTCCCAGTGATGAAGTCAGGATAAATATGAGCGGCTCCAATACATGAAGTAAATGCAATTCCATGTACTCTCTTATAGTTTCATAGAGAAAATGACAAAATCCATTGTGTCGGTGACATAAAACATGCTCTGTCTTACAACTGCTCACACATGGCTGATTGTCTCTGGAAAGCACGGGTGAGTGAACGCCTGATTGATCCCATGTGATTGTTGCTCATTTGCAGGCTCTGGGTAGGATATGAATTGCACATTTGGTTCTCCCTCTTCTTATTCATGACTCTCCCAAGGATCAAAATCATAACCATCATAAACATGAACCATGGGAAATATTTTCTCTTTATCATGCTCTTGAATGTCTTATGTAGGCCCCGGATGGCTGATTTCCACACAATGGTTTTCCTTAATGAATAAAGGAAAAGTCTCTATAGCGAGGTCTTGGAAATTTTTAAAATTTGAAACATATGACTCCATGTATATAGCCATAGGATCATGAATTGTGTGACAGAATCCTGGCTACTTTAGAAGACCAAGTTGCTCCTTCATAAATGCCTCTCTGCTTGTAAATAAAATACTTCCCTGTTCTTTTGAAAAAAACTCTTGATCATCAAAATTTGCAGTCTCTTCTTCATAAGAATGATCATAAGATAATGGTGCAACATGATTTAAAACGTCATAACTATGATCAACCAATAACGTATAGTTATCAATGCAATCAATCACTGCTACATGCTCAAAATGTTCTGGAAACTGATCATAAGATGGATATGCATTCTTTCCCATAGAATCTGCAAATGTGGAAGGATTTGTTTCCAAATGTGAGTCACAACCACCTCCTTTTGGTTGTTCCATCTCTGATTCATACTCACTATCTTCTTGCTCAGAATCTGAAGCATACTAACAATCTTCCTGCTTATGCTCATGCAATTTTTCAAGATATGCTTGCATCTGAACCCCCTTTCTAGCACTAATGTTCTCTTCGAATTCTTCAACATCTTCAAACATGTGTCTTAACGATGAATATTTCCTCTCTCTCGGGAGAAGGACTAGCTCTAGATGCTGAGCCATGACATAATACACCATGGCAACAATCTTTGTGGGTCTGATCTCCATATGCATACTATGATAAACACTGTAAAACCTCATGTTGAAAACAACCAAGGCTTCCTCTTCCCCTCTCCTCAAGGAATTAAACTCAAACCAGTATTGATCAAGGGACTTGTTCTCACCCCAACACTTTAAAAATGCATGGCATAGCTCGGTCCAAGAGCCAATAGAACCAGATTCTAGACATCTAAACCACACATCAACATCTCCAGACAAAGAATGTGAGAACAACCTCAAGGTAACATCCTCATGAACAATCTCAAAATGATCAACAAATTTCTCAAAGGAATCCAAGTGCCTCTCGAATGTAACACGGTCTTCTCCAGAAAACCGAGGAAGATACTCAAAGGAATCAAGAGGATAAGGGTTAAGGCGATATGGCAGCCTCAGAGGTTTAAACAACTTATTTTTTATTTTAATTTGAAAAGTAGTGGCCTAATCATGAGGATTAACGAGTTGATGGCAAGGATCAGTAGGAATAATGGAGGGTAACGAGATTTGAGAAGACTGTGAATTATTTTCAACCTCCTCAGGTTTACAAGGGTGGTCAATTTCAAGAGGAGATGCAAGAAAGATCTCACTTTTATGAATAGACAGAGGTGAAGACACGATATCAACATCTACAACACAAGAAGAGGGTGTGTCTTCTTCTTCCAAGGATGGATAAATAAAGGAATGTCTATTATCATCTGAATAGAAAAAGCAAAGGATAATCCTCTTTATATGTGAAGGGAAAGAGAGAAATGAGTTGATAAACAAGAACATGATTTCATGAATAAAGCTCATAAACTAATGTTTGGTCTTCCCTTTCGGTATGGTCATCTTTCTATCAACAGGATTGTCCCCGGTGGAGTCTTCGATTGTGGAGTCGCTAGTTTCAAGTTGCAATCTTCAATGGTTCTGATGCCTGATGCACCTTCAAAATCAGAAGCTCATTGTTGTTCTATCCCAGGGAAAAGTCTTCAATTCGTTCCCTGGCAACAGTGCCATGAATGTTAGCAATGAGAGTCACCCTCATATTGTGGGAGGATAAGCCCAGTACTCATCAGAGTTTTTGGTGGATGTTTTGTTTATATGAGTGGAGGTCAATGGACAAAACTCAATATATGAATGATGTTCAACACAGAACTGGACAAGAAATGTACAAGGAAGTGAGGGCCATAACTAACTTTAGTCAGGAAATTGAGTTTAAGTGTGAGCAGAGGGAAGACTTAGTGAGAAAGGTGGACAAGACTGCTATGGGCATCAGGCCTTCAAGCAACTTGGAGAAGAAAAACTCAGACTCAAGATCACTCTTAAGCTCAAGTTTCAGACACTAAAATATGTCCAAACAACACAGTCATAACAACACAATGATCAAACCTACATCACCATGCAACTACAACAACTCGACTGGATCCTCCATGCCCGAGCCATTCAATGTAAGAGGGAAAAAGATCACAAGGAAGATGACTAAAACTACTCACGATACCTCTACAATCAAACCTACATTACAACAACATAACAACCCTCGACTGGATCCTCCCTGCCCGAGTGTTTTAGCACATTTTTTTACAAAGAGATGAAAAGAGACTGACTTCTATTAATCTGAATGTCTCAAATCTAATACATAACTAGAGAACAATTCTGGCATAAAAAACATTACAATATAGGGAGCTTTGCTCAACCAGTTGACAACCATAAAAAAATATCAAAACTACCTATTTATACTCAGACCAGTCCACCACTACCGGGAGTGTGACCTGTCTATTACATTCAAAGCCTTGCGTCTGAGCAGTCTTCTGTCAGACTGTGCATGTATCCTTTTGTCAGACGTGAGCTCAGATCGGCATGGGCCTATAGGAAAATCTATCCACAGGGTTACCACGGGATGACTCTGCTTTCCACGGACAACTCCTCCATACTTTCTAATTATTGAGTGAGTTGAGGTTTCAACCACCCGACATGCCTTCCATGTGCTTTTAACCGGAGCTATATATCTGGCGACACGTGTCCTCTTGAATCAACGGTTCTTCTCCTTCTTCGAGACTTTAACCCCTTCAACCAAATCGACGACCCTTCATCTCCCTTCTCGATCAATGACCGAGATCTCCTTCGGGTCTCCAGGCTCTGGGAAAATCAAATCTCAAACCTCGCTTACCTTTTGTGTTTTTACCTGGAGTTCTAGATTGGGCACCGCATGTCCATATGAATCGGTCGACTGAAACTTACTTTGTGCCTTCGGGCTTTGGGTGTTTTGAAAGTGAAACATGAAAAACCCCGCGGGGGGAAAAACCCCAAAGCGAAGGATATGTTGCCACGTGTTTCGACACTTCGAGATTCGACCACTTCGGGACTTTGGGCTTTGTCTCTTTTCATGGTGCTATAATTCATGCAATTTTGAAACTCTAAATACCTAGGGGCTGCTAATATGATCCTCATAGGGGATCTCCACCATCGCAAAACTGAGCCCACTTGTTTGTATTTTAAGCCTGAAATGAGCTGCTCTGCATGTTGCGCTCGAACACTTCCTGTGCAAACCACGAACTTGGACAACCTGCTACCCTTGACAACTATATGTGATAACACTATCTTTTATGAGATCCCCTATTGGGAGCATCTTAATATTTCCCACTTACTAGATCCCATTCATATATTTAAAAATGTTTCATCTTCTTTATGGAGGCACATATCATCGAAATAAAGCGACACATTGGTTGTGAGGAGAGATATTATTTCTTCAAAAACTAAAAAAAAACAATGGCCAAGACAAGAAAGTAGAGGAGAGGTTGGTCCCTCTTGGTCTTTCAAAGAAGGTCATGCCCCATGAATTTTTAAGAAAAAAAATATTTATTTGGAAAAGGAAGGTATATTGGGTGTGAATGTGCCTTCTTTATATGGGTCTTCCCTATGTTGTTTCTTCAATGCACGTCAATACCATTTGTCGAGGTTGAAATCACATGACCATTTGAACCTTCTAAAGGTACGACGTATGTCAAAAATATGATTTTATTATTTGTAATTTTTATTTTTATGTCATGGAATAAAACATAATTAATTTTTTATGTGTTTACTTTATAGTGTCATTAACCTCTACTTGTGCATGGGTGTGTGAACCATGAATTCCCCCATGACCTAAGGCGTTATAAATCTAAATTATCTACATTTGTACGTTGGATCACATCAAAGGAGATTCATATGGATAGCATTCCACTCTGGCATCAAGAGATAGCTGAGATTGTTTGTATGTTTGAGAAGGAACTATTGTCGAGTTTCATGGACTTGTAGGTTCATCTTCTAATTCACCTAGTAGATGAGGTTGAATTAGTCGGGGTGGTCTCTTGTCCTTGGATGTTTTTTTTAGAGAGGTACATGAAGAAATTGAAAGCATTTGTTCATCAAATGGAAAAACCCGAGGGCTCTATGGTAGAGGGGTACATATCATATGAGTCTTTCTATTATTCCACTGAGTACATCAAGCAGATCGACACCACACTAGGTGTAGTGATTTGGGACAACAAAAGGGATGAAGACAAAATAGAAGGGGAGCTTCTATGAATGAATAGAAAAAGGTGCTTGATAAAGAGTAAGTGACTTATTGTTTGTCAAATTTATACACAGTAACTATTCACATTGAACTTCATAATGTATATTTTCATGATCTCGTACGCACTATATGTTGGTTTGATTTCATGAATACATCAGTGAATTCAAAAATTGATGCCATTAATAAATTCATTCTTTACAATTCGCAGGAAACATGGTCATGGGTCGCATTGTACTAACAAAAGAGGAGGAAATGGGAAAGTGACAGGAAATAATTTAGATGGTTGAATCGTAGAAGCATGCTTTATCCTAGTCATTTAAAAGAAAATATGCCAATGATATGCCCCAACAATTGGGTTACTGACCAAGTTAGAGAGAAATATGGTGCATCTAGTCATTACCCGCATGAAGAAGAGGATGCACTAAACATAGGGATTGGTTGCAACAACTCAGTAATAATCTTTTTGTGTACATAATTTTTATCTTTGTAATGCACATTTGAATTGTAATTACATCTATATTATTCTATATTTTAATGGTTGGGTTAAACACATATTGACACTGTGATTTGTTCATTTTTTTATAGGTGCATTTATTCCCATCTATGTGGGCATATGGACATCATTATCGCACAGAGGATGTCGATGATGGACACATGACACAAGATTGTCGAGTGGAAGTCGAGTTCAGCCAATCTAGTTGTGCTAGCCACCGCGATCAAAACACCATACAAGGAAATTTAAGTTACGTCATAAAGATACAAAAGATCATTCGAGTGGTCTTCTCTTGTTTCCAATGTGTTATTTTTAGGTGCAAGTGGCGGGACACCTTTGATTGGAATAATGTAAAGGAATATTGTGATAGTGGGATGATATGTATCAACTCTAAAAAGATGTGGGATGAAGCTAAGGAGCCTTATGTTTTTCCAAAACACTGCAACCAAGTGTTTTTTTACCCAAATGTGTTGGATAGGAATTGGAGTTTTGTATTAAGACACGGCCCTAGATCAAAACATATTTTTGAGAACAACAATGTTATCATGCCAAGCGAGGAAGATAATCAAGGCAATGACAACGAAGAGTGATATATTATACATTTTTTATTATTTAATTACTTACTTTTATGTTTTCAAATCTATAGTGGATTTAATAATTTGATTATTAAATTTATAATTTTTTTAGTATTTAATATTTCATATTATTAATTTTTTGATTGGATAATATAATTAAATGTTATGTGTAAATGATATACATATTTTTTCATTGTAAATCTAAATGATATTTGTACTTTTAGTATTTAAATTTTAACTTTTACTTTAAAAAAACAATATATTATTGTATTGTAAATATCAAATATTTTATATCATAATTTTAAAATATATTTTTGTTACCCACAATTTCATATCATTACCATATCATATTATATTGTATTAATTTTTAATATTGAGTTCATACATACTAATTAGGGGAATATTCATCTAAAATGAGTCTCCTAAGTGAGTTTTTCAAAAAAACATCATTGTCTTTAAATAACTAATGCATGTGTCCCTCTCTAAACCCATATAATAATATATACTTAAGATATTAAGTAAAAATAAAATGCATATCATATTATGTAATATAATATATATAATATATTATGTTATATATTAATTTTATATTATAAATATAATAATAATATATAATAAATAAATAAATAAAATATATTATATTATATATTAATTATAACATAATAAAATATAATATTAAGTTATATATTAATTTTATATCACATATAATACAACCTGAGTGGGCCTAATGGTTAAGAACATGTGTTTCCTCTTAAGAGGTCACAAGTTCAAATCCAGAGGGGGGTAGGGTATGCATACCTTCGTAGACTTTACCATTCAAATCGTTGGGCAGAGGGGGGTCCCTTGTCCCACAAACAAGGGGGTCTCATACACCAATTCGGTGTGGCTTGGCCGTGATTGAATTAAACATGTAGATTATAATGTTAAGTTATATATTAATTTTATATTACATGTAATATATAATAATAAAAAACATATAATTAAAATTTGAATTAAACATGTAGATCATAACAATTTTGTATCCCTTATCCCCTATCTTTATCCCCTCTTTTTATTTGTGGGTAAGAAATTTTAAGGGTTCTAATAGCTAATTGGATATAAATTTCATGGCTCCTAATAGCTAATTCAATTCTTAATATCGATTACAACAACAATTAACATGTAACATAGTATATTTTTATGTTTTTGTACATGTTTCTTGATTAAGTTTGACATTTATGCATCATTACAGTATAGTAAAAAAATGTTGAATTAGAGATTTTGAGACTTGTATTAATTATGTGAATATAAAAAAAAAATATGACCAAATTACAATTAAGAGGAAGTTAAAATATCAAAAAGATTTTATAAATGCTAATTGAGCTTATCATAACTATTTTGAATTATTCATTATTCATTATGAACAAAAGCAATATTCTCTAAATGAGGACAAATTTTCACATCGTACTTTCAAGTAAACTAGTTTGTAAAATTGTGATACAAAGTAAGGTTGAAGATTAATATAATTTACTTTTAACTTGGCCAAACTTTAATTAATAACATAAGGCATATCTTTACCCATTTTTATTACTTATTTACTTTTCTTGGTTAAGTTTGACATTCATGCATCCTTATAGTATAGTAAAAAATGTTTAATTAGAGATTTTGAGACTTGTATTAATTATGGGAATATAAAAAAATATAACCAAATTAAATTAACAGGAAGTTAAAATATCACAAAGATTTTATAAATGCTAATTGAACTTATCATAACCATTTTTAATTATTCATTATGAACTTATTAACAAAAACAATATTCTCAAAATGAGGACTAATTCTCACATTGTACTTTCAAGTAAACTAGTTTGTAAAATTATGATACATAAAGTACGGCTGAAGATTAATATAATTTATTTTTGACTTGTCCAAACTATAATTAATAACATAAG
>SNQJ01S0005346.1:29458-52687 GCA_010110895.2 Picea sitchensis
TGTTATTTTAATGTAATCCAGGATTCTTAGATTGATCTTTAAGGAATTGCAATAGGGAGGTTACTTTCCTATGATTTAATTCAGAGCTTCAACAGAAATAATTAGTATAATTTCTTTACTACAACACTAAGATGCTTTTGGAATTGAGCATATACAGTGCATGGCTATCTTTGAAATAAAAGACTTCCCTGGGTTGATAATTTATGTTTCACTTGGTTGTTTAAAATTAATTAAGCAATTATAGTGACCAACAATGATAAACTTGATATTTTCATTTTCATAATGTTCAAATATAAAAAATGACAACATAATAACTTAATTAGAACTATTGTAATCTAACCTATTTAAATCTATCATTTGTATTATACACAATTAATACATCAAAACATTTCTAAAATTCAGGTATAAGCAACTTTGTTGCTAATTTCACTTGTTTTGGACATGAGTACTTTATTTTAGATATATTAAAAAATAAAGTACTTAATTAAGAGTACTTTACTTTATGGAGAAAATTATATAACATGACCTAACATCAACATAAACATATAAATTGAGTACATCAACATCAACATCATCATATAAATTAAGTACATCAACATGAACAAAAAAAATGTTTATATATATATATATATGAACAAGTAAAATAACTGCTATAATGTACATATCTGGTCAACAACACAAATAACTGCTATAACTACATATCATATCTAGTCGTAGTCTCTCAGGAGAATCTTGGTGTGGAGGAATAGGTGATGCGCTCTAATCATCCGGGCAAAGTGAAGGAGGAGAAGGAGGAGGAGGTACTAAAGCAGATGTGCCATCACCACCCTGATCAACATCACCACCTTGATCTGCAACATCACCAACTTGATATGCAACATCGCCATGATCACCTGCACCCTGATCAACATCAACACCCAGAGGATGAGGATGAAGTATTGAAGAAGAAGTGCCATGATCACCACCCTGATCAACATCAACACCCATAGGAGGAATAGGAGGAGGTAATGAAGCATAAGCATCGACATCACCACCCTCATCATCATTAGTGTTGGAGGACATGTCATCCCTTATCCCTACCAGTAAACTGATAGCTCCAACGACATGATGCATAAGATATGTCATATCGCGTGGAAAGTTCGTCTAGAGCTATAAGATATCAGGGTTGGCCCTGATGTCTCGCATCTGGACAGGGAAGACTCCCACGCCAACCAAAACTGCACTCATTCTATCACACACCTCCATCCTATATTTGAGATCTGGCCTACGCCGCATGTCGAGTGGTATATGTGGCTGAGGACCCTGACCCGCTGCAACCTCAATCATCTCCTCATCTGCATCAGGTGGTAGGGGAGGAGACATGTATCCAAACAATGTTCCAACATATGCAAAATATAACACAAGTTAATAATTAGTTGACAATTTCATTAAACAATTTAATAAAATACATTAAAGAACATGCTAGAATAAAATTTATTCGAATTAAGTAAGACAATAAAAATGAAAGTACAATATTAATTTAAATCTTACCTTATCTTACCTTGATCATCCAATGGTTCATCCATTGTGAAGTGGATGTTGGGACATCCTCGCCAATCCATAGTTGCGTAAGGGCATGACACCATCATGAACACATGATCTGACTCACTGGTTAATAGCTGAAGTGCCTCCCTAGAAATCCTAGATGGAAAATCGGCCATGACCTTCTTGGGAATCATCTCGCCCCACATTTTCAGCTGCACCTCAATCATCGTCCTAGGAGGCCGACAGACAAAACTAGGTCTCGTCTGTGGAAACCTCTCAAAAAACAAACAAAATAACTCCAAAGCAAATGGGAAGTTCGCCCTCCCATCTATCATAACATGACATATATCCAGTGCTATACAAAACCACCTCAAGAAAATGGAAAACCACCTAATAAGTCATGGCCTCTATATCAAAGAATTAACATAATATAAAAGTACGCAGCTAATGCGTTGACCATCACTAGTAAAATGTGAAATGGTCAACAGTAACAATGAGAGGAACCTAACATTTTTTGCACTGAACGAGACGATCTGTAATTGTCCACCAACCACCTGAAAACCACTAGGAGAAGGATATCATGCATAATATACCTCCGAGAGTAGGAATGATGAATCTCAGCTACAACAGCCACTGAGACATCAGGAAACTGGGGAAAATCCTCCCCTCTCCTAGATAACCCAATGATAAAATACATATCCTCCTCAGTGGGATGGTACCACTGATGAGGAACGACTCTAAATGCCTACTAATGGACATCCCATTGACGGATCAGCTGCACAAGAAAGGAGGAATTCCCCTTCATGGATGTAGCCTCCTCGTAGTACTTGAGGAGGCCGACATTCCTCAAGAGGACCTGCGTAGCAATAGTACTAGAACGAGGGTACAAATCCCTCTCCCTCTCTTTGGCCTCCCACTCCCGAACCATATCGTAGTGGTCCACTCTTTGTTGTTGCTTTTGATCCATGAAGTGACGTCTTTGCATAATTAACATATAAATTACATAAACATCATACATAAAAACATAAATTTTTTCAGTAAATGAGAAATTTATTTCAAAATATGCAAACTTATTTTTTTTTTCAAAAAAAATAAAAATTAACCCTTGGTACACCTGAAAAACAATCACGCAATGCCCACAATGCGCACACATATCTTACACACCACATGAAAAATGTAATTTATTTTAAGGGTGTGTAGTAATTATCAACGCATCGGTGCACCCCATTGTATACAACGCACCACGAAAGCATGGTGCATCTAGATACTACAACACCTTGGTGTGTTCCATTCATCATGACACACCTCTTAAAATAGACCCTCATTTTAAACAGTGTGCCATATCCATTCTTGTGCACCGATCGTTCCGTATAATCCATGTATCGGTTGAAAAACAAAATAATTTCCACAGTGCGTAGGTTATTATGTATGCACATGTGCGTTAACTATCAAGGACGTACCATGTGAACAACTATCTATTTTTATTGGCCCATACAGTTTTATGAACGCATCGATGCGTTCACTATAAACAATGCATCATTTAATGGAAACTATTTATTTTCGATGGTGTGTCGTTTATTATGAACGCACCAATGCGTTCATTATAAACAATGCACTGATGCGTTTATTAGGAATGCACCATAAAAAATAAGTAGTTTCCATTAAACGATGCTTATAGTTTTATTGAATGCAATGGTGCGTTAACTATAATCAACGCACCATTTAATGGAAACTATTTATTTTCGACGGTGCGTCATTTATTGTGAATGCACTGGTGCATCATGTATACGTACGCATCAGTGTGTTCCGTATTACTACACACTAGTGAAAACAACCTATACATTTTTGGTACGCCCTATAAAATTTACAGGGTGCACTATGAGCGGTAGAAGCTGAGCGACTCGAACACACCACGCAGAAAAAAATGAAAAACAATGCAAATTTTTACTCAATTTCACAATTTAATCCAGTAAAAATACAATTTACAAAGAAATAAATAATTTACTTGGTCATTTTCTCGTCGAGGAGGCATCGTTGGGATGTAGTGAAAAAAATGAAATTTGCCCATTGTATGGAAAAATTGGAATCCCATGAACCGAGCACCGAAACGAGACAAAGCAAGCAACAAAACATTGATGGAAGTGCGCTTCAGTTGGGAAAAGGTGGCACCGGTGCTTAAGAGATTCTCTCCACTGGAAATGGTAAAAATGATTTTTTTACTGACGATTTTTTGTTTATTTACCCCTGTTCCGATGCACTAATGTTAAGTGCACCAGTGCTTACCGCTGCAAACAATGCACCGTTATTTTAAAAAAAACCTGTGACGGTGCACCAAGACTACATTGTGCACCGATATGGGTTTTTAAAAAACAAAACATAGACTGTGCATTTGTTTGTTGCGCACCAGTGCTCCTGAACTTATTTTATATGATCTGCACCATTGTTTTTTATTTATTTTTAAATAAATCTGCAATGGTGCACCATTGTCTATTCGCACCGGTGCATTGATTTCTGGTGGTGCATCGCTGCAAACAGTGCACTGCTATTTTTTTTTAAAAACATTGTGACAGTGCACCAGTTTGGAACGCACAGGTGCACCCAATGGATAACGATGCATCAATATGCATTTTTCAAAGGAAAAACACGAAGACGGTGCACCTGTTTGTTTTGCACCAGGGAGCCTATTTTGTGTGCACCGATGCTCACGAGCTTCTTATATTTGATGCACATCGTTGTTTTTTATTTTTTTTAAATAACTCTGCAACGATGCACCATTGTCTATTAGCACTGGTGCGTTGATTTCTTGTGGTGCACCAATGCGGTACAGTCTTATGAACGCACCGTAAAAAAAACTTTTGCTAAAACATCGGCTCACGCACCTCCGCTACAAACGGATTTTTGGGCTATTTTTATAGGGGCTTCCGCAAAAACCTCCGCTATAGAGTCTTTTCCTTGTAGTGCATCCTCATAAATGTTGTTGAAGCATTAGTTAAGCTTAAGTTTGTTACCAACCACTCAAAGAGGCCTTCTTTGGACTTGAAGGCTATCTTCCATACATCACTTTGCTTAATTAACACTTGGTGATAGCCTAACATTGGATCAATATTACTAAAAATTTTGGCACCCTTGAGTTGATCAAGAAGATCATCAATTTGGGGGATTTCATATTGGTTCTTGACTGTGATTTTGTCCAAGGCTCTATAATCAATACAAAGTCACCATGTCCCATCCTTTTCCCAAACCAACACAATTTGGCTCCCACAAGGTGAGGAGCTTGATTGAATGTGGACCTTTTGAATTAGTTCTTAAATCTGGCATTCGATTTCTTTTTTCTCTAGGAAAGAGCATTTGTATATTGGATCATTAGGTAGAGGAGAACTAGGTGTGAAATCAACTACATGTTTTACCTAATATTGTAGAGGAACCCTTGTAGATGAGGTGAATATATCTTGGTATTCTATGAGAGTTGTAACTTCCTCTAGTACCCTATAAAGATGACCTCCCAAAGTAACAATGAAACTATGGTTCTTAGACTCATAAACAACATGATACTTTCACATAAATGGATATCCTAAAAGAACATCACAACCTTCAAGTGAGGAAACATCACACATTACCTCATATTTGAAGGGCTTGATACCATAGTGCCGACAACATTGTTGGCTGACAAGGATGTCTCATCCCTAGCTCAACCAACCAATGGTGTATGGTTGGGGGTGCAACATCATCAATAGATTCAACATTTTAGTGGCCTCTAATAAGATCAAGTTCTTATGGTTGTCTCTATCAAAAATGAAATGTAATAGAATCCCCTTCACCCAGATCTATGAGTGGAAGAGGAACTCACCTTCCTTGGGCTCCTCAGGTTCCTCTCGCTAGACCTTTGTGATAACAATTATAACATTGGGTTTTGCATTGATAATCTATTTTCTCTTATCTGGATTTGAATCAAAGTCTAAGATAGAATATAACTTTGAATCTTTCATCTTGGCCAACAATGGCTTCTTGGAGTAGCATTCATTAGTGTTGTGCCAAGGGATTTTGCGGATCTCACACCACTTTCCAATGCCCTTCTTCAACTTCCCATTACCCTTCTTTGCTTGCGGCTTGGATTAGTTGTCCTGAGGTTGG
Organism: Picea sitchensis; assembly: GCA_010110895.2. Classification (NCBI taxonomy): domain Eukaryota; kingdom Viridiplantae; phylum Streptophyta; class Pinopsida; order Pinales; family Pinaceae; genus Picea; species Picea sitchensis. The sequence goes on from SNQJ01S0005346.1 coordinate 35,114, forward strand.
ATATCCTCATGAGTCATTCAATATGTGAGTTAGGGTCACCTTTACCATGCTTCTATTGTGGTGGATTTATAGACCCAAACTCCCTCTTACTCTTCTACTTAAACTTTTACTCAATCTTAACAACATATTGATAAGTGGGTTCCAATGAGGAGATGTCCAAGAAACCCATATTTTTTTACATGTACCTATGTAGACCATTGTAATATTTTAGAACCAAGTATTGGTCAGAGTCTCTGATACTATAGCTTTGAGTGCAAAGTATGGAAAATATTGGTGTACTCTGACACCTTCTAGTATCGCTCTTGGCATAAAGTTGTCCATCTTATGTACATGTCATCATAGTTTCCAACATGGTCAAATTCCTCCTTGAAGGTATCAACAAAATCCACCTAAGTGAGTTATATCCTAAATGTTGTAGAATAATCTTTGGCATGTTGCACCTAGTAAGTTTACCACCAATTATTTACATGGAGAAGGGACTTAAGGAATGGAAAGGTGATCTTCTCACTATAAAAAAAAACCAAAGTAATAACTCTTTAGCAGAATTAATCATTTCTTTAAAGTATCTACACCTATCTATCCTTCGAAGAAATGAATTTCAAAGTTAACTTGTGCTTTGAAGAGCATCGTACCTCTAAAAAGTGACTTCTTGTTGAAGGTGTGTTTGTCACCATTAACAATCGTAATAGGATATGGGTGAACATCTCATTCCTTTATTGTGTGAGGGCCTCCTCAAGCAACAACTTGATAGAATCTTTTACTTTATTGAATTTCTTTTTTCCTACCATGGGAGACCACTTGGTTTGGTGAGGGTGGTCTTCAACAAGTTCAATTAGTTCGAGGTCCAACTCCCAATATTCCAACCTTATCAGGGACATGCATGGAAAAACAACAAAGAGTATATTTCTCTTATACCATTGATATAGATTATGAGGAGAATGAAATGAAGATAGAAATATGGATGGAATCACACTAAGTTATTGTAGAAAGAACAATAATATAATGAAACCCAAATTCTATTAATGAATGAAATAGAAAAAGAATGCAATATGAAAATAAACACACACTAGCTAGAATGGTGGTAACTTATCTCTAAAGAGAGATGTGTCAACTATGCTCATTCACAAGAACAAGATTACAAGAGGTTGAAATTTTCTTTTAATATAAAGTATAAGACTCTAAAGATACAAAACCTTAACCCTATGAGATGATGTGGACAAAGGAATGGAGGCTCCAAGGAGTCTAACTAGCATGTCAACTTCTTGAGGCTATACCTTTCGCATACAAACTCTATTTGGGGTGTTTCTAGGACTGTTAGAAATTGTATTCTATGCTTTATGTATTTGGCAGATCCAATAATCTAAGATTGCGAGGGATAAAAATGCATGGGAAATGCCTAAAAAATGTGTTGACAGTTTAGGACCTACAAAATTATAGTAGAATTGTGAAGATATAGAACTATTCTGAGTTAGTCAATGAGGTGGGTGGCCATCGATATCTAATTTAATCAAAAGATGTCAAGCATCACACGAAAATATTAAAATGGATTTGAACTACTAATATTCAAAATTTTGAGTCTTATTGCTTGAAGTATTTTGGGCACGTGTAATTTCTCTTCTAGTATTTTTTCAATAAAATTGAATTAGAAAATATACTTAAACCATAAAGTTGTATTGAGCTTTTGTTGTTCCTTTGCAAGATTAAAAGTGATGAGAGTCTATTTGATTGAATTTAATGATTTCAATTAATAAACATAATTATAAAAATGTGAATATGAATGTTTTGATAACTACTCTATATTTTCTTTGCTTGATTTCTCTACTAATAATATTAGCATGTTAAAAAAAATCCACTTGTTAAAAGAGTTTAACACTTGGTTTATTTTTATAAAAAAACCTAGTTCAATGATTTTGTAACCCAAACATATTTCATTTAAGACTCCAAACCTTAAATAAAACAACTACAACTTTTCCTTATAAATGACACTCAACAAAGATATTTTAAAAATACAACCCAAAAATTATATATAATGGATTAAGGGTTCTATTACTTTTTCGAATACGTCATTTAATGAATTAGCACTATCCAAATGGTTATTCATAATAAATAATAATAATAATAATAATCTAATTTTAAGGTCACAACCAAGCCAGATATCAAATTGGTGTATGAGACCTCTTTATTTATGGGACAAGAGACCCCCTTGCACAATAATTTGACTACTAAAATCTATAAAAGTGTACATACCCTACCACCGTCTGAATTATTATGTATATACTTATATTCACATATTTATATATACATACAAAATAATTATATAAGATTTAATACTTGAAAAAAAAAAATCACCCAAATCTATAGTAGTTAAAGATAGTAAGTATACATATTATATATTTTCCTAAACATTATTCACAAAATGTTTAAAATATTTTATTATTATTTGTTTATATATATTCACTTAAAATACATATATTAAAATAAAAATGCATTACCATTATTTTTTATATACATAATTCACGTTGAGACAAATTATCTCACCTAAACGTACATCCCACTTTGGAGGAGCGGTGGAATCTATTTCCTAAGAACACACAACACATGAAGCTAAGTTGTATGAAATGCAATTCTCCTCCTACGTGTAAAGGTGGACAGAATAGAATTATTGAATAAAGTTTCTTTTGGATGTCATGCATTTTGCGTTGATAACTTTTGCTGGTGACAAGGACGTGCGTGGAAGAGCGGTGTAGCCGAATGGGTGGATCTTTGTCTTTTATTATCATTGAATATGGGCTGCTCATATCATCTATCCTTTCCATGCTTTTCTAAACATCAAATGTTGGGTTAGGTATAAGGTATGGTTTTCTAAACATCAAATTTTGGGTTAGGTATAAGGTAATTAGAGTGATTTTTCAAAAAGTTGCAAATTGGGTGGGGTTGTTGTAAAACTTTTTATTAGGTAGTAATGTTGCCCACATCAGGAGTTGTAAAACTTTTTATTAGGTAGTAATGTTGCCAACATAGGAAACCCTTGTCATATCAAATAGACAAATCTTGCCTAACTTTTGCCTATGTTGTTTTTGTCGAACAATGTGTGAAAGATTAGATACAATTATATAGATGTTGAAGCCTAGATTTGAATTTTCATGAGTTAAAAGAATATGTTACTAATATAATTGGTAATTTTGTTGCCATACTTTGTTTGTGGTTTTAGCATGAACGTTATCTATATAACATTGCAATGTGTCTTACCATAATGGTGTATTCTTGTGTTATAGTTTTGTTTTAGAATAATACTATTTTTCTAGTCATATATAAGTCATATATAAAACATGTGTCCCTCAAAGGTAATTGAAGCTATATCTCCATTTAAGGCATAAGAGGATTGTAACATGTTGTTGGAAAAAAAATGTCATGATTTACACTTTTAATTTTAATTAATCATAGATATAATCAAGAATACATAAGTCTAAGAACAAATATTATGAAACTTAAAATAAAGGTTTGGCAGAGACCTTAGAATAGTGTTTGAGATAGACCCAAAGGCATTCAAATTATATAACCTTAATAATAAAAATATTGTTAAATTGATAGATTAGAAGAATCGTAAAATAAAAACATAAGAGAATATAGACTTATGATAACACATGGGCTTATATTAACAACAAACAATTCATATATCTTTAACCCACATATAAGTGATTATAAGAAAAAAAAAAAAAAAAAAAAAAGAAACAATCATAAACTCCCAGGAAGTTTTAAAAAAAAAAAAAAAAAAAAAAAAAAAAACAATCATAAACTCCCCCATAAGTTTTAGTTAAACTAACGTTGTTAAATATCCATGGTTTGGATCTCCTCTACTTGAAAATATTAATGGTTCGGTAGAAAACAACAACTACATATAATTAAATCATTTATTAATTTTAAAATAAAACCTAAAAAAAACTGTTTTAGTTCAAATTAATTTTTTTTTAAACTAAAAAATAATTATATTATAATTCTCAAATCAATATATTAATATTATTTGAAATTATAGAATCCACAACCCATAAATTCTAATTCTTACAATTTTCAAAATTAATTTATAACAAATATTCAAAATGTATGTAATCTATATTCTCATTTTTATCCCCTTAAATTTAGTTATCTTCTCACATCTTATCATATCATAGATTTCAAATTTATTGGAATATGTGCCCACTAAATCAAGGTCCTAGAATCAAGATATTCACAAATATTAACTTTGTTTTTTTAATATATACATTCTTTTTAACTTTAAATTTCTTAATATGCTAAAAGGGTTCTATAATGAAGATATTCACTTTAATATGCAATTACTATCATATATTCTTTTTAACTTTAAATTTCTTAATATACTAAAACGATAATAAATTTAATATTTTTTACCTAACCAATTTTTTATTTTTATTATTCTTGATCTATTCAATGTTAAAATGGATTTATACTATTTTATAATTTGTGTATTTTTTTTATATTATTAACTAAATTCAATACTATATATATATATATATATATATATATAAAACTTCACACTAAAAATCTCCCATCAATAAGTTAAACAAAGTGTATCAATATGTTAAACATAGTGTATATAATTATTTATTATTATATTTATTATTTTAAGAATTAGATAAATGTTTTTTTTAAGGAAATAATATAGTTACAAAGTTGATCTTGTTGAATATTGAAGAAGGTAACTGTCAAGAAAGAGTAAAGGTTTATGAAGAAAATTTTCAAGTTTATGAAGGCTTATGATCTTTAATATCATGACCCATATATCAACTTGGAAATTAGAGGGTATTCATTTTCCTAAGTTGTAGGCATTGGATCTTAGGTGAATGTACCATTAAAAAGGACCTAGAGTGCAATGGAATGATCGGGATCAACAAGATCAAGGAACTACGTAAAGGTAGTATATCAACATTTTATGTAGCCATTACATGTTATAAAAAGATCCCAAATTGAAATTATGGGAATCAAAACCTATTGATATTTTGAAATCATATACTTGATTGATTAAAGACATGCTTATGTAACTATTTTTAATAGACCATATAACTAACAAATGAATACCATTATTTCTTTTGAAAAAGATAAGATAAATATGAAAGGTGATTATACAAAGATTATCATTCCCCTAAACTTAGCTATGAGCAATCCCTAGTTAGATACCCTCAAAGAGCCACTAATCGAGGAGTTATTTAACAACAAATAACAAACCACTCACTCAAAAAATGTAAAATTTGAACCCACTTACAATGGATATTTAGAGCCTTAAGAGTCTTATGTATATTGGGGAGTGATTTTTTGTTACACTATATCAATGGTAATTGGAGAGCTATGATTTGAGATCTAGAAATTGTTGTCAAGTTGAAATAATCCATAAAATTTCTATTAAGATATATTTTTTTGTTAGAAAAATGTGAAGACAAATCATACAAAAGCCAAGTTTAATTGCCATAATTGACATGCTTCCCACCATTAAATGTAATGTGACCAATCTACCATCATTTCCCATAGGGGAACTCAAATTAGATTTTTCTTTACTTACCCAATCAAATTTCTAAAAAAAAACCCTATTTCATATGTAACTAAAATGCAAAGTTACATTACATACACAAATTATTATTGAATACCTAACGAGCATTCATAATATGTTTATGAATAGAATTATCATCATTCATCCCATTTCATTAAACATATTTCATATTAGCATGAAATTACATGACATAAATAGAAAATATAAATAAACCACAAAGTAAGCAAGACAATTACTTATTTTAATATTCTCAAGTGTTTATCTACTAAACCAATTGCAGAGTAGTGAATTGCCTCACATTCATAAGTATAAGTTGTAGATGCCACCCCAAGTTGAACCATGAAACAATCATGGAAAATAAAACTCACTAGGATCTCTCTCTCTCTCAATCACCACACGATACTCTCACAGACCAATTTATATGCCACATGATATTGTAGGCACCTCATCAACCTTAAATAAACCATAGACCTCTTCCTCTTAGCCAATCACAACACCGACTTAGAAATTTCGCTTCTTTTCTACAAACTCTTTTAGGAAATCCAACCCATCAAGTGTTCCAATGCAAACAACAAGAGTGCAATTATTGATTACTCTTTGGGATAGCCCGATATCATGGTATTTGGCTCAAAATATAGACATGGATCAACAAAGATGCGTGGATGATTGATTTCTATATTGTCCTAGCCTTTATTCTCACTCTATATCCATGGATTCCTCTTCTACATGCTAACAAATCATTTTTCTTGCTATAGGCTTACACATGGGTTTCAAAATTGTGGTTTCCAAGTTTAAGTTATAGTCTTTACACATGGGCTTCAAAATTGTGGTTTCCAAGTTTAAGTTATAGTCTTAAAGAAGGATCCTAGACATGGGGGATGATAAAATTTACCTTGCATAATGGGGGAAGATAACTCCAAGAGGAAAATTGTAACTATTATACTTTGACTTACATGAGGTATATGTTCCTTCCAAGAGAACGTGACAGGTTTTTCTTTGGACACCTCAAGTTAAAGGTTGGTGATATTTTCAATAAAAATGGGAAAAATGTGGTGAATTTGTGATGATGCACATGGCATAGATATTTTACCCATGGATCCCATTTTCTCTTCCTCTTTCTAGAAACATATAATTGTGATCCTCAAAAACTTATTTTTGTATTTATGTTACATTTGTATTATATTTTCTATTTTGTACATGACTTGTAAACATGATTTAAAGTTCACGGTGGTAACATTTCCATATAGTATCTATGAGATGTAAAAACACACCATGCATCAACGCCACAACTTGGTCTCATGACTATTCACTAGTTGAGCCTTTGCTTTTAACTCTATGTTAAAAATGTTTACAATACATATTTATCATATTTACATTATCAAGTTGTTACAACTCAAGCCATTTAGTAACACATCTAATTAAAATAAATACATAATTACAACATATACATAATTTTATCTAATAGATTCTAAGGATTAAACACATGGGATATTACATTCCTTTCCCCTTTGGAATACCACCAAATTTAATGCATCCTTTTTATCCCAACATGGTTCTAATGATACTTTTCCATGTCACTTTTATGAAACAAAGATATAACATTAGTTCCATCATCTTGTTTTAACATAATGAAGAGTAAGGATGTCATCATAACAATAATAATGATACTTTTCCATGTCACTTTTATGCAACAAAGATATAACATTAGTTCCATCATTTTGTTTTAACATACTGAAGAATAAGGATGTCATCGTAACAATGAAATTGAAGGTTCTCATCAATAATTATATGTACATGCAATGGTATCTTCCTCGTTTCTAACTTAATTTTTTGGTTGCAAACAAAAGAAGGTTAATTTACTTGCTAATTTATCCCCCAATTTCGGTGGACCCAATTACCTTAAATCATGGTACTAACAAGTCCTTTCATGTGATTGGAGATGTTTCCATGTTCTCAACAATTCAACATATTTTAATTCTAATCACTGGAGAAATGCATGTTTATCATAGTTATTTCTATGCAATACCTTTTCTTTCTACGTGATTCTTCAATGCAAAATTAAAGCTTATATATTTATGATACAAAATACAGTATGGAATATCACCCCAATACTTATCTATATGAATATATTATCATTTCTAATGATTTGCATGGGTGTGGTTCCACATATTGGCTTATGGAATTGTTGAAACACCAAAAACATAGGCTACATGATTATCAACATATGGTATGACTTTTAGTAGTATAAATTCATCCAAATTACCTCTTCCTGATAACTAATCAGGACATAAGGTTGGAAAATTCTCTTTTCTACAAACTTAGTCTCTCAAGAATCTAGTCCATAAGTCTATCAATGCAGCAAATAAGAGTTCATTTTATTATATTATTATAGCCTTCAAAGTTTTTTTGCAAAGGAATCTCACTAGTAAATTCAAGAAAATCATTAACTCAAGATTATCAAGGAATAATACAGGGTTACAGGGATATAGTAATATCATCTTCTATGTTTTTTCAATCATGTAGAAATAAACATTTGTTTTGACTAGACAAATCAATTACATTACTTGTATTTTAATCAAATATTTATCATAAGATATTATCATTAAAATTTAAATATATCCATCATAATAATCAAATTCGACAAATATAAAAACCCTAACCCTAATCTTAAAATTTTACATAGAACCTACATTATGAACTTACTCTTATTTTCCATATCCAAAAAAATATACATGTTACCTTATTCCCTTTACAATATTATTATTCAACCAAGTAATATAGAAATTCTTAATGCATACAATTCTATTAATTGACACATCCATAAACAACATATGGAAAGGTCACAAAATTAAAGTGTAACAACAATTCAATCATTCTAATGTGTGAGAGTATTTATTTGTAGATGCACATTAATCATATCTATGAGTATGACCACAATCATGTATTGATGGAAAGGTCACAAAATTAAAGTGTAACAACAATTCAATCATTCTAATGTGTGGGAGTATTTATTTGTAGATGTGCATTAATCATATCTATGAGTATGACCACAATCATGTATTGGATGTGTGTTGTATTTTTCATAATTAGACTAGACTATGCATCTTAACATGAAGTATGGGAAGGGTTACATTTTTTTATTTTAAATTGATTTTTATCTTATTGCAATTTAATATTGTTTAATGAATTATATTTGAGTGATGTTATATAATATATAAATATTTTATTATGATTGTTTCATTAATATGATGAGAAAAAGGTGTATCTTTAGTTTGATGGTTTCCCTAATTCAAAATTTTCAAAATAAATCTCTTATATATATATTGTATAGGTGTGTTATTCTTTCTTCAATTTAAAGATTTTATTATCTTTTAATATGATAAGAAAGAGGTATATCTTTAAATTTGATAGTTTTCATAATTCAAAATTTTCAAAATAAATCTCATATATATTGTATAGGTAAATCTCTTATATATATTGTATAGGTGTGCTATTCTTTCTTCAATTTTAAGATTTTATTTTCTTGCCGAAGTTTATCAAACTATTCATCATCTAATTTTTATTTTTAGAAATCACCTAAATTTGTGAATTTACATAATGCCCCATGACTTTATTAAGATATTCCAACAATTACATTTATACAAGGTATCATACCTTTATCACAACATAACAATTTAGGTATCAATCACATCCGTGGATACACATACTACTAATCAATAAGTATTATATTATGCATCATTAAAAAATTTATTATATCATGCAGCATCAAAAGAATTGATTATATAAAATTTCATCTATCACATGTGTAAAATTTTCATCGATAAGCATTATATCATGCATCATTAAAATAATTGATTATATAAAATTTCATCCATTACGTGTAAAATTATCATGTACGTTTATTATACATGGACACCAATAACATCCATGCATAAGATACCAAGAATCTAGAAGATATTATTTTCAAGAAATTCCCCCATGAAAATTTCCATCCACCATACATATAAAGATCTCCAAAACATACTATACTTGTAGGGATGATTTCACATACTTTCACAATGGTTCCAAGAGTGCCTTATTGACTTCTGATTCAAACAAGGATGATCATGTTAATACATCTAACTAGTCATCTATATCAAGGATTTTCGTTGTTGTTTCTAAGAAATCAAGGTGTACAAGTTGTCCATCCATTAGTAAACTTTAACTCTATGTATTATTTCCTATAATTCAACTTACCAAAGTTGTGAATTTTAAGAAATAGAAAAAGTAATATAAGAATTTGGTAGAAAATATATCAAGCTATTTTCAATATATGTATTCATATATATATATATATATATATATCCGACTATCTCTTGATTTACATCTCACTGATAACTCATTAGTGGATAATGACAATATCTTATTGGTAGATAAGGGTGACAATTCATAAGAAGGTGGTATTGGATTTTGTGATTGTCTAGGGACTCATAGTCTAACATTCCTCCCTCAATCACAATCTAGATAATTATATCAGTAAGGTGACAATAACGAGCACACAAACTAGTATTAGTTCAATCTTCAATTTGAAACTTATAAACTAAGCTTCGATGAAGATATCCTAAAAACTACCAAATGTAGATGTTGCATGGTTCATCTAAAATGAACTTTTAAAGAGAGCAAATTTTTTGGAAGTGAACAACTACCTTGTCTAAACATTCTCTGATTACTTGATCATTTTTCAAGTAATTTGGCTATAAAAAAATGTCATCTTTTGCTAGTTGGTGAACAAATAGGATCCCCATTATGCCATTAGTGAAAAAATAGGATCGCCAAAGTTCTCTTTGAATTTAGACACAAGTAGGTGTTGAACACCATCCCAATGACTAGTTGATGAACAATGAGAAATTCTAGATTCAATGCTAGAACTTCCAAATATGTTGATTTGATGAGATTGATTTTGTTGAGGAGACTAGTTACCATGTTGGAATTCCCAGATGTTGATTAATTTTTGTGATTGATAGGAATTCAAAACTTGAAGCCTAACTATAATCATTAATATTCCTCCCTTGTCGGGTGCAAGGTGAGAAGTATGTGGAAGAGATCCAAGCTTGAGCTTTTGGATTCTTCTGTTCTTCAATGGTTCATTATTGTATCTGGTGGTTTTGTTGATTGAACACTAACCATTTTGACTTGATTAATATGGTGGTTTTGGTTGATCATTAACCATTTTCACTTGATACCATGTATCTAATGATTTTGATTGACCACTAACCATTTTGATTTCAATAATGTTCTCCCCCCCTTGAGATGTAGAGAGTACCATTTTCTTGACTCATTTTTTAATTTAAAAGACATAGAATTAATCATGCCCAAAATCTTCAGCCATAACAATTGTTTGAAAGCCTTCTAATTTTATGATTTCTCCATGAAAATGTTTCTTTACCCATGTTTGAACTCAATGGTAAGACTTATGCAACTTCTTGACTTATTGATTACATTTCCAAGAATCTATCCAACCATAATGAACTATTTTGTTTTTATATTTATTCATATTTTCACATTTATTTGAATGATGATTAGTCTTTCCACAATGGAGATAATCTTGGAGATGAAAAAATTGGTTTTCCATGTAACCAACTAGATTACAATGTTGACATTTAGCATTTTGATGTTGAACTGCAATAGGGGAAATGTAATTTCCTTGAAGGACTGCTGCACTATAAAGGTGAATTAGTTTGGAAAAGTTGGGAATATGAAAGGTAACTTCCTTATCATATCCAAGTCTCATTCTATGTTTTTTGTTGTGGATTTATTCCCAAGGTATGATGATAGGATTGGAAAGATTATTATGAATTTATTGCTTGAAACTCTATGAAAGTTGATTCACCACATGTTATTGGACCATTGACAGGTTTTTGTCACTAAACTCTTGAAATTTAGGTTCATGTATAACTTCATCTACATTTGAATTTTTATTTGTAGCCACATTACTATGTCAATCCTATGTTGACTACTTATTGGAATCTGGAAATTGAAATAGATGGACATGAAATTTGAATTAAGGATTGCTTTGAACAAAGACTAGTTTAGAATGTTGTAGAAGTTGTTGATTCTTGAGTTGTATGTCACTATGTTGAAGTCATGACTTCAATTGAATAAGTTCAACTTTGGCTTGTGAAACTTACAAATAAGTTAGAATAGATTGAAGAGTTCCATTGTGGATTGCGATTATGTTTCCTTCAACATTGAGTATTAGAGTGTTCAGTAACTCTAATAATTCTTGAATTTGAGCCATTTAAAACACTGAATGAGGTCTCCTTGTGTAGGTAGGTAATATGCTTAGTTTAAAAAATTTAAATAACTCGACAAAAAAAAGGGTTTTTGGAAAATCTACCCTTTGATAATAAGACCCAATGATTTCAATTTAGACTTGGAAATTGGAGAGTGTCCAGTTAAATCAAGAATGCACTCAAGAATTACAATGAAATTCAACTTAATTTTGATTTGATACTTACAAAAAATCATTGCAAGTACCAAATGTTGAGTATTGGAATTAATGTTGGTGTTGATGTTTCCTTGAATGTTGATGTGATTGACAACTTGATTGCTTGAATATGATTTGTAGATGATTACATGTGATTGATTGACATTAATTTGTACTTGAATTGCATTAAGTTTCCTTCAATTACAAAGATTTATTTGATCCTTAAATATTTCTGTTTGTAATATAAAGCAATAGCTAGACAATAAGAACACAAAAAATCCAACAACACTACACACAAAATGTAATTAATCTCCCTATTCAAATAAGTAGATTTTATAACCAAGGTTTACAACAACACATCACAATGTGATATTCACTCATTTATATGATAATGGTTGTTGGATATGTGCTATATTCTTTGCATGAATAGAACTAGTGTTTATGTTGCGTCGGGTGTGTATGGGAGTCAGAGGGTGACGTAGTGCCCCCTTCCCAAGGGGTCACAGGGAGGTGGAGCCCCCCTGCATGGGGGTTCAGGGGCAGTGTCCCCAATTTTTTTTATCGGTTTTCATGTCCTTTTTTGGGCAATTTTTTGGCACATGATTTTTTGCCAATGGTTTTCTATTTCCAATTAAGGAATTAGGGTTGTTGACTAAACCAGGTCATTAGATTAAAATTTTGGATGTCACTGGATCATATATGTATATTGTATTGTAAACAGTGTATGATGTGAATGAATATGGAATATGTTGGTTTTCCTGGTTTGGGTTTCCACTAGAAAAATCTCTGTGTAATGTGTGTATTTTCCATTTTATATTTTTTGTTATTTTATTGAAAATTTGTTTGCAGTAAAATATTGTACAAGGTTAAAATCTACATTTGGTATCAGAGAAATTATTAGCTTCAGGGGGATGCCTTTGTGGTCAGGGGTTTGGCTCAAAACTGTGATAAGTATTGCTACTGTGGGATATCCACGATATTTCTTCTTCGAGTGAAAGGAAATGGAAATCAGTTCAAAAATAGAGATAGAGAAATTTAATGGGCAAAGTTTTGAGTTGTGGAAGCTCAAGATGGAAGATCTATTGGTAGACAGAGATTAGTGGATCGCAGTGGATCCAGGTACTGCACCTACAGGAATGTAAGCAGATGAATGGAAAAAGTTGGATCGAAAGGCGAAGAGCACAATCTGATTGTGTCTCTTAAATTCATAATTACTGAATGTGTCGGGGGAAGCTACAACCAAGGAATTATGGAATAAATTGGGGAACTTGTATCAATCTAAGTCCCTGGTAAATAAACTATTCTTGCGGAAGAAGATGTATAACCTGAGGATGGGAGATGGAGACTAGGTGACAGAGCATTTGAACACTTTAAATACTGTGTTAAGTTAGCTATTATCTATTGATATTAAAATTTCAGATGAAAATAAGTGTATCGGTTTAATGTGATATTTACCAAACTCATGGTATAGTTTGATTGTGTCCATAGGTAGTAATACAACTACCTTAAGTTTCAATGATGTGGTCTCATCCTTGTTGTCGGAGGAGATGATCCAGGTGGATATCGGTGGCCACCCACCTTTTCCAGCTGGCTCAAAACAGTTTTCTGACAATTTTGGCAATTTACTATTTTTAGCAGTTTTAACTTCCGGGGCCATTTTGAGGGCCTAAATGAAGGTTTTTCAAGATAGAGCTTATCAATAATAGTTGAAGGCATGATTGATCCCCCAAAATGAGTCTCCTTGAAGATAAATTTCCAAAAGGCTATCACACGCCTAAAACAGAGATCGTATGAAAAAGTTACGACCCCGAGAAGTTGATGTACTAACTTACCCAAACGTGGCCCACACGATTTTTGGCATTTCATCTCCTAGGGTTAGGTTTTTGGATGTCTAGGGTTTTTGGCATTCCGTTTTATTGTAAAAAGGCCTTCATATCCTCATTGTAATCATCTTCTTACAAATGCGAGTAGCCGCCGCATCTCTTCTCAAAGATAAGTTGCCACCATTCTAGCGAGTCTTTCACTCTGTATTTTTACAGTCTCTATACATTTCTTTCATTAATAGAAATTGTGTATTACTGTATATCTATGTTTATGGTTGCATATCTGATACATTTATGTTATATTATTGAATAGATGCGATATCTCTGTGCATTTCTTTATTATATTTCCGCTCTCATTTCATGTCGAAAATAATTCGGATCAATGGTATTAGAGCAGGCTGCTCTTGATCATTTTTTCAGTGCATGTCCCCGACGAGGTCCGAGTATAGAAAGTTGGGTCTCGAGCTTGTCTCTCTTCAAGACAATCACTCTCGCACACCCAAGAAATCCTCAATGGTAGACGAAAAGAAAAACGACGGAGCAGACGATCCTATCAATTTGTTGCTTGAGCAAGCTCTCACGCGACAGAGGGACAAAATGATGGAGAATTTTGCCCACATTCTTCAACGCATGCTGATAGAAACAGACACATATTCATCAAGTGACCACTTTGGAGGCACCTCACCTTTCAAGGTACAAGTTAATTTTGATATTCCTATATTTGAAGGACAGATAGATGCAGAAGCCCTAGAAAAATGGTTAACTCTACTAGAAGGTTATTTCTCTATTCACAATTTTTTCGACAGAGAAAAGATCACCTTCACACTCCTTAAGGCTCTCCCTCATGTCAAACATTGGTGGGAAACTTACTCGGAGCAGAGTTCCATAGAGGAGTTTGGAATATATGGGGTCGAGCCCACTTGGGATTTTTTTGTCGATGCAGTAAAGGAACAATATTACCCTGTTGGAAACTATGAGGACAATACATGAGATGGACCACACTGCGGTAAGAGAGGGACCAAGCAGTTCTGGAGTTCACCAATACCTTCCATACCTTGTGCACCAAGATGGGTATCAAAGACTCTGAACGACATTTGGTTCTTAAATACCGTGGGGCTCTACAAAGATACATCCAAACTGAAATGTATTTTCTGGACATCTCATCACTCAATGCTACTTATCGATATGATGTTAAAATCGAGCAGAAATTTAAGCACCAGAAAAAATGGGAGTTTGGGTCTGCAAATATGCAACAACCAAAGTATGAAAAAGACATCCCTAACAAACAGCCTCTAGAAAACCAATCCAAGCCACAAGAAAAGAAGGGTCATGGGAAGACAAAGAATGACACCGGAAAATGGTGCGATTTCCACAAAATCCCTTGGCAAAACACCAATGAATGTCGCTCAAAATAGTCATTGGTGGGTGAGATCAAAGACAAGGAGCCAAACCTTGATTCAGAATATGATTCTGAAAATAATGGGAAAAGAGAGATCATCGACGCAGACCCCGCTGCTATTGTTGCGACCACAACAATTCAACCAGAAGAACCAATGGATCCTGAAGAGGGGGAGCACCTTTTTCATTCACGGATGTGGGTGAAGGGGACCCTGTTGCATTTTATTGTTGATAGTGGAAGCCAAAAGAACCTCATCTCAGTAGAGGTCGTCAAATAGTTGAGATTGTTGACAACACCACACCCGCATCCATACAACATCGGGTGGCTTCGCCAAGGACGAGATCTCTATGTCAGCCATCAATGTCGATTGTCATACGACATCCAACCCTTCAAGGAAGAGGTATTATGTGATGTTTCCCCACTATATGTCTATGATGTTCTCTTGGGCCAACCATATATGTGGAAGAGCCATGATATTTATGAGTCTCGACCCTGTAGTGTCATTGTTACTTTGAGGGGTCATCTCTATAGAATACCAGAGGTAGTTCCAAATATTGCCCTACCTAAACAATGTCGCAAGGTAGTATCTCATACTACAAAGTTCAGATTCTTCACAATCTATTCAAAGGGTGAACAGAAGGATATTGCAAACACTACAACCTCGACCCAAACACCTTCTATCCCACAAAAGCAGGTTGACAAGATTGCAACAAAGTGTAAAGATTCCTTCTACACACAGGCACCTCATGTAGCCAGACTGGTTAAAAAGGTCCAACCCTTCCAACCACATGTTCGTGAAAACCTTCAACAAGCTAAGCAACACAACTTCCCCAACAAAGCAAGCAACTCATCAAGATGCATATTCAACAAACGCTTTTCCCTCTCCCTCGGGCACTCAACACAATGAATACCATTGATTCATAAGGAGGGAGGATTGATCCAGGTGGATAATAGTGGCCACCCACCTTTTCCAACTAGCTCAAAACAGTTTTCTAGCAATTTTGACAATTTACTATTTTTAGCAGTTTTAACTTCCGAGGCCATTTTGAGGGCCTAAATGAAGGTTTTTCGAGATATATATTTACAATGATAGATAAAGGCACGATTCAACCCCCAAAATGAATCTCCTCGACGATACCTTTCGAACGGGCTATCACATGCCTAAAACGGAGATCGTATGAAAAAGGTACGACCCCGGGAACTTGATATACTAACTTACCCTAACAGGGCCCACATGAATTTTGGTGTTTCATCTCCTAGGGTTAGGTTTTTGGATGTCTAGGGTTTTAGGCATTCTGATTTATTGTAAAAAGGCCTTTAGAGCCTCATTGTAATCATCTTCTTGCGAATGCGAGTAGCCATCACATCTCTTCTCAGAGATAAGCTGTCATCATTCTAGCGAGTCTTTCACTTTGTATTTTTACAATCTCTGTACATTTCTTTCATTAATAGAAATCATGTATTACTGTATATATGTGTTTATGGTTGCATATCTGATACATTTTTTTTATATTATTGAATATCTATGATATCTCTGTGAATTTATTTATTATATTTCCGCTCTCATTTCGTACCGAAAATAATCTGGATGAGTGGTATTAGAGCAGGTTTCTCTTGATCATTTTTTTCAGTGCATGTCCCCGACGAGGTCCGAGTATAGCAATTTGGGTCTCTATCTTTCTCTCTTGAAGACAATTTCTCTCTCACACCCAAGAAACCCTCAATGGTGGACAATCCTATCAATCTGTTGCTTGAGTAAGCTCTCACGTGACAGAGGGACGAAATGATAGAGAATGCTTCCCACATCCTTCAACGCTTGCTGATAGCAATAGGCACATCTTCATCAAGAGGCCACTTTGGAGGCACCTCACCTTTCAAGGTACAAGTTAATTTTTCTATTCCTGTATTTGAAGGATAGATAGATGCAGAAGCCCTAAAAAAATGGTTAACTCTGCTAGAAGGTTATTTCGTTGTTCACAATTTTTACGACAGAGAAAAGATCACCTTAGCACTCCTTAAAGCTCTCCCTCATGTCAAACATTGGTGGGAAAATTACTGGGAGCAGAGTTCCACAGAGGAGTCTGGAATATATGGGGTCGAGCCCACTTGGGATTTTTTTGTGGATGTGGTAAAGGAACAGTATTACCCTATTGGAAACTATAAGGACCAGTACATGAGATGGACAACACTGCAGCAAGAGATGAGCCAAGAAGTTCTAGAGTTTACCAATACCTTCCATACCTTGTGCACCAAGTTGGGTATCAAAGACTCCAGACGACATTTGGTTCTGAAATACTGTGGGGCTCTACACAAATACATCCAAACTGAA
>SNQJ01S0005346.1:52737-63066 GCA_010110895.2 Picea sitchensis
AGAGGAGTCTGGAATATATGGGGTCGAGCCCACTTGGGATTTTTTTGTGGATGTGGTAAAGGAACATTATTACCCTATTGGAAACTATAAGGACCAGTACATGAGATGGACAACACTGCAGCAAGAGAGGAGCCAAGAAGTTCTAGAGTTTACCAATACCTTCCATACCTTGTGCACCAAGTTGGGTATCAAAGACTCCAGACGACATTTGGTTCTGAAATACTGTGGGGCTCTACACAAATACATCCAAACTGAAATGGATTTTCTGGACATCTCATCACTCAGTGTTGCTTATCGATATGTTGTTAAAATCGAGCAGAAATTTAAGCACTAGAACAAACGAGAGTTTGGGTCTGCAAATCTGCAACAACCAAAGTATGACAAAGACAAACCTAACAAACAGTCTCTGGAAAACCAATCCAAGCCACAAGAAAAGAAGGGTCACGGGAAGACAAAGAAGGACACTAGAAAATGGTGTGATTTCCACAAAATCCCCTCGCACAACACCGATGAATGTCTCTCAAAACAGTCATTGGTGGTCGAGATCAAAGACAATGAGTCGAACCCTGATTGAGAATCTGATTATGAAAATAATGGGAAAAGACGGATCATCGATGAAGACCCCACTGCTATTGTCGTGACGCTAGCAATTCAACCAAAAGAACCAACAGATCCTAAAGAGGGGGAGCACCTTTTTCAATCATATATGTGGATGAAGGGGACCCCGTTGCATTTTTTTGTTGATAGTGGAAGCCAAAATAACCTCATCTCAGCAGAGGTCATCAAACAATTGGGATTTTCGACAACATGACACCCGCAACCATACAACATCGGGTGGCTTCTCCAAGGATGAGATCTCCATGTCAGCCAACAATGTTGATTGTCATATAACATCCATCCCTTCAAGGATGAGGTATTATGTGATGTTTCCCCACTATATGTCTTTGATGTTCTCTTGGGCCAACCATATATGTGGATGCGCCATGCTATTTATGAGTCTTAACCCCATAGTGTCATTGTTACTTTGAGGGGTCATCTCTACAGAATACCAAAGGTACTTCCAAATACTGTCCCACCTAAATAGTGTCGCAAGGTAGTATCTCATACTACAAAATTCATCTTCTTCACAATCTTTTCAAGGGGCAAACAGAAGGATATTGCAACCACTACAGCCTCGGCCCAAACACCTTCTATCCAACAAAAGAAGATCGACAAGATTGCAACAAAGTGTAAATATTCCTTTTGCACACAGGCACCTCGTGTAGCCAGACTATTTAAAAAGGTTCAACCCTTCCAACCACATGTTTGTGACAACCGTCAACAAGATAAGCAACACAACTTCCCCAACAAGGCAAGCAGCTCATCAAGATGTAGATTCAACAAATAGTTTTCCCTCTCCCACGAGCACTCAATGCAATGGAGACCATTTCTTCATAATGAGGGAGGATTGATCTAGGTGTATATCAATGGCCACCCACCTTTTCCAGCTGGCTCAAAACAGTTTTCTGGTAATTTTGGCAATTTACTATTTTTAGCAATTTTAACTTCTGGGGCCATTTTGAGGGCCTAAATGAAGGTTTTTCGAGATAGAGATTCTCAATGATATCCAAAAGAATTTTTGAGCCCCCAAAATGAATCTCCTTGATGATACCTTTCCAACGGGCTATCACACGCCTAAAACAAAGATTGTATGCAAAAGTTATGACCCCGAGAAGTTGATGTACTAACTTACCCAAACAGGGCCCACATGAATTTTGGTGTTTCGTCTCATAGGGTTAGGTTTTTGGATGTATAGGGTTTTTGGAATTCCGTTTATTGTAAAAATTCTTTCAGAGCCTCATTGTAATCATCTTCTTGCAAATGCAAGTAGTCGTCACATCTCTTCTCAGAGATAAGCTACCACCATTCTAGCGAGTCTTTCACTCTGTATTTTTACAGTCTCTGTACATTTCTTTAATTAATAGAAATCGTGTATTACTGTATATCTATGTTTATGGTTACATATATGATACATTTCTGTTATATTACTGATTATATGCGATATATCTATGCATTTATTTATTATATTTCCGCTCTCATTTCGTGCCGAAAATAATTCGGATCAGGAGATGAGACGAATGAACATGGAAGGACAGAGCGCAGATGCATTATTTGCAAGAGGACACTCCCAGGGAAGAAATAGATGTAAGTCCTCAAGTGGGATATCTAAGTCTAAGGGTAGATCTAAATTTCTCAGAAATTTTGTAAAGGTATGTTGGAGATGTGGAAAAGAAGGGCACTTCAAGAAGCAATGTAGATCCAAAAGAATTGAGAAAGTGAAGGGATCTGAAGGTGCTCCCTCTACAAAATGAAATACCTTCAAGGAAGAATGAGGAGATGTGTACTTGGATTCTTCAAGCACACATGCAGATCATGATGCATGGTTGGTTGAATCAAGTGCATATTTTTATATGACTTCCCATAGAGAGTGGTTATGTGAATATGAAAGGTATGATGTAGGTAATGTTTTTCCTAGGTGATGACTCAACAACTAGAATCATAGAAGGAGGAAAAGTCAAGTTGAGGCTCATAGATGGAAGGATTAGAACACTTCCTGATGTTCTGCACATCTCTGTAGGATTGGCTAGAAGTTTGATTTAAGTAAGCAAAATGGACAATGCATGGGTAAAAACAATATTTGAAAAGGAAACCTGCAAGATGGTTCGAGGAACAATGGCGTTGTTGAAGGGAGTTCAAATTGTAACTCTGTATAAGTTGCTGAAGAAGAAAAAACAGAGAAAATAATTAAGGTGCTGAAGACGGATAATGGTGGAGATTTATGTGGGAATGAATTTGAATAATTTTGTAAGAAGTGTGGTATAGCAAGGCAGAAGAATACTCCATATACAGCTCAGCTGAATGGAGTTTCATAAAGGATGAACATGATGCATATGGAAAAAGAAAGGTGCATGCTCAATGGTGTCGGGTTAGGGAAATAATTCTATGTAGAGGCATTGGGTACTACATGTTACCTAGTCATTCGATCACCCTCATCATCACTGGATGACAAGACTCCACTTGAGGTACGGAATGGTAAGAAACCCTCTCTCTCACATCTCAAGGTATTTGGTTGTGAGGCCTATTTTCATGTTCCAAAGAAAAACATGAGTGAACTAGATAAGAAGGCTGAAAAATTCATCTTTATTGGGTATAAATATGGTCTTAAAGGTTATAAGATTTGGAACCCAGAAACTAAGAAGGTTGTGTATAGTTGAGATGTGATATTTAGAGAAATGAAGGATGTTTTCAAACATGAAGTCCTACCAAGTAAGGAAGAACCAGATAAAATAGAGTTTGAGCCAAAGGATGATGAATTAGACTCTACATAAGAACATGAATAAGAATAAGAAAATCCTCATACTCCAGTGTTGAGGAGATCGGTGCGGGAAAAAAGGCTACCGGAAAGATATACTCCACCTAATTTCAGTTCAAAGTTTTCTTTGTCTATTACTGATGATGATCCTAGAACTGTTAGGGAAGCATTAGATTCACAGGATGGAAAACTCTAGAAAAAGGCCATGGTTGAAGAAATGACAGCCTTGGATAAGAATGAGGCTTGGGATCTAGTGGATTTTCCAACTGGAAGAAATCCCATTGGAAGCAAATGGGTATTGTTGACCAATATTTGGTCATCTATATTTTCATGCGCTTGGGTTCATAAAATCCTTGATATCAAAAGAAGATTTTTTTTGAAATTTTATAAGTTCACTCTACAACCCTTAGTCTCATCATTGTCATGCACCTTTCGGATCATAAATATGTTTATGTATGCCTAAGTTATTCAAGATCTGATCTGAAGGTTTGAAGGAAAGTTTTTTAAGAATTTTTCTAAGTATAATGTTCTCCTCTCCATTTTCGAATTTTATTTAAGTATTCTCATAACTTATTTCTCTCACCTTTCACCTCTATCCATCTCAACAATTAACCATTTTTCCATGCGTTTCCCTCTTTCTTTTATCCTCTCTTCTCTCCCCTTCTAGTTACTATACTTAGTCATTTTTTGAAAACCATGAGTTTGTGGGTTGGCCATATCTTGAGGCCAAACAACCACAACATTATTCTATACTTATCCGTTTCTGTAGCCGCGGGTTCATAGGTTCAAGCTTTCATATCCCATGTTTCACTATATACATTTTTCACCCAAATTTTTGTGATCTAAATTTTGACCATCAGATTTTTCGCGGGTGCCATGCCCTTAATCTTTTTATTCCTTCTACATGCAAGTCCGACCGACCACCTTTCTACACTTAACATATGTTTGATCGTCCATAACCGCGGGTTGGTGGGTTCATGAATTTTTTGTATTCAAATTATCTCTTGTCCATCCTTGCAACCTACAAACTATCCCCTCTTGTCCCATCTCCCATACTTAGCCAAATTCTCAAAGCTATTCCAAGGCATGAAAACCAACGAATGAGAATATGACACATGGTAAGCTGAGGATCGTGACATATGGAAGAAAATTGTGTGATGACACATGGTGATGAGGTGGACCATTCCCATAATAACACGTGGGCATGACTCATTGATGACATGGCATGAGATGGATGATGACAGGATTCCAAAATTTGTTATTTTATTCGATAACTTTCTAAGGGCCGAATTATCCAAGCTTCATAATTTCTTCTCTTTTCATGTTTCTTGCTAAGTGTTTCAAGCACTTAGTATTATATATTATGAATAATATAATATCCCAATGCATTTGGGATAGACTTTTAAACCAAAAAGTCGAATTTTATGAAGGGAATCACGAAAATCAATCCAAGGGCTGAGATTTACCCATCGATTTTGATCGACGGTGGCTGAGTGTTGATCTTGCAGAGGCCATAACTTGAGCTATGCGTGTCAGAATCGTGCAAACTTTATATCGTTGGAAATTTATTTTGACATAGAATATTTTGGTATAGATTTCAATTGTTGAAATCTGATAATTTTTTCTCAAAAAATAAAATATCAGTCAGTTGCATTTTTAATGGGTCTGCATGACAACTCAACTTCACGAGCTCATATATTGAGATCCGGGCGATGAATTTGGGAAAATTTTATTTCGTTGGAAAACTGAGATGATGAAGATAAAATAAGAAGTGGTTTACAGGGTTAAAAAGTTGGTCTTCACTTCCATAAAATTAAATTACAGTTGTCCTATTTTAATGGGAAATTAATTAAATTGTGCAAAAAAAAGTTTATTTAAATTTTTTTTATTAAAAAGGGAAAGGGACCCATTTTAGATATGTATATATTGATGATATAATTTCAATGAGGCACTATTTAAATGGAGTATTTCAAGAAGAAAATTGTATGGGAATTTCAATACAGGAAGAAAACCCTAACTACGCAAGTAATTAGAAAATATCTCCTTAAAAAGAGAAGGGAGTCTCCATCAAAGGGGGAATACGAAGTATTGTCAAAGGGGCAGGGCAGAAGATCAAAGGAAGAACAAGGTACAACCATGGATACACAATAAATCTTCTGATCAAAAGAAATAAATCTCCATCTTCTCCATTTTTTTGTTTTATATATTCTTCTACACCACTTCTCATAGTTTTATGCTTGAGTCTTAGAGTTGGGCACAAGACTGAGTTGTTGAGTGTTCTTATTTTCTTCTAAGATATTTTATTATATGATCATGGAGTATTTTCAGCCACATACATGGCTGTCAAATATTTTGTAATCAAGAACATATTTCATGAATAAAACTCCACAAATAATTTTTTCGAGGTTGATCTCGACTGTACTTTGTAACCCAAAGTTCTGAATATAAAGTATTTGAGGTTGAGCTATCAAATTCTCTTTTGATCTTGATTGCAGTACTATGTTAAAATTATTTGAGATGATCAAATCATTCTCTAATATGAAGAATATATGGATGTATTCATATATTATTAAGAATATTTTGTGTGATGTTGATCACAATTTAATTCTAATGTTGAAGCCCTCCTTCAATATTTTCTTACTGTAAAAAGACTTTTGTTGCACATAAAGAGTGTATTCAGGTTGTTGAAGAACCATTTTATTTCTTAATCTCAAGCAATACAGATTTAGGGTTTGTTGCCTAGCACTCTCCTAATCCAAGATATTATAGATATATCTTTTATCCCTAGAGGAGTACCACCTCTCTAAAAACGAAGGGGGACTAATGTCCTCGTGAGGTTATCATTTCGGTCCTGACAGATTCAAACGTAGACATTTTTCGAGACCATACCGGGGAACGATTTATTTTCAAGATATTTGAGGAACCAGAAATATCTATGGCTCAAAGTTTCAAGAAGAAGATTCAAGAAAATTTATGCTTATTTTAAGCATGGCTCACTTTTTTTGTGATTTCAAAAAGAAACGAGAAGCACCAAAGATTCGAGAGAATGAAATCCCTAGAAAATCTATTGAAAAAATTCAAAATGAAGGGTTTCATTCATGTAAAATGATTCTTTATATTCTTCATCAAGCCCATCAATGGCTTTGCAAGACTCAGCAAAAAGGATAAATACTCAAACAAGGAGGCGATTTCATAATACCCTTTTAAATCTACCATAAATAGACTTTCAAACACCCAATATTCCTATTGAAATTTTTCTACATTCTTTGGGGATGCTTCAGAAAATGCATAACAATATTTGGTTAATTTTAAAGGTACATGTTATGATTTGAACCTCACTGAAGACAATATTACATGTAGATTATTCCTACAAAGTCTACGAGAGGATGCTCTTGAATGGTATAGTTCATTAATGCCTAACTCTATTACTAGTTGGGAAGTGTTAGAAGATTCATTTGTAGAAAAGTTCATCCCAAAAGTGCATTCATATGTTTGTGTTGATGTTTTAAATGTTGTTTCCCACCCATACTCTCCCATGTGGAATCAAGATAACGAAATGACCAATTTTGAAGAAGAATCTAATCAAAGAGTGGATGAAATTTTTAAATCAAGTCATGTTGCTGAAGATGAAGATGAAAATTCCAAATTACAATAAGAAAATTTCAGCCTCCAATATACTCCATATGAAGATATTTCAAGCATCAAATTTGAGAATGAAATTGAGGAGCCTCCACCAAATGCACAAGAATATTTTAGCCTTGTGATAAATGATGAAACATCACAAGAGAACTTGCAGCAAGAAGAATTGATGGAAGAAACATATCTTGAAAAAAATTATGAACACGATCACCTTTACAAGAAAAAAGAATATTTTCAAGAGATTTTGATGAATCAAGAACCATGGAAGTGGTTGTAAATAAAGAAAAGGATGAATGCATTCTTATGTAGAAAACATCTCAGCCAAGAATTGATTTTATTGAATAATGGTTCCAGAGCATTGTTGGCCAAGCAACACAATCAAATCTTCACCATACTTGGTATAATTTTTCCCTGATACATATTAAGAGTACCCCTAACTCATTGGTACAAGTCACAACATATCTCAGAATTTCAGAGTTCATTCCACAAATCAGATCAATGCTTGAATGGCTCCATTGGAAATATGCCTACACCTAAGGTGCCCCTTTCTTTCAAGTAAGTTAGGGTAGGTAGATCATGTATGTATATATTTTGTTTCTTCAGTTCAGTTTTGCATAATAAGGTAGACTTTGTATTGAAGTTTGAAGATAACTCCATGAAAGAAGAAGAATAATAAGAGTTCATTTTGAAGATGACTTCATAGCCCAATGGAGAAGGTAATTGGTCTTGAGATTTTGGTGTTCTCAACAACCCATAGGGGGTATGTTAAGAACCAAATATCAATATAGCATAGAAAAACCTCAGAATAAGTACTCAACGCCTTGAAAAAGAGAGAAAATCAAATAATAAGCCTGTTCGAGGGGGCAACCTCCTTATGCCCACATAAATGTACAATTACAAGATGATTCAAAATGAAAATGTCTCATTGGTATATATAGGAGACTAGGAGGTATAATTACAATTAATGGACTAAAGCCGACATAAATAAAATAACATTAGTAATATAATATTCCCTAATTAAGGGGTAATGAGCCACTATTTAGGGCTTAGCATTCCCCTCCCCTTGAGACAAGTGTTGTCCGCAACGCTTGAGTAACTCTGGATGCTTCTGTATAAAAGACTCATCCTCCCAAGTGGAATCTTCAGGCGATAGTTTCCTCCATTTAATGAGATACTCTGAAATGGATCTATTCCTCAACTGGCAAATTCTTGTGTCAGTGATGGCTTCAGGATCCAATATGATTTTTTCTTCCTCGTCAAGTTCTGGCAATATAGTTTGAACTAGGATCTTGTCACCTATAACCTTATTTAAGCATGAAACATGGAAAACTGGGTGTACTTGTGAACATGCAGGAAACTCCAATTTGTATGCCACAGTACCAATCTTTTGCAACACCTTATAAGGGCCATAGTACTTTGGTGATAATTTATTATCCTTCTTGGCTTGCTTGAGGGACACTTGTTTGTATGGTTCTAGTCTTAAAAACACCCAATCCCCTACTTCAAAACTTCTTTCACCACGATGTTCATTTGCTTGTTGTTTCATACGATTTTGTGCCATGGTCAGGTTGTCCTTTAATATTTGAAGAACTTGTTGTTGATGCTCAATGTGATCTTGCACTGCTTGAACCTTAGATTTTTCTTTTAGAGAAGAAGTGATGGAAGGAGGGTGGTATCCATAGAGTGCCATAAATGGTGTCATTTTTGTTGCAGTATGAAAGGAAGTGTTATACCACCATTCTGCCAAGGGTAACCATTTGAACCATTGTGTTTGTTTATCAGAGATGAAGCAATGAAGGTAGCCTTCCAGACATTTTTTCACTGTATCGGTTTGTCGATCAGATTGAGGATGATAGGATGAGCTATGAGCCAATTGAGTACCCAAACAAGAAAATAATTCTGTCCAAAAATGTCCAGTGAAGATGGGATCTTTGTCACTTACAATAATCTTTGGGCTGCCATATAGCTTTTGAAATGTCTCCATAATGCGGTGGAAAATGTACTGGCTTTGAAGGGATGAGAGAATGCACAAAGGTGTGCGTACTTGGTCAGTCTATCAAAAATCACCATGATGGCACTCTTTCCTTCAGACTTTGGTAACCCTGTGATGAAATCCATGGAAACCTCCTCCCAGCACTGACTTGGGATGGATAATGTATGTAAAAGACCTGGGGTCTTAATTGTTTCCACCTTATTTTGTTGGCAAACCAGGAATTCTGCCACAAACCTTTGAACATCATTTTTAAGGCCATCCCAAAAAAATTCCTTATTGACCCTATGGTAGGTTTTTAAAAATCTCGAGTGTCGTCCTACTGGAGAGGTGTGCAATTCCAATAATGCCTTTTGTTTGAGTTGGGATTTCTTACATAAATTTAAGCGATCTTTGTACCATAGTGAATCATTTTTCCATATAAATGTGTCTGATGTATTGGAATCCTGCTGCAACCTTTGAATGGGAGTCCACACTTTTTTGTCATTCTTCCATTCATCCCTTGCTTCTAATATCCAATCGGGTTGGATGATTGATATAGCATAGAGAAAGGCCTCAACATCTTCATTCTTCCTTGAGAGTGCATCTGCCACAACATTTTTCTTCACTTTTTTATAAATGATTTCAAAATCATAACCAAATATCTTGGTTACCCATTTTTGTTGTTCTTCTAAAGATAGTCTTTGTTCCAAGAAGTATTTAAGACTATCATGATCTTTTTTGACCTTGAAGTGCCTATCTATTAGGTAAGGACTCCATTTCTTCAATGCATGTAGTATTTCCATCATTTCCTTCTCATAAATGGGTTCGTGAAAGTCCTTTCCCTTGAGTGGGCAACTTTCAAAATCTTGGGGCCTTCCTTCTTGCATTAGGACAACACCAATTCCATTTCCCGAGGCATCACATTCCAAAATAAAGGTTTTTGTGAAGTCTGGAGTGGTCAAGACAGGAGATTTGCACATCACCTCTTTAAGTTGTTTAAAAGATTTAGTTGCCTCTAGAGTCCATGAAAATGCATCCTTCTTAGTTAGTGCCGTTAAAGGTGTTGCTATTCTTCCATAGTGTCAAACAAACTTGCGGTAGTAACCTGTCAAACCTAGAAATCCTCTAAGATTCTTCAATGTTTTTGGAATCGTCCAGTCCATCATGGACTTAATCTTGTGAGGGTCTACCTTGACACCTTCATGAGATAAAATATGACCCAAATACTCTACCTCCTTCACTCTAAAGAAACATTTGTATGGTTTGGCATAGAGTTGTTGCTCCTTTAGTAGTTGTATCACCTTGTCAACATGTCACACATGATCCTCCCAAGACTTGCTATAGATTAGTATATCATCAAAAAATA
>SNQJ01S0005346.1:63076-86966 GCA_010110895.2 Picea sitchensis
AATGAATGTAATTCTTCAAGACATATAAGAAAAAGCATTATGTGGTTTTCTCCCGATTTGGGTTTCCACATAAAACAATGGTGTACTGTGCATGTGTTTAATTGTTTATTTATTACTGCTCATTATTGGATAATAATTCTACATTTATATAACATTTGAAGAAAAAGGATTATAATTACGTTATTACTGATTCACCCCCCCTCTCAGTAATCCAACACCTCCAACTTAGCTTCCATCTCTTGTAGCTCATCTTTTGTTACTATCTTATTTTGTAAATCATTTATGTCCCTATGCATTTCTTCACCTTCATCAAGATTCCAATTAGGATTTTCTGGAGGCTTATTTGGTGTAGAAGTTCCCTTTTTGGGTGGCATGTTGGCCAAGTATCACTTTTGAACCTTGATTTTGAGGTGGTTCTGCTAAACAATCTTTCTGATGCTGTATCTCCAAAGTTTCATCCCTTCTAGGTATGAAAATTTATTTTTTGTAGTTCTCTAATATTTCTTCTCTGCAATGTCATAGGTCTGATCAAAAGTTGATGTGCCAAGTGGAATTTACGGTAACTTCCCCACAACTTATTGATTTTTGGCCTTTCTAGGATATCTCACTTGTATAGCGTGCCCCGCACAAACTGAATGATATAAAATTATGAAACTCGTACCATAAATACTAAAGACTATCCACTATCCAATGAAACCGGTCTCACTCAATTTGGATACTCTAGGAAGAAGTTATGATTGTGTTACCTGGAACACCTTCTTGAGACTAGTCAATAGGACTAGTCAGATACCCTATCTTCCATAGTGTGTATCTACAAATTTAAGATGACCCAGAAGATGAACTTGTTACCACAGATACCTTACTAATTTATGTGAATAGCCTCCATAGTTTAGGGTCTAAAACGTTACATAAAAAATTTATAGCGAAAATTATGCAATGACTCAGTTCAAGATGATTCCAGAACCCTATCTTGCATAGGATGTATCTCCGAAATTATAAGGCCTCAAGAGATAAAATTTTAACCCAACGTACCTTGATCCGTCTACTAAATATATCCAAGCCATTCCTTTTGAAACATTGTAAAAAAAAAGTTATAGCAAAAATTCCAAGGTGTCTCAGATGTAGCAGTTAAACCCCAAGACCTTGAGCTCTGATACCATATTTTAAGAACCAAATATCAATATAGCATAGAAAAACCTCAAAATAAGTACTCAATGCCTTGAAAAAGAGAGAAACTTAGATCATAATCCTCTTTGAGGGGGCAACCTCCTTATGCCCACATAAATGTATAATTACAAGATGATTCAAAATGAAAATGTCTCCTTGGTATATATAGGAGACTAGGAGGTATAATTACAACTAATGGAATAAAACCGACATAAATAAAATAACATTACTAATATAATATGCCCTAATTAAGGGGTAATGAGCCACTATTTAGAGCTTAACAGGGTCACTGTCCCACAGTTGGATCTAGTTGTTGACCAAAATTTGGTCATCTATATTTTCATGCGCTTGGGTTCATAAAATCCTTGATATCAAAAGAAGATTTTTTTTGAACTTTTATAAGTTCACTCTGTAGCCCTCAGTCTCATCTTTGTCATGCACCTTTAGGATCATAAATACATTTTTTTATGCGTAAGTTATTCAAAATCTGGTTTGAAGGTCTGAAGGACAGTTTTTTAATACTTTTTCTAAGTATCATATTCTCCTCTCCATTTTCGAATTTTGGTTAAGTATTCTCATCACTTATTTCTCTCACCTTTCACCTCTATCCATCTCAACACTTAACCATTTTTCCACTTGTTTCCCTCTTTCTTTTATCCTCTCTTCTCTCCCTTTCTAGTTACTATAATTAGTCATTTTTTGAAAACCACGGGTTTGTGGGTTGGCCATATCTTCAGGCCGACCAATAGCAACATTATTCTATACTTAGTTGTTTCTATAGTCGCAGGTTCAAGCTTGCATATCCCATGTTTCACGATATACATTTTGCACCCAAATATATGTGATCTAAATTTTGACCATCACATTTTTCGTGGGTGCCAAACCCTTAATCTTTTTATTCCTTCTACATGCAAGTCCGACCGACTGCCTTTCTACACTTAACATATGTTTGATTGTACATAACCATAGGTTGGCAGGTTCATGAAATGTTTATATTCAAATTCTCTCTTGTCCATCCCTGCAGCCTACAAACTATCCCCTCTTGTCCCATCTCCCATACTTAGCCAAATTTTCAAAGCTATTCTAAGGCATGAAAACCATCGAATGAGAATATGACACATGGTAAGCTGAGGATCGTGACATATGGATGAAAATTGTGCGATGACACATGGTAATGAGGTGGACCATTCCCGTGATGACATGTGGGCGTGACTCATTGATGTCATGGCATGAGATGGAGGATGACAGGATTCCAAAATTTATTATTTTATTCGATAATTTTCCAAGGGTCGAATCCTCCAAGCTCCATAATTTCTTCTCTTCTCATGTTTCTTGCTAAGTGTATCAAGAACTTAGTATTATATATTATGAAAATATAATATCCCAATGCATGAGGGATATAATTTTAAACCAAAAAGTCGAATTTTATGAAGGGAAGCACAAAAATCAATCCAAGGTCTGAGATTTCCCCATTAATTTTGATCGACGATGGCTGAGTGTTGATCTTGCGAAGGCCATAACTTGAACTCCATGTGTCAGAATCGTGCAAAATGTATACCGTTGGAAATATATTTCAATGTAGAATATGTTGGTATAGGTTTCAATTGTTGAAAGTTGATACATTTGTCTCACAAATTAAAATATCAGTCAACTACATTTTTAATGGGCCTGCATGACAACTCAACTTCACAAGCTCATATCTTGAGATACAAGCGATGGATTTGGGAAAATTTTATATCGTTGAAAATATGAGATGATGAAGAGAACATCGGGAGTGGTTTAAAAGGTTTAAAATTGTGCAAATAAAAGTTTATTTAAAAAACTTTTATTAAAATGGAAAGGGAGCCATTTTAGATATGTATATATTGATGATATAATTTCAATGAGGCACTATTCAAATGGAATATTTCAAGAAGAAACTTGTACGATAATTACAAGAAAGGAATAAATCCCTAACTACTCAAGTAGTTATAAAATCTCTCCTTAAAAAGAGAAGAGGGTCTCCATCAAAGGGGGAATAAACACTATTGTCAGAGGGGTAGGGAAGAAGATCAGAGGAAGAATAATGTACAACCATGGATACATAATTAAGATTATGTTCAAAAAAACGAAATCTCCATATTCTCCATTTTTGTTTTGTTTTATATATTATTCTACACCACTTCTCATAGTTTTATGCTTGAGTCTTAGAGTTGGGCACAAGGCTGAGTTGTTGAGTGTTCTTCTTATTTTTCTCTAAGATATTTTCTGATATGATCATGGAGTATTTTTAGCCATATAAATGGTTGTCAAAGATTTTGTAATGAAGAACATATTTCATGAATAAAACTCCACAAAGAATTGCTTCAGGGTTGATGTTGACTGTACTTTGTAACCCCTGTTCTGAATATAAAGTATTTGAGGTTGACCTATCAAATTCTCTTTTGATCTTGATTGCAGTACTCTGTTAAAATTATTTGAGATGATCAAATCATTCTCTCCTGTGAAGAAGATATGGATGTATTCATATATTATTAAGAAGATTGTGTGTGATGTTGATCACAATTTAATTCTGATGTTGAAGGCCTCCTTCAATCTTTTCTTACTGTAAAAAGAATTTTGTTGCACATAAAGATTGTATTCAGGTTGTTGAAGAATCATTTTATTTCTTAATATTAAGCAATAAATATTTAGGGTTTTCTTCCTAGCACTCTCCTAATCCAAGATATCACATATATATATATATTATCCCTAGAGGAGTACCACCTCTCTAAAAACGAAGAGGGACTAAAGTCCTCGTGAGGTTGTCATTTCGGTCCTAACGGATTCAAGCGTAGACGGGTATTTAAAAATAAGTTAAATGTAGAAGGCAAAGTGGAGAAATACAAATCTCGGTTAGTAGCAAAGGGTTATTCCCAGGTTGAGGGAATTTATTTTGGTGAGATTTGTTCTCATGTTTCCAAGTTAAATTCTATTAGATTTATGCTATCTGTTGTTGTTGCGTTTGATTTTGAGGTAGAACAAATGGATGTGAAGACACCATTCCTACATGGGGATCTGGAAGAAAAAATATACATGAAGCAGCGAGAAGGATTTGTTGTGAAGGGAAAGAAGGAGCTGATATGCAAGCTTAAAAAGTCTGTGTATGGTTTAAAACAATCATCAAGGATGTGGTATCAAAAATTTGATACTTATATGTCGGGACTTGGCTTGACAAGAAGTAAAGAGGATCACTGTGTGTATTTTAAAGTAATTTGTGATCATTTGATTTATTTGTTCTTGTATGTGGATGACATTTTGTTGATAGGAAACAACAGGGAGATTATCCAGGATGTGAAAACTCAATTGTCCTCTAAATTTGACACGAAGGATCCTAGTGCTGCAAATTTCATTTTGAGCATGGAAATTAAAAGAGATCCGAAAAATAGGAAACTGTGGTTTAATCAGAGAAAATACGTCGAAACAATATTACAGAGGTTCAATAAGCAGGAATGTAAACAGGTCAAGGTCCCTATTTTTGTAGGTGTAAAGCTATATGCAGATCAATTTCCCAAGACACAAGAAGAGGAGGAGGACATGTCTCGTGTTCCATATGCAAGTGCGGTTGGAAGTTTGATGTATGCAATGTTCTATACTAGACCGGACATTTCACATGCAATGAGAGATTTGTGAAGGTATATGTCAAAACCAGGGAAGGAACATTGGACAACAATAAAGAGAGTTTTTTAGGTATTTGTGTGGCACTAGTAGTTATGGATTGTGCTACCAAGGAAGACCAGGTTTGGATAGAGTGTTGGACATACATGGCTTTATGGATGCAGACTGAGCTTGAGATATTGATCATAGAAGATCTACGAGTGGGTATGTGTTTAACCTATTTGGAGGAACAATCAGTTGGATGAGCAAAAGACAGTCTGTAATGTCACTTTCAACTACAAAAGTTGAATACATGGAAACCACTCATGCAAGTAAGGAAGCAGTATGGTTACAAAGATTGTGTTTAGGTATTGGCTTGGTACAACAAGTTGTAAGGATAGATTATGACAGTCCGAGTGCAATTTTTTCGGCAAAGAACCCTGCTTATCATTCAAATACAAGCATATTGATGTTCAATATCACTTTGTGAAAGACATGGTTGAAGAAAACAAGGTGTTGTTAATGAAGATGGACACTTTGAAGAATGTTGGAGATTCATTAACAAAATCAGTGAACACTGAGAATTTATCTTGGTGTAGAGGATCTATGGGCATTGGTTCCTTGGATTGTTGACTATGTAACCTTGTAACCTCCTATATGCAAAGAAAAAAACAAGTGGGAGAATGTTGGATATCTTTTATATTCTTTTCATGACTAGAACTAGTGTCTATGTTGCGTCGAGCGCGTAGGGGGTTAGAGGGGGTCATAGCACCTCCTTCCCAGGAGATCACAAGGGGGGAAATCCCCCTTGTTGGAATATTGGTTGTTGTCATTGATGCCAACCCTAGTCATTGGTTTTGGACCCCAGGATTGATGAAGGTATTTGGACATAAAGGATAGTGCACATGCATATACAACACCCATGGATGGATAGTATACATCATTTTGTTTCCGGTGGTAGTTGGCACATCAGGTGGATCCTCATCGTTGAGGAGAAATGAATTTTTGAAGATGACAAAGTGAATTGAAGAAGGAAGTACAGGTTGGCCCTGAAGAGAATTAAAGAAAAGAATTACAAAATAAGAAAGTGTCATGTCGGCCTTAATGTTAAAAGGAAGTGGCATAAAGGGTATAAATACATATCATTATACATTCATTTTATATACACAATTTTGTTAATGAAAAAGGAGATATAAGTCAAATTTCAGAGGAAATCTGAAATAAAGAAGGCCGAATTTCAAAGGAGGATGAAGTCTCTTGGTGATGTCTTCTAAGGTATGTTATTTACAGGTCCTCTTACCATTTTTGCTATAACTTTGTTTCTAGAATGATTCAGATGGTGAAATTTGGAGGCTAGTGAGAAGACGTATCTAGGTACCTCTGGTAAAAATTTCAGATCTTTATTCACTATAATTTTGGAGATATACTGTAGAAAATAGGGTTTTTTACTAGTCCTGAATCTAGTGATAAACATGTGTTCCGGGTAAAATAGTTATAACTTCTTCATAGAGAATCCAAATGAAGTGATACCAATTACATTGGAAATAGTACAGGATTTAATTTCCTGTGTACAAATTTCAGAATTACAGGTTAAATATTGAGTGTGGGGCATTATGTACAAGTTCTCTCTCCTAAATAAACCAGAATTGAATAAGGTCTACCATTTTCCTTATAACTCTTTATTTGGGAGGATTCAAGGAGTGAAACTTGGAGGAGTTTCAGAGAATACATTGAGTAATATTATCTACAGAATTAGAGTATTCCAAGAAGTGAAGAATTGCAGAAGTTGAAGAAGTCTCAGGAAGCATTATCAGATTCTATGTGATGGTTGGTTGATGGTGATAATTTAATGTAAAGTTGTATTATCTCTCATATATTCTTGGGTGGAAGGAAGGGGAAATGATGGAGAGGTCAAACCTATCTTGATATTGGAGGATTCTATATTCCTTTTTGGAGGTCTATCCCTCTCTTTATATTTGGAAGTTGTAGCTTCCCTTGGAATTCATTACTTCACTTGAACAATAACTATTGATTATTTCTCATATATTGTGCATGGTGTATTGTGGTGTATTGGTGTAACTCTTCTACTATTATTCATTGATCATTGGATATAATTGAATATATGATCTGGTTGAAGTATAAGTTGAAAAAGTTTTCAAATTGTACTTGATATTGATTCACCCCCCTCTCAGTATCAACAATTGGTATCAGAACAAGTTGCCTTCAGAACAGTTTAAACACTGGAAGGAAAATCCTAAGAAGAGATGGATGACCATGAGCACATTTAAAATGGGATTCAAAGATTTGATGAAACAAATTATGCATACTAGAGTGATAGAGTGAAAACTTACCTAAGAACTTTGGGAGTATACATTTGGTACTCATTTGTAGATGGATATGTAATCCCAAATAATGCTCCAACTGATCCAAATGAGAAGAATCTTATGATTTGTAATTCAAAAGCCATACATGTTATTCTAGGAGCATTGGCACCAACCATTGCTAGAAAAGTGATGGGTTGAAGCACTACTAAAGAGGTATGGGACAAACTCAAGAGTATCTATGAAGGTGATCCAAAAATTAAGCAGGTCAAGCTTCAACGACATAGAGCACAATTTTAAAATTTGAATATGTATGGAAAGGAAGATATTGCAACCTATTTTCTTAGAGTTGATGAAGTTGTTAATGCTATCAGAGGATTAGGTGAAGAGCTCAATGAATCCTTGGTTGTATAAAAAGTGTTGAGCTCACTTCTCCTGAAGTATGATGCTAAGGTCTCCACCATTGAAAAAACTAGGGACTTGACCAAAATGACAATGGATAAATTACATGGGTCTCTTATAGCATATGAAATGAGAAAAGGTATAGAAAGTGACCTAGGTGTCAACCTTTCAACATTTCAACATTTATTGCCACCTTAAATGCATTCTCCAATGATTTGGGTTCCGAAAGGCGAACCTCATGTTGAATGTTATCCTTTACAGTTCCTATGAATACATCAATCAAGTGCTCATCTGGAATATCGGTTACCTTTATATTCAATCTTTGGAAGTTCTCAATGTGCTCGGTAACATAACCCTCAATCTTGGAAGTTCTCAATGTGCTCTTAACATAACCCTTTGTTTGAAAGATTTATCAATCACAAAGAAGGTATTGCCCGTATCCTCATAGTGTGTGATATCATTTCTTCCGTGAACATTGTCCAAGTGACGAGGATTTCCATAGAACAAAGCCATCGATACCCAAACAAATCTGATTAGGTTATAAATATAAAGAAGTAATTCATAAATTTTGTGTGTATGTGGGTACATATGGAGATCAGCATTTCTCCATCCAAGTATCCATGTGATCAACTCATCAAACTTCCTCATGTCAATCTTAGGAACATGTAGGTTGGTCTTAAAACCAAAGCTGGAGTTTCTCCATTCTTTTGATTCACCTTCCTTGTGTCCACATCATGAATTTCTATGGATGCATTTTCACTTTCATGTGTCCTTTCTATTAGGAAATTTTTTCAATGCTTCCATGATCTCCTTTTAAACCATCTCATCTTAGTGTCCAACTTAGATTCCATTGAATCCATCTTATTTTGTAGTTCATTTATGTCCCCACGATTTCTTCACCTCTACCCAAGAGTCCAAGAGATTTCTAGAGGCTTATTTGGTGTAGAAGTTCCCTTGGTGGCATGTTGGCCAAGTATCACTTTTGAACCTTGATTTTGAGGGTGGTTCGGCTAGACAATATTTGTTCTATTGTATCTCCCAATTTTGGCCCTTCTGGTATGAAACTTTCTCTTATGCAATTCTCTGATATTGTTTTCACAATTCCACAGGTCTTATCAAAATTGATGTGCCAAGTGGAATTTATGGTAACTTCCCCACAACTCTGTCATTTGGCCTTTCCAGGAGATCTCACTTGTATAGTGTGCCCCAAGACAACAATTGATATAAAATTCTGAAACTCAACCCAAAATAATATAGAATGTCCACGATCCAATGCAACCAGTCCCACACAATTTGGATACACTATAGGGAAGAAGTTATGATTGTTTTACTGGGAACACCTTCTTGAGATTAGTCAATAGGGCTAGTCAAATAATTCTATTCATTACTGTGGTATATACAAATTTAAGATGAACTAGAATCTGAAATTTTTACCAAAGATACAATACTAATTTATGTAAATGGTTCTAGAGTTCGTGGTCTGAAATCCTTTACAAAACAAATTTATAGAGAAAATTCCACAATGACTCATTTCAGGATGATTCCAACCCTATATTGTACAGGATTTATTCTCCGAAAGTATAAGGCATCGAGCTGAATCTTGGAATCCAATGTACCTTGATCCGTATTTTAAATATCCTCCAAGCCATTCTTCTGAAATCTTGTAGAAAAACGTTATAGTGAAAATTCCACTCTGTCTCAGATGTAGCAAATAAAACCCTAAGATCTTGAGCTCATACCATATGTTACAAACCAAACATCAAGATAGCATAGAAAACCTCGTGAAAGTACTCAACGCCTTGAAAAAGAGATAATTTAGATAATAATCCTCTTCGAGGGGGAAAACTCCTTTACCCCACTTAAATGTTCAAGCACAAGATGATTCAAATGAAAATGTCTCCTCGGCATATACAGGAGACTAGGGATATTTAACGTATTCAAAGTTTCCACATAAATAAAATAACACACTAATCTAAATTACAACTAAATGCCCAAAGCCGATATAAATAAAAATAACATTACTAATCTAATATTCCAATTATGGTAATGACAATATTAGGGCTTAACAGTTGGAAGCTTACGTTGAAACCAAAATGGCAAAGATTGTTCCACAAACATAATAATTGCAAAGGTTAATTGGAGTAGTTGTGAAGAAGAGAATTACAAGCCTGAGTTAATTCATTGATAGCTCTAAGGAACAATTAGAAGATTATGAGAAATTGAGCAATATTGATCACACAAAAGGGGAGCTACCATTGACAATAGAAAAGTTGAAGAAGTTTGAAAACACACACTGAAAAATTAGATGAGATCCTTGAATCCAAATATCTCTAAACGAAAAGACATGACTAGATACAATGACAAATTAAAGACAACAAAACAAGAGAAGGAAGATGAAAATGATGTAAACAACACTGCAATCGTTGAAAACAAGATAGAAGACCGGCATTCCTTATGAATGAGACATCAAGAAGATCCCTCTCCCCATCATGCATGAAAGCAATCATTATGAAGGAAACTATAGAAGAATAGATCGTGAACCCGTGATGGACCACACCACAAAGAAGATCACTTACTCCCGTGTATCAAAATTTCTTCTTGGACATTGTTATACCCTATGGAAAATTTTGACACAAAGCAATCAATTGTAGAAACAATGAAAGTAATAACTATGAAGATACATGAATGGTGCAAAT
Source organism: Picea sitchensis (assembly GCA_010110895.2). Classification (NCBI taxonomy): domain Eukaryota; kingdom Viridiplantae; phylum Streptophyta; class Pinopsida; order Pinales; family Pinaceae; genus Picea; species Picea sitchensis. The sequence goes on from SNQJ01S0005346.1 coordinate 73,278, forward strand.
AGTAGATACGAAACAAGTTCAGACCCGTCAACATAAATTATAATCCACTTGACCCATTAATCGATCAAAATATTGTATTCAATAGTGCAATAATCTTGGTCACAAAGAATGATATTCCAGAGAGATAAGGAAGATAATCCTATGCCAATGTCCCTATACCAACTACAACATGGGTAAAAGGAAATAAATTCCAACTCCACGAAAAATCATCATTTAAATAACAATAATGGTCGCTAAAGAATGCAAGAATAAGATGAATGGTTCATAAAAAGTGGGTGATCATCTCATATGACCTGAGATCATCGCTAAATTTTTCACTTTTGAAAAGAGGAAATGTTGCATTTGGATGAATCATCTACCAAAATACTTTGAAAAGGAACTGTAAAGATTGGAAATGAAAATGTAAAAGAAAGAAAAAGTCCTATTGGTTGAAAATATGAAGCATAATCTTCTCAGTGTCATCAAAATATGTTCTCAAGGATACACTCTTACGCTTGACCTCAAAAATGTAAAATCGATAAATAACCTAAGAAGATTATTGCAATCCCAACAATAAGATCCAATACATATATCCTACACATGAAGAATAGAGAGAAGAAAAAGCCACACAAAAGGATTCCAAGGAAGAAAAGTCCCAAAGACAAAAATAAGGACAGCGTACCATTTAGTGCCATTACGTTCCCGTGGGGAGAGCGTTCCCAAAGAAGAAGGTCACCCTATGCCATTGAACTCAGGAGGATCAACCCCACCCTTTTCCATCGAAGGCAAGGGGGGGAGAAATTAGGATCATGATTACGGGGAGCATGAGTGTTTCCATCACTAACAAAGGGGATATTGTTGGAAACATTGTTGTCATTAATGTCAACCCTGTCTTTGCCTTTGGACCCCACATTGATTAAGTTATTTGGACATGAAGGAATGTGCACATGCATGAAAACAATCATGGATGGATAGTATACATCATGTTGTTTCCAAGTGGTAGGTGGCACATCATGTGGATCCCTCATGGTTGAGGAGAAACTCAATTTTTGAAGATGACAAAGTTGGATTTGAAGAAGGCCAAATGGCCCCCAAGATAATTAAAGAAAAGAAATTACAAAATAAGAAAGGCCTGCCAACTTAATGTTAAAAGGAAGACATAAAGGGTATAAATACATATCATTATACATTCATTTTATATACCCAAGTTTGTTAATGAACAAGGATATATGTCGAATTTCATAGGAAATCTAAAGTAAAGAAGATCGAATTTCAAGTGTAGGATGGAAGTCTTTGGTGATGTGTTCTAAGGTATGTTATTTACATGTCATCTTACCATTTTCTCTTATATAAATGTGTTTCTAGAATGATTCAGATGTGTAGGAAATTTGGAGGCTAGTGAGAAGCCATATCTAGGTACATGTGGTAAAAATTACAAATTTTAATCATTATAATTCTTGAGATACACTGGAAGATAGGGTTTTAACTAGTCTTGAAGCTAGTCATAAACATGTGTTCCGGAAGGAAACAGCTATAATCCTCCATATAGAATGTACAAAACGAAGTGAGACCGAATTGAAAAGAGTACGTGCTTTAGTTTCGCACAATTCCCCGTAATTAGATGTTAAATTGAGTAAAGGGCATTCTGCATAAAGTTCTCATCTCTAACAAAACCACTGAATAAGGCCCCACCATTCTCTCTATAACCTGTTTTTGGGAGGATTCAAGGAGTGAAAATTGGAGGAGTTTCAAAGAACACATTGAGTATTATCCATGGATCGTAGGTATTTAGAAGTGAAGTAATGCATAATTTGGAAGAAGTCTCAAGAATCATTATCAAGTTCTATGTGATGGTTGGTTGATGGTGATAACTCATAAGGGTAAAATCATGATAAACACTTTCGAGACAATCGGGTCTCCAAAATTCATAGTGGCAATTTTTCTCGCCTAAAATACGCCAAGTTAGGAATTTTTTGGCCTAAAATTTTAACGTCAAATTTAATGGTGCCCTAAATTTTAAAACAATTTTTTCGGATGAATTATTTTCTTGTGGTAAGTATATTTCTACTGAAGACTCTTTCATCCAAAACGCTATTTTAACCTGACTGTTATAACCAGGGTTTCTACGAAAGAATATTTCAACCAAAACCCCAAATGGGACTGCTTTAGGAACTTCAAATTCCTTCCATCTTACTTCCTATCTCTTTTGGAGGTTGCGGACTCCCACAAATACTCATAATTTAGTTCTAATTGATGTACCAAATTTTAAAAATTGAATCTAATTTCATTGGGTATAATTTGTTTTCATTTTCATTTGAGCTTTATCTAATTTTATTTCATTTTATAAAAAAATCATCAGATAATATTTTTAGGTGAGATTATGGGATTCGAAATGGAAAATCCATATATCTAAAAATACATCGTGGAAAATTATGGAAAATTTATATTCATAATCCTTAATTTGTTCTCTCTGTGTTGGTATTTTAGATTTTACTTTTAAGTAAAATTATGATAGATACATTGTGAGGAAAACATGTGTTTAAAATCAGCAACTTTTTCGGGATTGATCAACTTCAAAAATTCTAGAAATTATAATATCTCATCCATTTGATTCAAAACTATAGTCATCAAAAAATAGAGTCTCTATAGATTATTGCAGTATATTTCATTTGTCAAAAACAAAGTTTAATAATGGATACATTTTGTAGGAAAAATAACCTCATTATATTTCCCTTCATTTAAGGAACATATTGTCAAACAATTGCCAAACCTGACACATCAAATTCAATAAAAAAAATTTGAAAAATAGGCATTAGAAAGATAACACAATTCACTCCATTGTTTTTATTGCACATAAAAAATCACAAAGCCGATTTGAGATTCAAGGACTTCATTTAAAAAATATATAAAAAAAAAAAAAAAAATGTCATAAAACAAGCAAAAGTGTTACCCATCTTCATGATTTTACCCCATGTAAAGTTTTATTATCTCTCATATATTCTTGGGTGGAAGGAAGGGGGCAAGGATGGAGAGGTCAACCTTTATATTGAGGATTGTATCTTCCCTTTGAGGTTTATCCTCCTTTATATTTGAAGTCGAAGCCTTTGGAAGTCATTACTTCCTTGGAACAATAACTATTGATTATTTCTCATATATTGTGCATGGTGTATTGTGGTGGGCTAGCGTAACTCTTCTTACCATTGTCTTCATTTCTCTACTGGATATAATTGAATATATGATCCAGTTGAAGTTTAACGCTGAATTTTTTTCAAATTGTACTTTATTAACGATTCACTCTTAATCAAGACAACAATTGGTATCGAGCATGTTCCTTCTTAATAGTTTAACCCACTGGAAGGAAAATCTTGAGTAGAGATGGATGACCAGGAGAACATTTCAAATGGGATTCAAATATTTGATGGAAGAAATTATGCATACCGGAGTGATAGAGTGGAAAAATTCCCTAACACCTTTGGGAGTTAATACATTTGGTACTCCTTTGTAAATGGCTATGTAATCCCAAATAATGCTCGAACTGATCCAAATGAGAGTTGTGCTTATGAGTTGTAATTCAAAATCTAGACATGTTATTCTAGAGCATTGGCACCAACCATCGCTAGCAAAGTAATATGCAACACCGCTAAAGAGGTATGGGACAAAACCAAGAATATCTACGAAGATGATCCAAAAGTTGGCAGGTCATGCTTCAACGACATAGAGTAGAACTTGAAAATTTGAAGATGGATGAAAAGGAAGATATTGAACCTATTTTATTAGAGTTGATGAAGTTTTTAATTCTATCAGAGGATTAGGTGAAGAGCTCAATGAACTCTTGGTTGTACAAAAAGTGTTCAGATCAATTTCTCTTGAAGTATGATGTTAAGGTATCCATCATTGAAGAAACTAGGGACCTGGGAAACTGTCGACAATGGATGAATTACATGGGTCTCTGCTAGCATGCGAAATGAGAAAAGGTATAGAAAGTGACTAGAAAAACAATGAAGCAGCCTTTTAAAGCCATAAATAAGACAAAAGACAAGGATAACAATCTTGATGAAGAAATAGAAAATTTTGTATCTTCCACTTCCTTTTTGGAAGATACAAAGGTAAGTCCCTCTCAAATGCTTTAACTCAGTGGTAGAATAGGACATATTGTTTAAACCGCTACTATAAAAAGAAAGTCTCAACAATAAAAGAGCTTCTACCCAAGGATGATGACATCTCCTAATATGAGAGTGATGAAATCATACCGATGGAGGAGAAGTCCCTTCATAACCCAAGAACCCAGATGATGACAAGAGTTCTAAAGAAGAATAAATCATTTATGAAGAAGATTCAGATGAAGAAACCAAACCAATCCTCTTTGGGATACAAAGAAAATGTAGAGAGGAACAAGAACATGATAACTTGGAAAGTTTTAAGCATGTTGAACCTAAATGGCGTTTAGAAACAAAAAACATAATACTCAAAAAGGTGAATTTAGTAGTTGTGAAGAAGAGAATTACAAGCTTCAAAATAACATTGATAGCTTGAAGAAACAATTAGAATATTATGAGAATTGAAAGCATAATTGGATCAAACAAAAAAATGAGCCAACATTGACAATGGAAAAATTGGAAAAACTCATCATCAAGTTGAACAAAAAAAAAAAAAATAGATGAGATCCTTAGCAAATAAATATCTCCAAATGACAAGATGACTAAGATACAATGATAGTTTGAAGACAACAAACAAGAGAAGGAAGATGAAAATGATGAAACCAACACCCGTAACAAGTTGAAAACAAGATAGAAGACTAGAATTCAGAATGAATGAGACATCAAGAAGATCCCTCCCATCAAAAGGAAAAAGAAATCATTATGAAGGAAATATAGAAGAATAGATCTAGAACCCATATTGACCACACCACAAAGAAGATGAATTAATCCCAGGTATCAAAATTCTTCTGGACATTGTTATATTTTGTAAAATTTGGGATACATGGCAACTAATTGTAGAATCAATGAAAGGAATAATCCACGCGAAGATACATGAATGGTGCAAATAGTAGATATGGAAATGTTCGTGACATGTTAACATAAATTATAATCCATTTGACCCATTAATGGATTAAAATATTGTATGCTACAAGTGAAATAATCTTGGTCAAAAAGAACAAATATTTAGAGAGATGAAGGAAGATATTCCTATGTCAAATGTCCCTATACCATCTACAAATGGAAAAGGAAATAAATTCACACAATGAAAAATACCGAATAGAATTGGTCGCTAAAGAATGCAAAGAAGAAGATGAATGTTCCATAGACAATGGGTGCTCATCTCATATGACCTGAGATCAAAGAAAATATGTCAGCTTGAAGAAAAAAGGGTTGAAATGTTTCATTTGGAGATGACTCATCTACTAAAATAATTGGAAAAGGAACTATAAAGATTGGAAGTGAGAATGTAAAAGAAAGAAAAGTCCTATTGGTTGAAGATCCGAAGAATAATCTCCTTAGTGTTAATAAAATATGTGATCAAGGGATACACTCTTACATTTGACCCCCAAATTCAAAAATCAGAAAATAACTCAGAAGATTGGTTGCAACTACAACAAGAAGACTAAACAACATATACATCCTTGACATGAAGAAGAGAGAGAAGACAAAAGCCACAATCATAAGCCCTAAATAGTGGCCTATTACCCCTTGATTGGGGCATACATTAGTAATGTTATTTTATTTATTTCGCTTCTTTAATCCATTAGTTGTAATTATAACTCCTAGTCTCCATATACCAAGGTTCTTTTCATTTGGAATCATCTTATAATTGAACATTTATGTTAGCATAAGGAGGTTTCCCTAGAAGAGGCTTATTATCCCTACTTCTCTTCAAGGCGCTGAGTATTTATTCCCAAGCTTTTCATGCTATATTGATATTTGGTTCCTAACATGTGGTATCGTGAGCTCAAAGTCTTGGGGTTTCAATCGCTACATTTGAGACACCTTGAATTTTCACTATAAATTTTTTACAATGATTCAAAAGGAATGGCTTGGATTATATTTAGTAGACAAATAAAGGTACATTAAGAAATTTCATCTCCTCGAGGTCTTTATACCGAGATACGTTTCTAAGATATGGTTATGGAATCATCCCTAATTGAGTCATCGCAGAGAATTTTCGCCATAAATTGTTTCTCAGAACGCTGCACTCGAACTCTAGAGGATATTCAATTAAAATTAGTAATGTACTTTTTGGTAACAATTTCACTTCTGGTTCGCTCCTTATATTTTTATATACACCCCTGAAATATATAGACCGAATTAGTCCCATTGGACTAGTCTCAAGAAGGTGTCTGCAAAAAAATAATAACTCTTCCCAGAGTATCCATTGAATGAGACTAGTCACTTGGATAGTGTATAGACAAGTGAGTAGTTTCCTTTGGTATGAGTTTCATCAAACTTCCTTATATCAATTATTTTGTGTGGGGTACGCTATAAAAATGAGATCTCGTGGAAAGGCCAAAAAACGGCAATTTGTGTAGAAGTTCCCTTTTTACTTGGCCAACATGCCACCAAAAAAAAAAAAAAAAAAAAAAAAAAAAAAAAAAAAAAAAAAAAAAAAAATCATACTTAGAAGGGCTGAAATGTTGTATATACAATAAAAGGAATATTGTCTATCAAAACCACCTAAAATCAAGGTTTAAAGTGATACTTAATAACATGCCACCAAAAAACGGAAATTCTACACCAAATAAGCCTCAGACAATCCCACTGGAATCTTTATGAAGTTTAAGAAATGCGTAGGTACATAAATGATATACAAGACAAGAAAAAATATGAACTACAATATATGGAAGCTAAAAGTTGAGGCAATAAATACTAAGATGATGGTTTAAAAGAGGGAGATCATGGAAGGATTGAAAAAAATCGTAATAGAGAGGACACCGAAAGTGAAAAATGGTCCCATGAAATTCATGATGAGGACACAAGGAAGGTGAATCAAGAACAGATAAACTCCAACTTTGGTTTGAAGACCAACCATATTCCTAAGATCAATGAGGAAGTTTGATGGCAAGGACCCCATCACATGGACACTTCAGATGGAACAATTATTTCATCTACATAATGTGCCACATAAACAAAAGGCACGAATTGCTTTATATTTAGAACCCAATCAATTTTATGGTATCAATGGCTTTGTTCTCTCAAATCAATTGTCACTTGCACAATTTTCACGTAAGAAACGATAGCACACTATGAGGGATACAAGAAGCAATATCTTCTTTAGCCAATTGATAACTTGGCAAACGGGTTCAGTTATAGAGCCCATTGAGAACTTCCAAAGATTGAATATAAAGGTAATGTAGAGACCTGTGATGAGAACTTTATTGATGTATTCATAGGGAACTTTAAGGGATAACATTCAACATGAGGTTCACTAGAATCCAAATCATTGGAGAAATGCATTTAGGGTGGCAATAACGTTGAAAAGTGTACATGGCTATGGCTACTAGAAGGACCAATCCTAACATCTATAGAGAGAATAATTCTCTTACAAAAACACCCTCAACAATTGAGGAAAGAAAGCAAAAGGTTTCATGATTTATTGTGACAACAAGTATAGTAAGGGACATAAGTCTCAGGAGAAGAAATTATTCTACATAGATGAAGATGAAGAAGAACAAGAACTATATCAAGATGAAAACGTAGAAGCAATTTCGTCTCTAAGAGTTGAATCCTACCTATATCGTAATGCATTGGTTGGAATTAAGCACCTCAAACCCTCAAGATCTAAGGATATATCAAAAATAAAAGGTAATATTCCTAATTGATTCTCGAAGTACCATAATTTCATTCACTATAAATTAGCCAAAGCTCTCAATTGCTTTGTATATCCAAAGACTAGAGTTTCAAGTAATGATTGCGTGATGGAGGAACTATCAACTGCCCAGGAAAACGCAACAAGATCAATCTTACCATGGGGTAATATGTAATGAATAGTCACCATTTCTATACCCATGGTGGTGTTGATGTTGTTCAGGAACCCAATGGTTACAATCATTAGGGAAATCACCGGCTTTAATTTTCAAGAACTTTCATAAAATTTTCATTGGAAGGAAAATAAATTGAGTTAAGAGGTATCACAAGGAAACCCCGGTAAGGTGATAAGCTCAATGGCATGACAAAAAATTACTGAAAAAAGGGCATCAAGGGGTTATTTCAATAACCATGCTCACTAGATGTTCAAACATTCAAGCCATCTATCCCTCTAGATCTCCAAGGATCACATAAGCATTCCAAAGTATTTGAAGATATTCCCAAAGGTCTCCAATCCAATTGAAATCATGATCATGATATTTCACTCCAATCTGTGGAGTGTTCCTCCCAACACGCCATACATATACCCCCATTCCTAAAAAGAAAGGAAATTGGAGCCTAATGGTTGAAGAAATGTTAGAGGATGGCACTATTAGACCTAGCCAAAGTTCTTACCTACTAACTCCAAGTGGTAAATGGTATTCAAGAAAGATGGTTCATAGCATATGTGTCCAGCCATAGAGAGCTCAACAAGATCACCATTAAAGATAAGTTTCCCATTCCGCCATCGATGAATTGTTAGATGAACTACATGGAGCACCCTATTTCACAAAATTGGATCTCGCTCGTAGACATCAGATTAGAATGAAGGAAGAAGTTATCCAAAAAACAACATTCAACTCCATGAAGGCCATTATGAATTTTTGGTCATGCCTTTTGGTCTGCTAAATGCAATCCCTTCCACATTCCAAGGGCTGATGAATTCCATTTTCAAGCCCTTCCTGAAAAATTTGTGTTAATATTTTTGATGATATACTAATCTATAGCAAGTCTTGAGGATCATGCATATGTTGAAAAGGTGCTACAACTACTAAAAGGAGCAACAACTATATGCCAAACCATACAAATGTTTCTTTGGAGTGAAGGAGGTAGATTATTTGGGTCATATTGTATCTCATGAAGGTGTCAAGGTAGACCCTAACAAGATTAAGGCCATGATGGACTAGCCGATTCCCAAAACATTGAAGAATCTTAGAGGATTTTTGGGTTTGACAAGTTACTACCGCAAGTTTGTTTGACACTATGGAAGAATGGCAGCACCTTTAATGGCACTAACTAAGAAGGATGTATTTTCATGGACTCTAGAGCATAGATGATTTTAGGGGCTAAATTTCGCAAATGGGCTAATTTTCCATGGTTTTTCTGAAAAAAAGATTCACCAATTTCCATTTTTTCTAAAAACGATTCGTCCAAATTCCATAGAATAAAATTATTTAACCTTAAAAATCGTCAAACTTTTATAGAAACTATATAAAATCCTTTGAAATTTGAATATTTTTACAAAACTATCGCTAAACATTTTACATTTTTCATATTAAGGACTAGTAAGATTAGCCCAGGTTTCTACTTTTTAATATAAATTTCCATTCTTAAAATCATCCATGCTCCAGAGGCAACTAAATCTTTTGAAAAACTTAAAGCAGTGATGTGAAAATCTCCTGTCTTGACCACTCCAGACTTCACAAAAACCTTTATTGTGGAATGTGATGCCTCAGGAAATGGAATTGGTGTTGTCCTAATGCAAGAAGGAAGGCCCCTAGCTTTTGAAAGTCAACCATTCAAGGGAAAGGACTTACACAAACCCATTTATGAGAAGGAAATGATGGAAATAATACATGCATTGAAGAAATGGTTTCCTTACCTAATAGGTAAGCACTTCAAGGTCAAAACAGGTCATGATAGTCTTAAATACTTCTTGGAACAAACACTATCTTCAGAAGAACAACAAAAATGGTTAACTAAGATATTGGGTTATGATTTTGAAATTGTCTATAAAAAAGGGAAGCAAAATGTTGTGGCAGATGCACTCTCAAGGAAGGATGAAGATGTTGAGGCCTTTCTTTGTGTTATCTCGATCATCCAATCTGATTAGATAATAGAAGCAAGGGATGAATGGAAGAATGACAAAAAAGTGTGGACTCTCATTCAAAGGTTGTAGCAGGATTCTAGTACATCAGATACATTTACATGAAAAAATAATTCACTATGGTACAAAGATCGCTTATATTTATGTAAGAACTCCCAACTCAAACAAAAGGTACTATTGGAATTGCACACCTCTCCAATAGGAGGGCGCTCGAGATTTAAAAAAACCGACCATAGGGTCAAGAATGAATTTTTTTGGGATGGCCTTAAAACTAATGTCCAAAGGTTTGTGGCAGAATTTTTGGTTTGCCAACAAAACAAGGTGGAAACAATTAAGACCCCAGGTCTTTTACATACATTAGCCATCCCAAGTCAATGCTGGGAGGAGGTTTCCATGGATTTCATCACAGGGTTACCAAAGTCTGAAGGAAAGAGTGTCATCATGGTGATTTTTGATAGAATGACCAAGTACGCACACCTTTGTGCATTCTCTCATCCCTTCAAAGCCAGTACAATTTCCACCGCATTATGGAGACAGTTCAAAAGCTAGATGGCAGCCCAAAGATTATTGTAAGTGACAAAGATCCCATCTTCACTGGACATTTTTTGACAGAATTAGTTTATTGTTTGGGTACTCAATTGTCTCATAGCTCATCCTATCATCCTCAATCTGATGGAAAAACTGAGATAGTTAACAAATGTTTGGAAGGCTACCTTCGTTTCTTTGTCTCTGATAAATAAACACAATGGTTCAAATGGTTACCCTTGGCAGAATGGTGGTTTAACACTTCCTTTCATACTGCAACAAAAATGACACCATTTATGGAACTCTATGGATACCACCCTCCTTCCATCACTTCTTATCTAACATAAAACTCTAAGGTTCAAGCAGTGGAAGATCACATCAAGCATCAACAACAAGTTCTCCAAATATTAAAGGACAACCTGACCATGGCACAAAATCGCATGAAACAACAAGCAGATCAACATCGTAGTGAAAAAAGTTTTGAAGTAGGGGATTGGGTGTTTTTAAGACTACAACCATAAAAACAGATGTCCCTCAACAAAGCCAAGAAGGATAATAAATTATCACCAATGTACTATGGCCCTTATAAGTTGTTGCAAAATATTGGTACTATGGCATACACATTTGAGTTGCCTGCATCTTCACGAGTACACCTAGTTCTCCATGTTTCATGCTTAAAGAAGGTTATAGGTGACAAGGTCCCAGTTCAAACTATATTTCCAGAACTTGATGAGGAAGAAAAAATCATATTGGAGCCTGAATCCATCACTGACAGAAGAATTAACCAGCTGAGGAATAGATCCATTTCAAAGTATCTCATTAAATGGAGGAAACTACCAGCTGAAGATTCCATTTGGGAAGATGAGTCTTTTATACAGAAGCATCCATAGTTACTCAAGCATTGCGGACAAAACTTGTTTGAAGGGGAGGGGCATGTTAAGCCCTAAATAGTGTCTCATTACCCCTTAATTGGGGCATTTTACATTAGTAATGTTATTTTATTTATGTCGGCTTTAATCCCTTAGTTGTAATTATACCCCCTAGTCTCCTATATATACCAAGGATACATTTTCATTTGGAATCATGTTGTAATTGAACATTTATGTGGGCATAAAGAGGTTGCCCCCTCGAAGAGGCTTATTATCTGAATTTCTCTTTTTTTCAAGGCGTTGAGTACTTATTCTAAGGTTTTTCTATGTTATATTGATATTTGGTTCCTAACACACACAAAAGGATTCCAAGGAATCAAATGTCCCAAAGACAAAAAATAAGGATGAAGTATTATTGAGTGCCACATATTCAAACGGAGCAACCCCAAATAATAAGGTCACCTTATGTCATTGAACTCAGGGGGAGCAACCCCACCCTTTGTCATTGATGTCAAAGGGGGAGAAAAATTGGGATCATGATGACAGGGGGAGCATGAGTGTTGCCATCAATGACAAAGGGGGATATTTTTGGAAGATTGGTTGGTGTCATTGATGTCAACCCTAGTCATTGGTTTTGAACCCCAAGATTGATGAAGGTATTTGGACGTGAAGGACAATGAACATGCAGATACAACACCCATGGATGGATAGTATACACCATGTTGTTTCCAGTGGTAGGTGGCACATCACGTGGATCCTCATGGTTGAGGAGAAATGATTTTTTGAATATGACAAAGTGAATTGAAGAAGGAAGTACAGGTTGACCCTGAAGATAATTAAAGAAAAGAATTACAAAATAAGAAAGTGTTAGGTCGTCCCTAATGTTAAAAGGAAGTGACATAAAGGGTATAAATACATATCATTATACATTTATTTTATATGCACAAGTTTTTTAATGAAAAATGATATATAAGTCGAATTTAAGAGGAAATTTGAAGTAAAGAAGGCCGAATTTTGAAGGGAGGATGAAGTCTCTTGGTGATGTGTTCTAAGGTATGTTATTTACAGGTCATCTTGACATTTTTCGTTATAAATTTGTTTCTAGAATGATTCAGATGGTGAAATTTGGAGGCTAGTGAGAAGACATATCTATTTACCCGTGGTAAAAATTTCATCTCTTTATTCGCTATAATTTTGGATATACACTCCGTGGAAGATAGGGTTTTTGACTAGTCCTGAAGCTAGTCATAAATATGTGTTCCGAGTAAAACAATTATAAATTCTTCATAGAGAATCCAAATGAAGTGAGACCAATTGCATTGGAAAGAGTACAGGATTTAGTTTCCTGTGTACAAATTTCATAATTAGATGTTAAATATTGAATGCGTGGCATTCTGTACAAGTTCTCTCTCCTGAATAAACTAGAATTGAATAAGGTCTACCATTTTCTCTATAATGTTTTTTGGGGGAGGATTCAAGGAGTGAAACTTGTATGAGTTTCAGAGAATACATTGAGTAATATTATCTGCAGGATCATAGTATTTCAAGAAGTAAAGAATTGCAGAATTTGAAGAAGTCTCAGGAAGCATTATCAAGTTCTATGTGATGGTTGGTTGAAGGTGATAATTTAATGTAAAGTTTTATTATCTCTCATATATTCTTGGGTGGAAGGAAGGGGAAAGGATGGAGAGGTAAACCCTATCTTGATATTGTAGGATTGTATCTTCCTTTTTGGAGGTTTATCCCTCCCTTTATATTTGGAAGTTGTAGCTTCCCTTGGAAGTCATTACTTCCCTTGAACAATAAATATTGACTATTTCTCATATATTGTGCATGGTGTATTGTGGTGTATTGGTGTAACTCTTCTACTATTGTTCATTGCTCATTGGATATAATTGAATATATGATCTGGTTGAAGTATAAGTTGAATTTTTTTTCAAATTTCACTTGATATTGATTCACCCCCCTCTCAATATCAACACCCCTATCCAGGAGGTTTGTAGAGGGTCTCACGCACGAGGGTAGTGCCCCCAATATTTTGTGTTCGTTTTGGGCGGTTTTTTAGCACATGGTTTTTCACCAATGGATTTCTATTTCCAATTAAGGAATTAGGATTGTTGACTAATCTAGGTCATTGGATTAGATTTTTGGATGTCGTTGGCTCCTATATATATTGTATTGTAAACAATGTATGATGTGAATGAATATAGAATATACTAGTTTTCCTAGTTTAGGTTTCCAGGGAAAAACTTTCTATGTAATGTGTGTATTTTCCATTGTATATTTTTTATTCTTTTATTGAAAATCTATTTTCACTAAAATATACAATGGCCCCATACAAATACCAATCAATTATTGAAACAGAATAATG
>SNQJ01S0005346.1:99093-169907 GCA_010110895.2 Picea sitchensis
GAGAGAGAGAGAGAGAGAGAGAGAGAGAGACGAATAATAAATGGTTTATATGCAAAGTTGGCTAAGAGAGAAGCCATTGGACACGTATGTTGCTAGTGAAGATCCTCAAGACTTGAGTGACATGATAAGAAGGCGCCTTGTGCTCTGAACATGTCCTTACAAGCAAAGGATTCATGGATGATATGGATAATATCTATGATCTTAATCCACGCTCATAGTAAAAAAGTTACAATTGTTTTCAAATGAGTCCAGGATGGTTATGGATCCGTTGTTCACAATGGTGGCGATAGCTCATCCGATACCCTGCATGACCCAGGATGCAAAATCAATTTTAATTGATAATGTTGTGAAATTGAATAATTGTACAGTAGTTGGAGTGGATCACTTCCAAGGATGGAAAGCTTTCAGCTTCTAGCCCATCTGAGGCAGCAAATAACAAGTCTTGCCCAAGTATGGAGGAAAACATAGAAAAATAGATACCCATATAAGATTTTGAGCCACTTCAGATCTTATTAGAGTGCTATGATCTTATGGATTTGAGCTTGTACCTGAACAATGCCTATATGATCAAATATTCCACTATTGCTTGGATGTGCAACACATAGGTCTCCCACACGATTTGATTGCATTATAATAAAGATTGCAGGTTTTTCCAAAAATGCTTACAATTCTCAATGACAAAATGCATACCAGAATTACTAAAATTCTTGATGATTAATGAACATTTTCAATCTTTGCACGTGGATCTACCATGGAGTATCTATTAATCTCTTAAACTATGATATGAACTTTTCCTTTAGCTATGTATTCAAGATGAAAATAAATATTCTTGAAATTAGGTAGTAAAACAATTACACTTCTAATCAATAAGAATAATAATTCTTGAAACAACGATGAGTTTTTTATTTCCATTATGCATCCAAATAGGTGTAGATTTGCATTATCTCTATGGAGCTACAATATCAAAACTCCAATGGAAAAACTAACTAATTTGGGCTATCATGTCCTTAATCCTATGGATCTACCAAGTTCTTAAGACCAAAGTAGTTATTATATAATCATCATCTCTTCATCATGATTTTGACACCATGTTAAGAAATATAAAAAACAAGACAACGATTTGGCAGAAAAGATTTTAAGTCATTCTCAACATTTGTATTTATCTCATGATATCAATTTATAGTACATGTATTTGACCACCTCTAGATCTAGATGTTATTGACAACTCATTAGTGGATAATGACAACACCTCAATAGTATATAAGGATGACAACTCATAAGGTGATATTTGACTTTGTGATGGTTTACAGACTCACAATCTAACAATAAAGTTAGTCTACTTGAACAACTTCCAACTAGTTCTAGGTCTAGCTTATTGAAATTTAACCAACCAAGGTTACAATTTTTTCTACATATGTAGCTCCCAACTAGCTTTGAGTTTACCTTGGTGAAATTTAACTATTCAAGGGTGTGATGCATCACATGATTAAGTACCTAATCTTCATTTTTATCCCTTTATCATCGAAGAAACACCACTATCATAAAATGAGTGAACTTTTCTCAATAAAATAAAAAAAGGGAATTATGAACATAAGACAACTCCTATAGGAAATTCTTTTAATATCATTACTTAATATTACCTAACCTAGTGGTTTCTCATGAGGATGCACAACATGCCTCCTCCAAATCTCTTTATAAGTATTTTCTTATCCTCAATCATATTTGGTTTCACAACAACATCATACTACATCTAGCCAAAGTGTGACCACATATATAATCATAAATGTATATATTTAAACTCATACATATTCATTCTTTGGTACATATACGTGTGCATCTACATGCTAATAGATATTGTGTCTTTCATCCATTTACATTCATATGCCTTAATTGTTTAAGGGCTTACACAATGGGCACATTTCCCAAACTAGATATATATGAACAATATTTGTGAAGTATAACAAGAGTTAGGTTAAGGAAATCTCCCCTCCAATGCTTGACGTATGGTTAGGGTTTTCTAGAGTTCATTGCCAATTTAATTATGAACGCATTTCATGTCATGAAAAATCACTAAGTATGAGCTCCTTCCCCAAGTAGAAACTTAATATTTAGATATATACACAATCATACTTGCTAATTTGGAGAATTACAACTTTTCCAAAATAATAATAGGAGTTAGGGTGAGAATAATCCTTATTGTTATAGGTATGTTTGTATTCATTCCCAACATTTAGCATTGCACTCAATCTTTAGAAGTTTGCATCATTTACTTTCCTTTGGTGGCATTCATACTTTATGCGATTCTAAAAACTTCTCTTCTATATCCTTGAGCAATATCAACCTAAGCACATGTTATGCACCAACCACCCAAATAACAACAAAAGAGAAGCAAAGTAGCTCCACACCTTAAAAATGAGAGAGAAGAAAAATCTGAAGCCTCTTCGAGGGGGAACCTCCTTTTACAATAGAAAAAATCCACAAAATGAAATGATTTCTAAAATTAGGTCTCCCTGGTATATATAGGAGACAAAAGTGTAACATCTCGCTCTTGCGCACTGGGCGAACTTATTCTTTGAGGACACTTGCTTGCAAGTGATCCGGATTATTATACTATTGGTCGTTGATTATGATTATCAGGCATTATGAATGTGATTATATGTTATTTTGTTTTATTGACTTAGACAGGTGTTATTGACTCGGTTCTCCTGAGTGTGCAGGATTTGGACCTCGAGGATGTTGAGGCATCGATGAAACCCTTGGACTCCGGATCGAGTCAGGGAGTGGACGATTGGAGTTTGATTGTTGTATATATATGACATATGTGCATTTGATTAGATGTTATGATTATGGATTTTTTTATTACATGATTCATCGATGATGCAGGATGATGATAGTTTGTCGACCAAACTCACATGTGGAGTAGAGGGGTCACGCACGACTACCAGAGATGTTGAGGGAGAGGTGTGGACAACAACCCTGCCATCGCCTACTATCACTCTTGTCATGGCTCGAACTGTAGGTTAATGACTACCTAGTTCAAGAAGACCCACGATGTCATGAGGGCAGACTGTGACAGTCGCTCACGATGATTCTAAGGGGTGCACAATAATCTAGGGGCCTTATTCCTCAGAGACCCTTAGTCTCCCACAAGATCACCTAGTGGAGTATTGACTCTAGGAGTTTTTGATGTCTACCAATTCAGTCAAGAGGCGAGTGGCACCCTTAGAGCCTGTAGTGTGTCCTAAAGAGCACGTCGCACAAGGGAAACAGAATGAGGCGAGTGGCACCCTTGGAGCACCTAGTGTGTCCTGAAGGGCACATCACGTTCTTAACTAATAAGAGAATAAACCTAGATGGACTTGGAACGAATAACGTGATAAGAAATATTTAAAAACAAATTCCCTAATAAAATGTCACCCAACCTCGAAAATTAAAATCTAGGTCTAAAGTAATACTTGTGGTAAAAAATAAAAAATAATAGTAATCATTATTAAACAGGTGATGAAAAGGGGGTAAGAAACTTGATTAAATTATTAAAATCAAATTATTGAGGGATTTAAAATTTTAAAAAGGGAAATGATTGTCTTGTTACTCATGCTAATTAAAATTTATTAATTAAAAAGAAAAAGGGGAAAAAGATAAATTTCTACACTTACTAATTTGATTTTAGATAAAAACGGAAAAGAAGGAAATTTAAAAGAATTAGGAAACTAAGGGAAAAAGGGGGAAACATAAAGAAAAAGGGAAACATAAGGAAAAAGAAGAATGACCAACTTAACAAGGAATCTTGCCTTTAAGAACTTTCTAAATTGAACTCAACTAGTAATTTAGTAAGGGGGAAAGTCATTAAATTGTGTAAGGGAATATGGGGACACCTAGGAGCGATTCTAGGAATGCTTTTAGGTGGGTGATGGAAATAGGAGTAATTAATTAATTAATGAAATTAATTTATGGTGCAATGAAGGGGATGGGTGACACATGTATGGGAGGATTTTTATGAATTAAATTATTGAAAAATAAATTTAAATGGGAATTTGGGAAAGTAAATGACTTAGAAAATCTATATAAAGGAGGGAGGAGGAGGAGGATGGATCCCTTATGTTATGCGTAACGTTACGTTGCAAAATTTTAGAATTGATTGACTGAGCTTGTGCGAGTTGGGATACCCATCTCGGTGAGGAGTGGTAGCTCGGCCTTGTTGGTTACTCAAGTACAAGGAAAGCATACAAGTGTTACAATCTAAGATTCAACAAAGTTGTGGAAAGCATCAACGTAACAATTGATGAAATAGGTAGACCAGAATCAAAGAAAGAAGAAAACAAATCAATGGAACAACTTTTTGAAGAAGAAGAAGAGGAAGATGAAGATGAAGATGAAGAGAATCCGACAGAAGTAGAAGAGCAATTTCAACAAGTATCTCCAAAGACACCTAGCAAACGAGTACAGAAGAATCATCCTTCAGATCAGAGTATTGGAAACAAAGATGCGGGAGTTGAGACTAGGTAAAATGCATTCACCAGAACAAAACACACCTAGCATACTATCTGGTAGACAAACTATTTTGAAGCCTTAAGGATGAATACGGAATAAGGCTATGGATGAGAGAATTGGATCAAATAGAGAAAAATGACACTTGGGAATTGGTTCCAAGACAAAGAATAAGAATGTGATATTACGACACAAAATGGGTTTTCGGGAATAATTTGAATGAAGATGGACAAGTTACAAAGAAAAAAACTATATTGGTATGTAAAGGATAATCATCCTTGATTGAAGGAAATGACTTTGAAGAGACATTTACCCAGTTACTTGAGAGAATAAGGTAATCCGTTTGCTTTTAGCTTATGCATGCTCCAAGAATGTTAAGAATTATATCGAGATGGACTTAAAATCATGTACCACGAATGGGGAACTTAGCAGAGAAAATTCTACATTGAACAACAACCGAGGAGAGGAGTTTTTCGTTGTCGAGAACCACAGACTATGTGTAAAATTAAAGAAGAGCCTTCGTATGGTCTAAGCAGGGCTCCTAGTAGTAGTAATCGGCCCCGGATAGAGTATGTCTGTGTGAGCAGGGGATTGGCGAGGAAAAAAGGAAGTGTATACAACAATATCTACATCAAGGTGATTCAAGGTAATATTTTATTAGTGGAAGTTTATGTTGATGATATTATTTTGGTAGTGATGATGGCAGGATAAGCCAGAAATTTGAAAAAGAAATTCAGAATGAAATGTCATTACTTGAGGGAACTATCCTTCTTTGGGACTTATTATGTCGAAACAACCAAGGAATTTTATTTCTCAAATCAAGTATAACAGAGAAATACAAGGAGGTTGAATGGAAGATTACCAAACCGGTTAATACTCCCATACAAACGGGTTGTAAGTTGTGAAACAAAAGGTTCAAAGTCTACAACCGGCGAGGCAATATAGGTCAATGATTGCAGCCTACTATATGTGACATCACCCAGACCAAATATATCTGAAGCCCAGTTAGACCCGGTAGCATGATTTAAAAAGCGACACAAAGATACATGTATTAGCGGTAAAGGGATCTTGAATATCTCAAGGGAACAAAAAGAGTTTGGATTATAGTATCCAAAGGAAGATGAATCACTTGGCGCTGAATAGTTGGTGGGTTGTGGCTGGTGAAATTACTTGGTGCCGGGCATGTTTCATGTGGCGAAAACAATCATCAGTATCTCCATCTATAGCTTTAGAAATGAGAGTATATGCGGCGGCATATGTTACGGAGTTATTTAGGATGAAATAACTTTGGCAGTCTCTGAGTTGAAGTATGATAGGTAGGTATATTGTGATAATACAAGTGCCATCAATATCTCAAAAACCGGTGATACACTCCAAGACTAAACAAATTCAAATCAAGTATCACTTTATACAGGGACAGGTTCACGAAGAAAGAACATCAGAGTTGGGTATGTAGGCACAAAAGAACAAGTGTGATTTTATCTACAAAGCCTTCCATGGGAAGCCTTTGAATATCTTAGCCAAAGACTTGAAGTTGGCTACTTCAAAATGAATTCTTTTTTAATGCTTATCTTATATGTCTTGTGTAAATATAAGACATATAAGAGGATAGTTTAGTTAGGTGGAGCAACCCTAGATGGAAAGACACATTTTCCATAGATGACAAAGAGGGAGAAATATATTAAACTGCGGAGGGACAAAGGCATGGTTCCCAGAACAGATTTATCGGTCACAAAGGATAAAACATGGTTCGGAGGGAGGAATAGGTGATATGATTTGAGTATTGCATGAGTGTTTCCATCAACACAAAGGAGATTGTTGATTAAGGTTGGTTGTCATTGATGTCAACCAATCCCATTAACAAAAGGTTTGGGTAATGAACCCATGCTTAGTGGAATAATGATATGAAGGAAGGTGAAGTGAACTTGTTGAGGAAAATATCCTAGATGGATAGATTTTATCATGTCATTTCCGGTGGTACGCGGAACGTCACATAACTCCTCAAATTTAGAGAGTTATAGCCATGAGAAGTTGGAGGGCAATTTGGGTAATGGACTTAAGTTTATTTGATGGGTAATGGTATGAGTTATGATATATTTTCAGAATAATACTATTTATAAAAAATTTTGCCTTTGGATATTACATGTCATGCCATTTCTGGTGGTATCAACCAGAATGTCACATAGCTCCTCGCGGTTTGAGAGTTAAGATTTCACCACGAAGTTGGAGGAGACCCTCATATGTCATCTAGAAGCCCCAAAAGTTAAAAGTAGTCAAAGTGGTTTAAGAGATTTTAAAGGTAAATAATAATAAAGGTAAGAGGTGATGAAATTGCAATTCAAGAAAGTGAATACAAAATAAATTAATAATAAATTTAATGGAGAATTTAGGAGTGGACCCAGCCTAAAATGGAAAGTGGGCCAGAAGAGTGACCTAGAAGATGTTTTTTTTTTAAGGAAGCTATAAGGTATAAATGGGGGGAGTCAGGGCTCTCATTTGAATCACACTTGAACATATTGAATATATATAGTTCTTTGGTAAAAAAAATGATATCTAAACCAAAATTATGAGGAAAGTGAAAGAAGGCCGAATACAAGGAAGGATAAATTCTTGATGGTGCTTTCTAAGGTATATTATTTACAGGGCATCTCACCATTTAAGCTATAATTTTTTTTTTATATAATGATTCAAATCCTAAATTTCTATGCAAAATTGAAATAATATCCAAAGTATCTGTGGTAAAGAAATTTATCTTGTGGTTTGTTGTATTTTGGAGTTACACTCATTTTGATAGGGTTTGTGGTCAGTCTTGAAAACTAGTCAAAATGTTTAGAATTAAAAAGCGTCATAATTTATTCATAACATATCAAAATTCTGTGAGACAAAATGTGTTGGTTGATTTATAGTGTTTTGTGCTTTTTTAATAGTTTCATATCCATTCATCATTGTGGGGGCTGCGCTCTACAAAGGTCGCTCTCTAGAATAAGCCATAATTGACAAAGGGCCATCAGTGCACTGCACTAGCTCAGCACACATATGAGAGAGAGGTTCCAAGTAGTGAAACTTGGAGGAATTGCATAAAACCTACTGAAGAACATTTTGTATCAACTTCAGATATTTATACATTATAGGTTCAAAGTGTGTGATTACTTAAGTTAGGGTTGTTGACTAATAATCCAAAACTAGGCATGTGAGACTAAAAGTGAAGTTGAAAATGCTAGTCTTGTTTTAAAGTTAAGGAAGGTTCGGGGAGTGTACCTGGTGTATATTACGGAGCTACAAATCATATTTGGATGATGAAATTGATAGGGTCTTTTGGACGTGGTACATATTATTGAGTATGGTTGAGACAAGTAGTTATTGAGTTGGCCTTTATACAGGGATGTATAGTTGATGATGTTGAATTTTATATTGATGAGTCATGGTTGATGAGTAGTTGAAGCATGATTTTATACTTTGTACATCGTTGGATGCACTTGTTTATGGTACAAGTTGATTGGTCCGGTGCATGGTTGATACGCACATAGTACGGGTTGATTGGGTTGGTACATGGACGATGCACTTGTTTATGAATACTGTAGAGGTTGATTACGGGTTGATGCATGGTTGTTCATGGTTTGAATTATTAATTTATACGTGGTATATCTCCCTTAGTGATAGTGTGGCAGGTGGTTCTCCCATTCTGCGCTGCCTTCAAAGGTGGCGGAATGAGACGGGATAGGTGGTTGTATCCACCTTCGGTTATAGCCTCAGAACATAGGGGGTTGTATCCAAAGAATTGAGGAGTTGGAGCTTCCCTCGGGGTTGTATTTGAGAAACTATAGAGTTGGAGCCTCCTTCCAATTAAAGTTTGGAGAAATAAAGGAAGTTGGTGCTTCCAGTAGAGATCTAATTCTTCAAGACATATAAAGAAAAATTCCGTGGTTTCTCCGATTTGGGTTTCCACATTGAAACCTTTGGTGTACTGTATATGTGTGATTGTTTTATTTTCTTCTGCTCATTATTGGATAATAATTCTACATTGATGCAACATTTGAAGAAAAAGGATTATATAATTACATTATTACTGATACACCCCCCCTCTCAATAATCCAACATATACATGGTGAATTCTTACCTTGCGTTGACCCCTGGCATGCATTTTCCTCTACCACTGATTCACCCCCCCCTCTCAATAATCCAACATATACATGGTGAATTCTTACCTTGCGTTGACCCCTGGCATGCATTTTCCTCTACCTTATTTTTCTTAGGTGGTAGCGAAATTACCCTTGTAAAGAAACGATTACCCTTTTTATTAGCTGCGTTGGATAGATTTAACGCATGACAATTATCAATGTCTGAGTTATTCTTTTATTCTCACATTGCCAGAGTTTTCATGTATGCTTTTCGCTTCACAGTGATTTTATTTAAAAACCAACAATTATAGTTAAAGGACGACGAAATCCTATAGGATATAAACTAATGTCATTTAAACAACAAATTCTTACCTGGTTACCATGGACAACAATTTAGACACGACTGGAAATACTTAGAAGGACAACAAGCTACTCTTTGTCGAAATATATATATGTGTGTGTGTGTGTGTGTGTGTGTGTGTGTGTGTGTGTCTGCGTTATTTTTTTTAGTGTTTGATAGCCCAGCTGAGTGAAAAATGATATATAATAGGTCTTCGTTTTTAGTTGATACCCCAGCAAAGAATGATAATGCGTTACTTATGCCTGTGGTTGAGTTGGACATTCCCAGCAGAGATGATAACGTTTGATGCGTTGAGTCTTTGGGTTGATAAATTCTAAACTGGTAATTTCCATTTGTATGCATGTATCTTACATATTTAAGTTTAATTAACTTATATGATTATTCTATTTTTAATATTAACAGATTACTTGTAAGTGTTTGTGTGTATATTACATATCTCAAGATTGAAAGTTTCAGTTTCCTTGTGAATGATTGCATGTGTATTACAGGTTCAATGATTGAAAATTCCCGCCGTAAATAATAATTTTATGTATATGCACATTGTCGAGCGTCCTCATCCTATTGTATGTCCTTCATCCGTTATCACAGGTTGACAGCAAGATTTACTGCATGGGTGTATTAAATAAGCGTTATGTAATGACAGTGATTCTCTCGTGAAGTTAATAGCTTTAAGTTGGGTGGTAAATAAGTTAGACAGCTTGTTTTACTCAACAGATTTAATTATTTAATAGATAGTTGGTTAAAATTTAACAGGTCCGTTCATAATGTTGACAGTGTCATGGAATTTAACATTGTGTAAAAATTCATATTTATAGCAATTTACATTACTATGGTTAATGTTGTTGCATATTGGTAAAATTGCTAAATTATATGGTATTTAATTTGTAATGTAGACTTGTATCTAATTTACCATTTAGACTTGTAATTAATTTGTGATTTAGACTTGTATCTAACTTACAATTTAGACTTGTAATTAAGTTGCAATTTAGACTTGTGTTGAATTTGTAATCTAGGCTTGTATCTAACTCAGACTTGTATCTAATTTATAAGTTAGACTTGTATTTAACTTGTAGTTTAGACTTGTATCTATTTTAGACATGTATCTAAGTTGTATATTAGACTTGAATTTAATGTTAATTTAGAATGGTAGTTTTTGACTAATTTGTAAGTTAGACTTGCTAATTAGACGGGTAACCAATGTTAAATTAGTTTGTAAGTATTGACTAAATTAGACTGGATTAATGGTTGGGTGGTTGGCGAAGTCGCATATGAGCTTGTGCTTTTCCTTGAATGACATCATCGTGCATTTTGCCGATTTGTTTCTTGGGGTGTGGGTGTAGTCCTCATGTCAGTAACTCGACTCTTAGCGAGTTGGATTCATCTAGAGTCCTTGGTCCAAATAGGTTAGGTAGCGCCAAGGTTATCGCCACACCTATCACCTAGGGATGTCATGAGTCCTGATGAGGGGATCATGGCACGCCCTATTGGATAGAGGCGAATTATAACTTGGCCAGAGTTTGTGCCTTCGATGTGAGTGTTGTTAATCGTTGTAAGTTTTTTATTGGTGCATGGGTGGAACACCTTCATGCGTTGGGTTGTGAACCAACGAGGTTCTGGTTAACTGGACGTCGAGGCCATTGTGTCGGGATGGGGATGTTGTCCCTTAGCTTGTAGGAGTGGTCTTGCTTGTGTCAGGAGGGTATTCGTATCTCCTTGTTGTTTTGAGCATGTTCCACCCAATTTCTCTTGTGCTAGTGCGTGGAGTCATAGTTGCATTTTTCCTATTCTGCGAGTGTGGTGCTCGCCGTCAGATGTGTTGTTTAGTTGTAATCATTGTTGTTGTCCTGTTTTAAAAAATAAATTGCACCTTCTACTTCTCTTATAGTCATAACGAGTGGGTCATTTCATATGGTATCAGAGCAGGTTCAACCCTGCGACTGTGGATCGCCAGACTTTCCACTACAGTAAACCCTTGGATATTAACCCTTGCATTAATTAAAAACCTTAATGTGTCCATGTGGTGATCGCATTTAGAGGATGCCTCAAAGGTTCGCAACGTGGTGTCGTGGAAGGAGGTGCGACGCCTCCAGAAGTTCCCGCACCCTCAGAGTCAAACCCCAAGGGGAAGAAAAAGTCCTTGGGTTGGATTCACTTGTTGTAAGGGATGATGATGGTCTGACAAGGACTTTCCAGGTAATGTCAAGGGCCTTGATTCACCATCGGTACTGAGATGAGGCCAGGGCACATGTACCCCTAAGGGTCCACAACATGCCCTATCTAGTACTGTTGGCATCCATCGAGAACTCGAGAGAGTTGAGTTCTCGAGTCCACGAGTGTCGCGGATGGTTGTGTCATCAAGGCACAGTTGTAGAGCAAGGCATTGTGCTTCACACTTCGTGATTACGACCTTCAGCCTAAAGGTCCATAGGGTGGTATTTCAACTAAAGGGGAGCGCTCTTCTATGGTGGAAGACGCTCCTACCACATTTGAACATGGTCGTCGACGACATGTCTTGGGAACTGTTCGATGAACGGTTACAGGAGAGGTATCTTTTTAAGGAATTCATTGAGCATCATCTCAATGAGTTCGACGCCTCGTGACAAGGAATTTGCATAGTGCCCAAGTACGAGGCCTATTTTGGAGTTATTTCAGTATGCTCTACACCAAATTACCCAGAAACTTAAGGTCAAGAAGTTCGAGTTTGGCCTTATTGTTAGAATTTAGCTTCTACTTTGGGTACCAGGATTACTGGACCAAAGAAAGTGTGTTGGATTGTGGGGAGCCACATTACCATCATTACTACCCAGAAGAAAGCATTGGAGCATATGGATCAGTCGGACCGACTACAATGGGATTTTTGGGCAAAGCCCATCGGATTCATGCAGCTATGAATAACCACCAGGTAGAGCACCATTCGACTACGCTCGAGACGTCGGATATCGTCGCTGACCAGACACTTAGTATTTGATAGATCCTGGTGCTACCGAGAGTTTCATTTCTGGTGCAGCGATAAAAAGGATTAAGGTAAAGGCAATCAAACAGGATGAGTTTATCTTTCTAGAGATGGCTTCAGGAGCCAAACAAAAGGTTGGAGGCAAAATTACGGGTTGTACCCTTAACCTGGGAGATTTTTTCACCAAGGCCAACCTGTACGTCATGATATTAGGATCTTATGATGTCATGATCGGTATGGAATGGTTGGAATCACAAGAAGTGATACTCAACTATAAGATGAAACGGTTGATCTTGGTCGATGATGAGGGACAGAGACACATGATTGTAGGACGGAACCAAGGCGTTTTCCTGAGGTTCATCTCTTCCTTACAGCTATGGAAGAGCATGCACAAGGGTTGTAAGATTTATGCGATCCTTGTGTTAAATGAGAAGGGAGTAGTGAAAGGTCTAGAACACCTTCCTATGGTGAGAGAGTTTGCATACGTCTTCCCGAAGGAGTTACCTGGGATTTCACCAAAGAGGGAATTGGAGTTTACCGTAGACCTGAAATCGGGGACTGTACCGATAGCAATAACGCCTTATCGTATGTCAACCCCAGAGTTACAAGAGTTGAGAATGAAAATGAAGGAGATGATGGACCTAGGACTTATACATCCAAGTGTGTCACCATGGGGTGCGTCTGTTATCTTCATAAGAAAGAAGGATGGGTTGTGGAGGCTCTTCATTGACTACCATCAATTGAACAAGGCAACGATCAAGAATCGGTATCTGTTGCCGAGGATTGATGATCTATTCAATCAGATGAAGGGTGTGATGGTGTTCTCAAAGATCGATTTGTGATGTATCACCAGTTATGGATCAAGGAGGATGACGTCCCTAAGACCGCCTTTAAGACGAGTTTTGGACATTACAAGCTTACTATTTTACTGTTTGGAATGACAAATTCCCTAGGGGTATTTATGAGTTTGATGAACAAGGTGTTTCGTGAGTACTTGGACAAGTTCATCCAAGTATTAATTGGCAATATTTTGATTTACTCTCAGACAATGGAGGATCATGACGAGCACTTGCACTTGGTACTACAGTGTCTACGAGAGAATAAATTGTATGGGAAGTTTTCCAAATGATTGTTTTATCAGTCGAAGATTCACTACTTAGGGCATGTCATCTCCGACGAAGGTATCATCGTGGATCCAACAAAGGTCAGGACTATTATGGAATGGCCCGCGCCGATGAATGTCCTGGAAGTGCGTATCTTCATGGGTTTAGCAAGATACTAGCGACGGTTCATTGAGGGATTTTCGAAGATAGAAAATCTGATCACGGAGTTGTAGAAGAAGAACAAGAAGTTTGTTTGGACTGAGAAATGAGCAGAATCATTTCGGAGGCTCAAAGAGCCGTTGACAACAGCACCGATACTAAAGGTCCCTAACATAGACGCAGAATTCTTGGTATGCACCGATGCATCAAAGGAAGGCTTAGGCAGAGTCTTGATGCAAGACGGTCAGGTGATCGCTTACATCTCAAGGAAACTAAGAAGGCATGAGGAGAACTATGAAAGGCATGATTTGGAGTTGTTAGCAATTTTCTATGCCTTGAATGTTTGGAGACACTACCTTGTTGGACAAAAATTTGAACTAAAAACAAACCACTGTGGACTATAGCACATCTTTACGCAAAGATACTTGAATGCACGACAACGACGTTGGTCGTAATTTCTTAGCGAGTACAACTTCGAGATTTCTTACATAAAAGGAACTGATTGGCAAATGAATTGAGTCGGAGACCATGCATATTTTAGGTGTTGCCTCTTCAGACAAATCTACGTGAAAATATCTTAACTTTATAGTGCGACGATGACTGGTACAAAGAGGTCAAGGATTTTATCGGACAAAACACAATGATGGTACCAAGATTTGAAGGATTTATGTTTGACGACGATGGATTATTGAGGTTTAAAGATTGGATTTACGTACCATCGAACGACGAGTTGAGGAGTTTGATCCTAAATGAGGCTCACAGATCAATGTACATGGCTCACCTAAGAGTTGTGAAGATGAGGGAGGACCTTAAACCCTTATTCTTTTGGAAATGAATGAAGGAAGACATAGTTAACTATGTGGCCAGATGTCTAGAATGTCAGCAAGTAAAGGATGAACATAGACATCCAGTAGGATTACTATAGCCACACGCTATTCTAGAATCGAAATGGGAGGTCATTCCGATGGATTTCATTGTTGGATTTCCACTGACAACAAGGAAACATGACTCGATATTTGTGGTAGTCGAAACTCTGAAGAAGAGTGTTCATTTTATTCCTGTGCATACACTGTATCAGGCACCTGACATTGCTAGAGTTTTCATCAGTGAGATTGTGAGGTTGCATGGCGTGCCTAAGAGTATTATATTTGATCGAGGATCAATGTTTACTGGACCATTTTGGACTAGTTTCCAAGAGGCCTTGGGAACCCAACTTAACTTTAGTACTACGTATCACCCAGAGACTGACGGGAAGACTAAACAAATGAAACAGAACTTGAAAGACATGTTGCGCATGTACGTGATGGACCAACAAAAGCGTTGGGAAGAATTCTTGTCACCGGTAGAATTCGCTTATATCAACAGTTACCAAAGCACTATTAAGATGGAGCCCTTCGAATTTCTTTATGGGCGACCATGTCAGACGCCTTTGAGTTGGGATCGGCTTGAGGATAGGGTCCTGGTGGGACCAGAAGTGATCCAAGAAATGGAATATTAAATGAAAACTATGAGACAAAGGATCGAGGAAGCACAGGATCAACAGAAGAGTTATGTTGATGTGTGTCGTGTCGACCGTAGTTGCTATGTGATGATCGAGTATTTTTGCGGCTGGAACCGAATAAGAGTTCGATCAAGTTTTGAAAAAGGGGCTAAACTATCTCCTAGGTTCGTGGGATCCTATGAGATTGTAGAAAAGAGAGGCTCGTGGCCTAATGACTAGCCTTGCCTGATTATTGAGGCGTATGCACGATGTCTTTGACGTCTCTATTTGAGACATTATGATCAGTGATCCTACTCATGTTTTGACTTGAGCACCTTGTAGGTGTCAGATTAGGTTGCGCTCACGGCTGAGTTGATCCACATCTTGGATCATCGCATTTGATAGCTATGATGTCGAACAGTAGAATGAGGTCAAGGTCCAGTGGGACAACTATAGTCCTCACCCAACGACCTCAGAGGACGCATATGATATGCGCCAACAATTTCCATTTTGTTGGATACATAGACTTATGATACTATGATACACATTACTTTGGCACTTATATACTGTGAAACTTCGGGATGAAGTTTAGACCAAGAGGGGGTGTGAAACATCCCGCTCTTGCACACACTGAGCGAACTTATTCTTTGAGGACACTTTCTTGCAAGTGATCCAGATTATTATACTATTGGTCGTTGATTGTGATTATGAGGCATTATGGATGTCATTATATGTTATTTTTTTTTATTGACTTAGAAAAGTGTTATTGACTCGGTTCTCCTGAGTGTGCAGGATTTGGACCTCGAGGATGTTGAGGCATCGATGAAACCCTTGGACTCTGGATTGAGTCAGGGAGTGGACTATTGGGGTTTGATTGTTGTATATATATGACATATATGCATCTAATTGGATGTTATGATTATGGATTTTGTTCTTACATGATTCGTTGATGATGCAGGCTGACGATAGCTTGTCGACCATACTCACATGTGGAGTAGAGGGGTCACGCACGACTACCAAAGATGTTGAGGGAGAGGTGTGGACAGCAGCCCTGCCACCGCCTACTATCACTCCCGTCGTGGCTCTAACTATAGGTTAATGACTACCTAGTTCGAGAAGACCCGCGATGTCGTGAGGGAAGACTGCGACAGTCACTCACGATGATTCTAAGGGGTGCACAATAAGGCAAGGGCCTTATTCCTTAGAGGCCCTTAGTCTCCCACAAGATCACCTAGCGGATTATTGACTCCAGGTGTTTTTGATGTCTACCAAGTCAGTCAAGAGGTGAGTGGAACCCTTGGAGCACGTAGCGCATCCTGAAGGGAAGGTCGCGCAAGAAAAATGGAAAGAGGCAAGTGACACCCTTGGAGCACGTAGTGCGTCCTGAAGGGCACGTCGCACAAAGGAAATGTAATGAGGCGAGTGGCACCCTTGGAGAACCTAGTGCGTCCTGAAGGGCACATCGTGTTGTCAACTAATAAGAGAATAAACCTAGATGGCCTTAGAACAAATAACGTGATAAGAAAGATTTAAAAAGTTTTTCCCTAATAAAATGTCGCCCAGCCTCGAAAATTGAAATCTAGGTCTAAAGTAATAATTATTGTAAAAAAATAAAAATAATAGTAATCATTATTAAACAAGTGACAAAAAGGGGGTAAGAAACTTGATTAAATTATTAAAATCAAATTATTGAGGGATTTAAAATTTTAAAAAGGAAAATGATTGTTTTGTTACTCATGCTAATTAAAATTTATTAATTAAAAAGAAAAAGGGGAAAAAGATAATTTTCTACACTTACTAATTTGAGTTTAGATAAAAAGGGAAAGAGGGAAATTTAAAAGAATTAGGAAACTAAGGGAAAAGGGGGGAAACATAAAGAAAAAGAGAAACATAAGGAAAAAACAGAATGACCAACTTAGCAAGGAATCTTGCCTTTAAGAACTTTCTAAATTGAACTCAACTAGTAATTTAGTAAGGGGGAAAGTCTTTAAATTGTGTAAGGGAATATGGGGACACTGAGGAGCGATTCTATGAATGCTTTTAGGTGGGTGAGGGAAATAGGAGTAATTAATTAATTAATGAAATTAATTTATGGTGCAATAAAGGGGATGGGTGACACATGTACGGGGAGGATTTTTATGAATTAAATTATTGACCAATAAATTTAAATGGGAATTTGGGAAAGTAAATGATTTAGAAACTCTATATAAAGGAGAGATGAGGAGGATGGATCCCTTCTATTATGCATAACGTTACGTTACAGAATTTTAGACTTGACTGACTTAGATTGTGGGAGTTGGGATACCCATCTTGATGAGGAGTGGTGTCTCGGCCTTGCGAGGCGAGATGGGAGCTAGTTGTTCTCTGCTTAGTGTGTGTGGCCCCTTTGTGGCTCGGGGGGCTAAGGGGGAAGAAGAGTACCCCTAGTGTTGGCTGGGAGGTACCGGCGAAGTCTCATCGGTCAACAAGCGGGAGATGCACGGAGCACGCGAGACAATGACTCAGAGTAGATGACTTGGGCTACAATACGCTTACTTGATTCTGCATGGTAGATTATTATTATATCTTACGCTTTCATTTATGTATTTTTAATTGGGTAAAGAAAATGTTTGACTCAACATTTCAACTGAGAACTTAAATTTCCCCTTATCCTTAAGCTCGTGGCTTAACTTGATTCCCTTGGCATTCGATCCTTGATGTTGTGATTTTCTTGTTGGTTTTAATTGATTTTTATGAAGAGTTTATTCCTAGTCTTCATCCTCATCCCTAGTTCGTCATTCCACGCCCGAGCAGTTGGCCAGGAGTCGAATCAACGGTCGTCACTTTAATGCACAATGACCTATAGATTCTAATTCCCTTCTTTTCTGTGCGTGGATGATGAGAGAAGGATGCTTTTTCCCAACCGTCTACCCCTGTTGAATGTTCTTGGTTGAATGATGGTCATTGCGCCTTCTGGCGAATGATTACCATTGTTCTTGTTCATCCTCGTTTCCTGTGATTCACTTCTGCACTTTAATTTATTTTGAGGACGAATTTAGTTGCGTTTTTCCACTTGGATGACAGTTGTAATTTATATTGGATTGTGTTTTCCCCCCTTGTTGGCATCCCTTACATTTTTTTTGGGACTGTGTTTTCCCCTTAATTAACAGTAAGGTTATGCCCTGAACTGCAGTGAGAAATTCCTTGTGTGCTTGTGTCTTTTTATTTACCCTTGAACAACCACGGAATTTATTTTTCCAGATGCCTTCGTTTCCTTTTTTTCTTTGTTTGGAGGGGGCATAGTTTTTTAGTGTAGGGGTGCATTTTGATGTGATGTTCACATTTTTTTTTTGTGGGTATAATGGTTGGGATATAGGCTTGGATTACATTGTCTTCTTGCCTTGATAAAACTGCAATTCATCACCTCTATACATGGCAAATTCTTACCTTGCGTTGACCCCTGGCATGTGTTTTCCTCTGCCTTATTTTTCTTACTTGATAGCGAAATTACCCTTGTAAAGTAGCGATTACCCTTTTTATTGTCTGCGTTGGAAAGATTTAATGTGTGATAGTTATCAATGTCTGAGTTATTCTTTTACTCTCACATTGATATATATATATATATATATATATATATATGCATTTTGTTTTTGAGTGTTTGGTAGCCCAGCAGAGTGAAAAATGATATATAATAGGTTTGCATTTTTAGTTGATACCCCAGAAGAGAATGATAATGTGTTACTTATGCATTCAGTTGAGTTGGACATTCCCAACAGAGATGATAGCGTTTGATGCATTGAGTCTTTGGGTTGATAAATTCCAGCCTGGTAATTTTCGTTTGTATGCATGTATCTTACATATTTAAGTTTAATTAACTTATATGATTATTCTATTTTTAATATTAATGGATTCCTTGTAAGCGATTGTAAGCATTTGTGTGTATATTACATATCTCAAGATTGAAAGTTTCAGATTCCTTGTGAATAATTGCATGTGTATTACAGGTTCAATGATTGAAAATTCCCGCCGTAAATAATAATTTTATGTATATGCACCTTCTCGAGCGTCCTCATCCTACTATATTTCCTTCATCCATTATCACAGGTTGAAAACAAGATTTACTACATGGGTGTATTAAATAAGCGTTATGTAATGACAGTGGTTCTCTCATGAATTTAATAGCTTTAAGTTGGGTAGTAAATAAGTTAGACAACTTGTTTTACTCAACAAATTTAATTATTTAATAGACAGCTAGTTAAACGTTAACACCATTCATAATGCTGACAACGTCATGGAATTTAACATTGTGTAAAAAGTCATATTTATAGCAATTTACATTACTATGGTTAATGTTGTTGCATATTGGTAAAATTTCTAAATTATATGATATTTAATTTGTAATGTAGACTTGTATCTAATTTACCATTTAGACTTGTAATTAATTTGCGATTTAGACTTGTATCTAATTTACAATTTAGACTTGTAATTAAGTTGCAATTTAGACTTGTGTTGAATTTGTAATCTAGACTTGTATCTAACTCAAAATTGTATCTAATTTATAAGTTAGACTTGTATTTAACTTGTAGTTTAGACTTGTATCTATTTTAGACATGTATCTAAGTTGTAGATTAGACTTGAATTTAATGTTAATTTAGAATGGTAGTTTTTTACTAATTTGTAAGTTATAATTGTTAATTAGACGGGTAACCAATGTTAAATTAGTTTGTAAGTAATGACTAAATTAGACTGGATTAATGGTTGGCTAGTTGGCGAAGTCGCATATGAGCTTGTGCTTTTCTTCGAATGGTGTCATCTTGCGTTGTGCCGATTTGTTGCTTGGGGTGTGGGTGTAGTCCTAATGTCAGTAACTCGGCTCTTAGCGAGTTGGATTCATATGGAGTCCTTGGTTCAGATAGGTTAGGTAGCGTCAAGGTTATCGCTGCACCTATCACCTAGGGACGTCATGAGTCCTAATGAGGGAATCATGGTGTTCCCTATTGGATAGAGGTGAATGATAACTTGGCCAGAGTCTGTGCCTTCCGTGTGAGTGTTGTTGATCATTGTAAGTTTGTTATTTGCGCATGGGTGGAACGCCTTCATGCATTGGGTTGTGTGCCAGTGAGGTTCTGGTTAACTGGTCGTCAAGGCCATTGTGTTGGGATGGGGATGTTTTCCCTTAGCTTATAGGGGTGTTCTTGCATGTGTTGGGAAAGTAGTCGTTTCTTCTTGTTGTTTTACGCATGTTCCACCCAGTTGCTCTTGTGCCAGTGTGTGGAGTCATAGTTGCTTGTTGCATGTTCTACGGGCGTGGTGCTCGCTGTCAAATGTGTTGTTTAGATGTAATCGTTGTTGTCGTCCTATTTTAAAAAACAATTTGCACCTTATTCTTCACTTATAGTCGTAACGAGTGGGTCGTTTCATATGAGCTCCTTCCCCAAGTATCAACTTAATATTTATATATATACACAATCATACTTGCTAATTTGGAGAATTATAACTTTTCCAAAACAATAATAGGAGTTAGGGTGAGAATAATCCTTATTGTTATAGGTATGTTTGTATTTATTCCCAACATTTAGCTTTGCACTGAATCTTTAGAAGTTTGCATCATTTACTTTCCTTTGGTCGCATTCATACTTTATGCGATTCTAAAAACTTCTCTTCTATATCCTTGAGAAATATCAACCTAAGCATATGTTATACACCAACCACCCAAATAGCAACAAAAGAGAAAGAAAGTAGCTCCACACCTTAAGAATGAGAGAGAAGAACAAATGTGAAGCCTCTTCGAGGGGGAACCTCCTTTTACAATAGAACAAATGTACAAAATGAAATGATTTCTAAAACTAGGTCTCCTTGGTATATATAGGAGACAACGGGTACAATTACAATTAAAGATTCTAGCTGACAACACTAATATAACAATAAAAACTTAATAACTCAATATATGAGGCTTTATCTAGGGTTTAACAACACAACTCTATTTTCCATATTCTCCAATCTCATTGTAGTGTTGTATTTCCTACAATACAATGCTTCATATGGAAACATTTACAAGGAGGCATGGTGTCCATTATTATCTACAATACTTCCATATATTACACTCTTTCCACTTGGATGGTTTACCAATCACATATGTGTAAAACATGTCCTTACTCACTTGGTTCACTCATTCTATTTGTCCATCATATTATGGGTGATATTTTTTCTCAAATTCAATTGTTGCCCAATGCTTGGAGTAACCTCTTCAAAAATATCAAGGAACCCATGTGTCTATTTAAGAGATAGTCACCTTAGGCACTCCATGCGGTTGGGTACTCTATTTCATAGAGAGCACCAGATTGCATTAACAACCTTATATATGGACCCTATTGAAGTGAAATATGCATCCTTTATTAATTCGTTCACCATCACCATGATGACATCGTGTTATATCCATGTCTTTGGCAATGTAATAATGAATTGAATGGTAACTACTTCCCATTTCCATTATGAAAGTGGAAAATATTGTAACAAACTAGATAAATGTATACATTCTACTTTGGCTTGTTGAAATCCCATATCTAGAGATGTACTCAACAACATGAACCATATTAACCCTAGCTAGAAGTACATTTTTTTCTTTTTTCTTTTTTTTTTAATATAATTTTAATATGTCACATAATGTAATTCATTTAGGATGCTCTTCCTAGACTTAAAAAAGTTAGGATGATATATCAATCCATTTTTTTTCATGAGAATTCCATCCTCTGCTAACTGTATCTCTTATACTTTGCCATACTTTTTTCTTGTTATAATCCCTTCTTAACCTACAAGTAGTGTTGATCTAACCAAAATCCTCAACCATTCTTCTCTTCAAATCATATTTGCATTTGTAAATTGCAGACACCCATTCTTTTACTAAGTGAAACAATAACCTTGTTTTCTTTTCCTTTGATGCATTTAATATCAAAGTCAAATTATGAAAGGAATTATAATGATGTTTCAAACTCAACATTCAAACCTATTGGTTAAACAAGTATGGCGTTATGGTTTGTTCTTAGCTTGAATTTATTTTCCCATCAAGCAAGTAGTGCTTCCACATTTTCAATACATGCACTACTACAATGATATTTGTGATCTTAAACTTGATTTATGCATCTTATGCATCCATATCTTCATCATACGAATTTTGATCATGTTTGTGTCAAAATCAAGTATGGAGCTTTAATTTTCTACTTGTTTTGAAAATTTAGAACCAATTTTCAAATAACTATATTTTTTATATTTTCTTGTCTAAAAGATATTTCCAGTGACTATAAATTTTCCTTTAAAATATTATAGAACTATCTATTGCACCCTCTAGAATTTAGTAGCTTACCAAATTTTTGCAATTCAGTTAGTGAAAATCAAGGTTTGAGACCACCGTTGGAGGAAAATAAAATGAGATTCGGTAGAAAGTTTGTATCAAGAGATGATATTTTTTTATATTCTTAGCACCCAACTATATTTAGCCTAAAGATAAACTACCTTGGTCAAGTTTTGTTCCTCTCTCGGGATGGCAATGTGTCACTTTTTCCACCTTTAGTGACTTTAATTTCCTATCTCACAAATCATGAGGATCTAGAAAAAATTCAAAAGGAAAAAAACAAATGTCCAAAATGTAAAAGAGAGTACATTTTAAATATGATAATTTTTCTTAATCTTCTATGTTGGGTTACTTTTCCTCCATTTTTTTTTGTTTGATGTGAATAGTATTTTTTCATAGGAATAATTAATTTTGATAAATTTTACCAATTTATTTTAGTTCCTTAATCTTCCTTAGACTTACTCTAGTTTCATAAACAAATTTTTAATGTGTCCTCATTACATCTAGGTCTCTAGTCGATTTTTATGTATGTTATTCTCCAAAATGGAATCTTTTCTGATCTTCAATTTTGGGTTGACATGAAATTTTTTTCCCAAGGACACTTTGCTTGGTAATGGGTGTATGGAACCTCATTTCAAATTTCACATGAATCAAGACCTGCAACTCCTACTATCATCAAAAAATTCCCATTGCCTCATGTCATGCAAGATCTTGATGAATGCAATGGGTCTTCTTGGATGACTTTTTCCAATGAATAATTCTTCTATCAATATTCCTCAACTTGAAACTGAGGATATCGTCGTCTCTGTTAATGTCTATATCTTAATCTATAATTGTCACACACACACACCCATGTCACAGTTATACCTTCAATGGAGTTTCACAATTTAATGGATGGTACAAAGTATCAATTCATAGAGTCTTTTTATTCATAACATGATGCCCCTCTTAGTCACTAGTATGGAGCTTCAAATCTTGACAAATGCAGACCTTTCTATAGATTATATGATCCAAAATGGATTAAGTCTAGGGGCATTGAGCAATGAGGTTCGATCCTTTGCTTGAAAAACTTGTGAAGATGCAATGCTTGGTAAATTTTCTAATAATATGATTCATTAAGAAAAAATCATACTCAGCTCATTGTAAACATGAACATGACACACCCCAAGCAAAGTCCAAGTGCGGAATATATTTGTTTTAAGTGTTGAATTGTCAAGAAAAGGGTTCTCATGCTTAACAATCTTTTCTTGGCAAGGTAACAAAAAGGATCCACATCATTTCATCGAGAAAGGGAAATCCATTTCACTAATTAGGTTGATATTTCTCATAGATAAAAGGAACAAGAGCAAGTTCTAAGAAAGAAAATGCAGTACTAGGGTTGTGAGGATTTAGCTAAGTGTTAAAGTGGAAAGAAAATATTGATATTGGTTATGTTAAATATCTATTCTTGAAAATTAAATGTTGGAAATATTTTTTTCATTGATGTCAAAGATAGGAGGAGCCTACAAATGTCCAAGATAAATATTACAAGCCTATAGATGTCCAAAATAAAGTTTGCAAGATGGAGATTGTTGAAAATGTTATTTTTGGGTTTTTGATGGTTAGTTTGGATACCCTATATTTGAAGAAATTTTTACCCTACATACCTAGCTCAAATGGGTGAAAACGTTATATGGTTGGAAATATTATTTTGATACCTTTCCAATGATATATGGAATTCCCTCTAACACTCTATGAATGGGGAGATATGAATTTTTCCTTCCAACAAACCAGCCAGAAAATTAAGGTCGGCTCAACCAGTCTTTACAGGTCATCCCAGAAAGTGGGGACAAAATTACTATAATTACTAGTTAGATGTGTGCATTTGTATAGAAACCAAGCAAGAGATCAATTCTGAGGTGCACATAAGTGATCTGAGGAGTGCTAAAAGTGTTGAGGTGTCATTTTGGGATCTAAAGGTGTACAAGAGAAGCCTAAGGGGTTTTCTTGCGGCCTTTCTTGTTCTCAAGGTGCACCATTCTTAGGTTGTTATATTGTCATCACTTTGATGCTACCGTATGTGTTATTCTGATGTTTTGATGTTGTCATCATTGTGATGTTGTCGTATGCACTATTATGATGTTGTGATGTTACCATCACTGTGATGTTGTCGTATGCACTATTCTGATGTTGTGATGTTACCGTCACTGTGATGTTTTCGTGTGTGTTATTATGAGGTTGTTATTTTGTCGTCACTATGATGCTTTTGTATGCGTTATTCTAAGTTTGTGATGTTTTCATTAGGTATTATATTATGGAATGATGCTATGAAGTTGGCTAGGGCATGAGCTACATGTGACTAGGGTTTGAAGGATTGTATGTGGGAAGAATGTAGGTGAAGTCATAAGTACTTTGTGTATGAAGATATTGGATTGGTGTCTACACATATCTTGTTCATTTGGTGTTCAGGTGAGGGGATTGGTGTCTCCAACATGTTGGTGCTTGCAAATATTGTAACATTAGGTTGGTGCCTACAGGTGCTACTGGGTTGGTGCTCAGTTGAGGATATTGGTGTCTCTAGTAAGTTGGTGCCTACATATTGCTGAGTTGGTGCTCAATTAAGGATATTGGTGTCTCCAATAGGTTGGTTCCTATAATATTTGTAACAATAGGTTGGTTCTTACCTGAATTTATAAAGATAATTTCTATGGTTTTCTCTTGATTGGGTTTCCATGTTAAAATATGTGCATTGTGATTTGAGTTTGTATGTGATTATTGTTTCTCAATTAATAATGATTGATGAATGGTTAAATAAAAGAAACAATATATTATATTGATTCATCGCCCCTCCCCCCCCNCTCTTAGTATAAGCATAAGTTCAAAATAAAATAGGATTGATTCCTTGGTGATCTATTTAGAAGCCTTATCACTCAAGCACCAAGCAAATAGGTAGATCCTTTTGTTGAGTAAGGGAGGGTAGTTCTAAGGAGTAAAGGGATAAAATTAACAAGAAGTCGGATAAGTATAGATTTGAAAATAAAAAGGCTAATGTGTTAAGTGATCTATTCTTGGAAAAAACAAAAGAAAGGTCAATAGTATTTCATGGATCAAAGGATATCCCATTTTTCCAAGAAAAGGAAGATTTATTCTATTGGAGCCGCCTTTGTTTTTCTAGCCCGTCACAAATTTCATTCTTAATGCTCGAAATCGAAAGATGGTTTTCAAGATCTCTGAAGCTTTATCACGCGAGCAACGATGATTATTGTACTCTCGAGATGAGTCCAACCTTTGTAAAAATGTTTCCTCTTTTGTTCTACCTCGAGATCTCGTAGGTCGGATACTATAAGTCATGTAGTTCACACGTCCCGAGCTATGAAACGACGAAATCGCTTTAATTTTTTACCCAGGGCAGTAACGAGAGTAAATTTTTCCCTAAACCATGATTAAACGTCATCGGGTTTTCACACCTCAGCGTTCACCAAATCCAAAAATTTATTGTCATAGCCCCGATAGACAAGAACACGAGGTCCTTAGTTTAGTAACCCATGTCAAGGTTAAAAGTAAAAGCTAAACCATGGTAAAAGTTCTGTCAGCAATTCGCCACTCGGCGTTTTCTTTTTTAAAAGTTACACCGTCTCAGCCCTGACTCACGAAGTCACGATAAGGATATAAACGTAATTAATTAATCACTAAATCTGAGTTTATCTTCCATTTTATTAAGTCGTATTATCGCGATCTCGCAATTTCGCCGCTTAGCATGAAAACCTCCCGGAAAGTTATTTTCGAAGCTCCGAGTCGCGATATGGAGAATATAATAATTATGAAATTAATTAAACCCCTAATCACGATTACGTTTTTTATTAAAAAAAATCGATCATCGCAGTCTCGGGTGTCAGAGGTTCAAAGTGTTAAAGTAAAATTCCTGATATAACGAGTACCGAAATATTGATTAATGTTGGTAAAACCGGATTAATTAAGCTAAATCAATACATATCCCGTGTTTCGATGCTTGCACGATTTACGAAGTAGCTTTATTCATNAGGTTCAAAGTGTTAAAGTAAAATTCCTGATATAACGAGTACCGAAATATTGATTAATGTTGGTAAAACCGGATTAATTAAGCTAAATCAATACATATCCCGTGTTTCGATGCTTGCACGATTTACGAAGTAGCTTTATTCATGCCATATGCCAATTGACATTTTAAACCGCCAAAATTTATGGCATTAATTAGGAAATAGGGCAAATCGACGAATAAAGATCGTATTTTTAAGGCAAAATTTATTTCTAAAAATGATTTGACAGACCTGTTCTGAAAGGTACCGAGTTTTTGAATATATATATAAGAGTTGTGGTTCATTGTATCAAATGCATTTTCACATTACGCAAAGAACATTATCTCGGAGCAAGCTGACTTATGTATGTATATGTATTTCTATCACAGAAAAGCTAAAGCACAATCCCCAGCCATGGCTCTGCGAAAAGCATCCAAAGCCAGTGTTGAGGTTTCCGGACAAGGCTCGGACAACGTTGTTGATACTTCACCTCGAAGTATCGACTCGGTCTTGAATTGGTCATTCGTTTCAGATGTTCTGCAGGCTGAATTTGTGGAGTATTCTGATGACTCCAGCGACAATGAAAAAGATGATATAACCACCAAGTATAAGATCGTCATCCAATCCGGAATGCACAAAGTAGCAGCCAGGCCACGACTACTACCATATTATGATATGGTCCAATGGGCATTGGACCATGTGGGCATACCAACCAGAACCATCATGAATGAGCAGAAAGTCACCATCGAGACTTTCATGCGGGAACATCTGCAAACCACGTATAAGTTGCCCACAACGTCCGACTATACATATGGTGCTGAATTCTTGGACGAGTTCAAGCAGAATGAATGCATACAGTATGATAAAACCATGTCTATTTTAATAAGAGATTGGGTTTCGCACGCTGTGAAGTTCAGGGCTGATAGCCACGGCGTATATTCAATATCTTCCTTAGAACCACAGTACAAGTATGTTGCCATGATGACATGTAGGTTATACGGGAAAGAGGACACTTCACATTTTTTCTTCCGTGGGTGCCTCTAATGTTTTGGGTCGCCGAAGGCAGTTCTTTCGACTGGGCGAAAATGTTGTCTGACAGCTTGACCAGTC
This sequence comes from Picea sitchensis, assembly GCA_010110895.2. NCBI lineage: Eukaryota > Viridiplantae > Streptophyta > Pinopsida > Pinales > Pinaceae > Picea > Picea sitchensis. The sequence goes on from SNQJ01S0005346.1 coordinate 126,227, forward strand.
GGGTCATAGAGTATCGGGCACAGAAAGAGAGCGGAAAGGCGTCTTCATTCTTCATGTCTGCATACATTATGGACGTCGTTTGTTTTTTTACACCATTTCCCTTAATGAGCTGGAGTTGGACTCCAGCAGAAGATGAGCCCATACACGTCTATCATTCAAAATTATGGGAAAACAAAGCTGCAAATTTCGTGTACGAAATCTTCAATTGGGTGATGGTGCCTCTGCATGTCACTATTTTCGGTCACCCACCACCCAGAATCCTGGACAGTATAGTAACAAATCTAAGCAGCATAGCAGACTGGTATGTAGAAGCCAAATTTTCATACCTCAGAGTTTTCGGGGCTTCCGTTCCCCCGCATGCATTGCCATTGTTCATTCCCAACAAGTTGGCTTGCCATGAGGTTGCTAGACAAATAGTAATCGGTGGTATAAGCAAGGAGCTTAAGGGATACTCAAAGAAGGTATGGCCACCTTTTCATGTTCATTTAAATTCTTATTCTTTATTAGATTTTGGGCATGCCAAAGCTGAGGCAGCAGCCCTGGAAGACCTAAATTTGGTCCTCATTGAATACAAGAAGCATGATCCGCAATGGGTCATGAGCAATCATTTGTCCTGTTGCGGGCTCAAGAGATTTGAGCACGAGAATTCACCCTCGGATGACATTTTTCAAGGCGCAAGGTCCTATGCCGAGATTCTAGCTCGGATACAAACCTTGGCACCCGATGAGAGAGACGATGTTCTAAATTTCCAAGAACATCGACGCAATTTTCTTCATGCAGTATTGCGGGGCGAGAGTCCAGCTACGACGGAGGTCAAACAAAAGGATGCCGAAGGCTCTAAGGATGCGAACCCCGATCAAGAAAAACACCAGGATGAGGAAGAGCAAACCAAGAGTCTGAAAGCAGAAATAAAGACTCTCGACCCTCCGAAGAAGACTCTGGTTACTACTCCAGGAAAATCAGCAAAGCAGGTCGGAGAATCTATCACATCAGTTACTCCCTTGCAGTCGACTCAAGGAAATATTGACGTAGGGTGGATCTTCAATGAAGAGTTGAGGCCTATAAGGGTAGAAGAGCTCCCTCTGAATGCGTTCTTCTTCGATAAGAAGAGAAAAGCAGTGGTAAAGAGAGAATTTTACCAGGAAGGGGAGTCGACAACCAAGAAATACAAAGTCATAATTGATGAGAAGGACAAGAAAAATGAAAAATTCACAACTGAGATAGCAAGGACATTAGGAGCATATGCCTCGGCGAATCAATTTTTAGTCGGGCTTCTAAAAAACCAGCTGAAATGAAAGAATCACCTCATCAAGACCCTGGAAGCTAGACTAGCCACAACAACGAAGACTGCCAAAGACCAGGCGAGTGTGGGTATAGAGCAAGCAAGGTTGAATGATAAAAATGAGATAGAGTTGCTCAAGTCTAAGCTCGAACAAGCGTAGCTGGTGGTTCGGGATGGTCAGATGAAAGCGAGTCAGCAAAAATATTTGATCCAATAGCTGCAGGCTAGGGTGGAAATCGCCAAAAGCAAGGTGATAGATATCGGGATGTTTCAGTCCGAGGTGATGGAGATTCGGGGCAGAGTCTCTGCGGCCCAATGAAATTTACTCGGCAAGGTAAAAGCGATCCGAGACAACTGTTTGCTAGTCAACCAGGTTTCGGAGAACTTATCTGCTAGAGAAAGGGAAGCTGGAGCATCACGGGTCGCCTTCCAAGAGGCTGTGATAGCCACAAACAACAAGGATTCGGGAAGTACTCCCAGGTTCACCATTTTGGAGTAGACCAGAGGAAACATTCTATTGAAAGAATGGGAGCACGGTATCTCGAAAGGCAAGCTGCAAGCCAAAAAGGTAACAAATGCCTTGGAAGAGGCTTTCAGTTCTATAGATGCGGATCTGCTAGGTATTGATAATGGAGGTAGTGATGAGGCTTTGATTCAAATGAATATGGAAAAAATCTCGCTTGATTTAAAGGAAAAAGAAGAAAGGGATTCGGCCGAGATCTCCCAAGTGACTATGGCAGACATAGTCCAAATAGACAAATGTATGATCAAACCAAGCACGCAATTATGCACTATCGACATCATAAACAGAGAGATGGAAGACAGGCTGCTGCAGATAGCCCGATAATGTTACTTTTTTGAAGCCAGTTGTTAAGCAAAATCGTCGAGGCTAATATCTCAGTTGGTTGAAAGATGTGTCACCTATACCGAGCACGCGCGAGGAAAAACGTCTGGTACCAAGTGAAGACAGAGAAGAAGAAATGGAGCGATTTCTCTCCTCCCTATCATAACCGAAATTTTGTAACGATTGAGATTCTATCTTATTGTAAATTGTATAAATATACCATATAAAGAAGGAAAAAGGGTTGGACCTTTTTGTGTGGATTGTAACAGAGTTTTTACACTTTGAGAGTTAATACAAAGAAAATCTAAAGATTCTCAATTCTGTCACGACTGTGTTATGAGTTTGTTTTCTTGTATCTCATATTTCATTTCATTTCATGTTCATAACTGATGAATGCTTCGTTATAATTTAGTATGACCACTACTATAGTGAATGAATTTTGGTCTTCTATAATTGTTTACTATTTTTCCTCTGTACCAGCTATCAGCAGGTGTAAGACCAGTCAACACTTTCATAATTCTATATATATTGTATGCCACATCAGTTATTTCCTTACATGTTTCCTCTCCTATTTATACGTGAGATTCTCCCTTGATAGGAGCCTTACACCATAGACATCTAAATGTTTTTCCCCCCACTTCATACATTTTATTAAGATATAACTCAGTTACGGGAAAGAGCCTTTGATTTTCACCCCACATTACTTCCAAAACCGTAAACTCTCTTTTATTACAACCAAATTGAGACAACACTTATTTTCCCTCTAAATTTTTCTTATTTTTACTGTTCCTCCATGACTGTCCCTGTACCAACACAACTCAATATCGAACCCAGATTATCAAATCAAACGCACATTGCCTTAAACCTTTTCGACACTATTCTTAAAACCGCTACTACCCGGGTTGAACTCGAACGTTCATGGGCAGCGATTGAACAAGATATAACCATCCAGGAATAGTTAGAAGCTAGGTAACGCCAACGTAGAAATATTCCCTAGTTTCCTTTGCCGAAGGTTGACGTTTCTCTCTTCTCCACCCTTTAATCACTTTCGGATGCCTAGACACTGTACTTCTAAGCCTTAAGTACAGAATTTGGAACAACATCTTTTTGGCGCCGTTGTCGAGGAACGAAGTTACGAAACCTTTTTCCCTGGGAAAACAACATTTTTGTTTCTTTGAAAGTGTTACCCTTTGATAGTGAACAAAGAGTACAAACCTTTTTAAGGCTTTTAAATATTTCACTTGGCAACTCCACAAATAATAAACTAGCATCCGGTCGAAGGAATACCAGACAAAACCCGGATGGTAAGCAAATTATGCCCGTTACTGATCCCAAGAAGATTCTAAAGGCGAGAGGCTCTCTTAAGCCAACCGCTACAGTTTACAAACTTAAAACCCCACAACTGAAGACTAAGAGTTCTTATGAACCCTCAACTTCACGCAATCCTCTCTTTGATACTAAAGTTTTAACGCCAAACTGCTCTGAAGTTAGGAGTGAGATTCATCCGACAATCCCCTTAGTACACAAAAGAAAGGGCCCTCTTGAAAGTTCATCGGCAGTTGACATACCATATTTCCTTCAGTTAAATTTCCCAACCACACCAAATTTTGAAGAGTGTGTCACACATTCAGGTTCCACACCCGTCGGTTCTCCTGATTTTGTCTCTTGCAAATCCGAGGAACTGAGTCCTCGTGTTCCTTGTCTTTCCTCATTGGATTTTCCTCTTCGCGAAGAGAATAAAGATTCACTTTTAATTTTCCAAAACCCCTTTACAACTTCTCACAAATAACGATGGCAGTCGCCAGAGGAGGAGGTGGAGGGTTTATAGGAGGAGGGGGAGGATCCCCTCTAGGAGGAGCTGGAGGCCAAGGGCCTGCCCCCCCTCCCAGAGTGTTTGCGAAAGTAGCAGCTAGATATGCCCCCTTAGTATTGCCCGTCCCTCTACACGACCTTCCCGGAAATTACATAAAAACAATTATCAAAATTCACTGGGGAAGGGGATCTGACCGTGACCGAACATATTAAATTATTTGATCAATTCGTGGATATTCTAGGTATCGAACATGAAGACGTATATTCGAGGCTTCTTGTCCAAACCTTCGAAGGCCAAGTCTAAACTTGGTTTCGGAGCCTACCTGCAGCATCTATCTTGTCTTACGACGCTTTGGAATATGCTTTCCTCAGACAATGGGGTGAGAGAAAAGACCATCTATACTATTTAACCAAATTTGGGTCTTTAAGTAAAAAGAATTCAGAAACAGTCATGGAATTTATTCAAAGATTCAACAAATTGTATAAAAAAATCCCAGCCGAGGTTAAACTGTCCCAACCCACGGCCAAAGTAACTTTCACCGGGGCTTTCGAACCGTATTTTGCACTCCTTTTGCGAGAAAGAAGGGGAGCCACCCTAAACCGAATGCAGGATGATGTGGTAGAAATCAAGTCTAATATGACGGCTTCGGGTAATCTTAAAGCTAAAGTAGAAACTGGAAACTGAGAAACTAAACACTTTAGAGAACAAGCCAGTCTGTCTCGGTCTAATAGATCCACAGATGACAGGGTAGAAGATATGGCCAGAGTAATTAAAGAACTGTCTAATAAAATATCGAGAATGGAGCTCAAACAGGCCAAAGTTGATTCTTTCCCCAAAAAGGATTTCAAGAGGAACCCCAACCCCCTGAACCAGCAAAGACAAATAAAAACCGAAGATCAAAAAATACAAGCTCCCTTAAAGAACGAAAATTTTATAGGAGAAAACTATCTTCAAGACTTCGGAGATTCAGATAATGATGTCACGAACTTCGGTGATGACTGCACACAACCATATCTGACTCGAGAAGATTATGAAAAATCTCTAAACATGCAACAACCGTCGAATAAGGGTGAAGAAAGTGATCATACTGACCTTTGTGAATCTCAACAAGAAACTRAGATGATAATGGCTGAGATCCAACCCAAGTATAACTTAAGATCTAAGAGTGAGCCCATTTCAACTGTTCAACCCAAGAAAATCCTCCAAAGAGGTCAAACTTATGAGCTTATTCTGGAAGAGAACTTATTACCCAACAGAAAAAYGAAAGTAGTAAGCACACAAGAGTCCGAAGTGGAAAAAGTTGAGACCCAAGAGAAAGGAACTGAAACAGCTAAAAAAATTACGTCTTCAACCAGGAGCATGAGTAATAAAGCGGTCCAGACAAATAAATTGGAAAGGAAGGATTCAGAAGTCTCAACCAAAGAAATAGACAAGGTGAGTGGAGATTTCAGTTTTGAAAATGAAATAAATAAAATTAAGATACCAATCCCTTTGGTAGAATTAGCAAAAAACCCTGTTTATCGAAAGCAGATTACCAAAGCGATGGGTGTCTCTGAGCTAGAAAGCCAGTCTGATGTTTTAAACCTGGAAGATGACAAACCTAACATCACTTTTGGTCCCCATTTTGAAGGATCCAAAGACACCATTTCTCCCTTTTATATCACTTTAAATGTGTATGATCAATTGGTACATAATTGCATGTTAGACTCCGGAGCCTCCCATAACGTTATGCCTAAGATTATTATGGACAAATTGGGTCTCCAGATCACCAGACCTTATGGAGATATTTACTCCTTTGACTCAAGAATGGTTAAGTGTATGGGGATGATAAAGGACTTGGTAGTTACCCTGGCGCAGGTCCCAGTTAAGAGTATCCTGATGGATGTGGTTATTGCAGATATTCCCCCTAAGTATGGCTTACTGTTGTCTAGGTCATGGGGAGCCAAGCTGGGGGGTTCCCTTCAATTGGATATGACGTTTGCTACAATTCCTGTGTTTGGCAGTCAATTTACTCGGTTGTACAGAGAAACGAGATTAGCATATACAGTGAGCGACCCTCAAAACCCAAACAATTTCCCTATTTACATTGCGGATCAAGATCTGGGAAATTGTATTTTGTCTTTTGATGATGGTTTAGATGGTTTTTCAGAGGAAAATGACATAGAGCAGGAAGAGTCAAGTTACATGACAGAGGATCTGTGTAGCACCAGTGTCTGGAAAATGTATTTTGACGGTGCCTCATCTTCTGAAGCGGTCGGTGCAGGAGTGCTTTTAGTGGCTCCCGAAGGTAAATTTGTTGTTCTTTTTTCCTACCGATTGCAGTGGGATATTGATTATACTAACAACGTATGCGAGTACGAAGCGTTGGTCTTAGTATTAGAAGCTGCTAAAAATCTAAAAATAAATAACTTAGAGGTGTATGGAGATGCAGAGTTAATAGTCAAACAGATAAATCGACAGTACCAAGCCAAGCATCCCAGATTAAGATCATACAGGAATTGTGCCTGGGATCTCATGGAAAAAAAATTCTCGTCCATAAATGTCCATTTCATCCCACGCACAGATAATTTACATGCTGACACATTGGCTAAAGAAGCTTCAACCTTCTCTCCTCCCATGACTTTCAAATTGAAGTATCACATTGAAATCAGACACACACCATCTATACCAGACAATATCCAACACTGGCAGGTTTTTGACGATGACGACCAAATTAAGAAATTTCTTGAAGCAATGGGAGAATTCTCCAAAACACATGAAGAGCAAGAAAATCAAAATGACCTGATATGGATCATGCAAGAAGGGGAAGATCCTAAAGCTTTCCGAGAAAAAATTGCGGATCATCGTATGTTGATCCTTAAAAACAACCAGATTCCGAAAGGATTGATTCCTTTAGAAAGACTTTTTGATCAGAACGACGTACCTGTAAAGTCCACTTTGCAACCCCAACCAGAAGAAGTGGAGGACTGTGATATAGGAACTGGAGCAGAATCCAGAATGGTAAAAATATCCAAGTTCCTTCCTCCCGAAATGAAAAGTAAGTATAAAGACCTACTCAGACAGTATAAGGATGTTTTCGCCTGGTCTTATGATGAGTTAAGAACGTATGACACTTTCGTAATTGATCACAAGATACCTTTAAAGCCTGGGGTCAAACCATTTAGGCAAAATCTTAGACAAATCAACCCCATTTTCTTACCTGTGATCGAAAAAGAAGTTAAGAAACTTTTAGACGCGAAAACAATTGTACCTCTGAGATATTCAGACTGGGTAGCAAACCTGGTCCTAGTCAAGAAAAAGAATGGGGAAATCAGATTGTGTGTGGATTTTCGAAACTTAAATAAGTCGTCTATCAAGGACAACTATCCACTACCCAAAATGGACCATGTGTTAGAAAAGGTAGTTGGATCAAACCGAATGTCTATGATCGACGGGTTCTCTGGTTATAATCAAATCGCCATGAATGAACAAGACAGGGAAAAAACTGCTTTCACCACACCATGGGGTACGTTCATGTATGACAAAATGCCTTTTGGTTTGATGAATGTAGGGTCCACATTCCAGCGCGCTATGGACATCGCTTTCATAGGAGAAATGGATAAGTTCGTAGTCATTTACCTCGACGATTTGACAATTTTCTCTAAAACCGACGAAGAACACTTGATGCATCTCAAACAAACTTTCGAAAAATGTCGCAGGTTTGGTCTATCTTTAAACCCAAAGAAATCACATTTCGCCATGCGGGAAGGTAAGATTTTGGGTCATATCGTATCTAGGGACGGAATCAGGATTGATCCTAAGAGGATTGAAGCAATAGATACTATAAATATTCCCAGAAACGTAAAAGAAATTCAATCTTTCTTAGGTAAAATAAAAAATTTACGAAGATTTATCCCGAATTTCGCTGAAATTGTAAAACTGATCACAGGTATGTTAAAAAAGGGCAGCAAAGTAAAATGGACAACCGAGGCCAAATCATCATTCACACATATTAATAAAGTCATAAGTGAGGCACCGGTGTTAGCAAGCCCAGACTATCTAAAATATTTTCTTATCTTCTCATTTGCCTCCGAACACACTATCGCTGCGATGCTCTTACAAAGGAAAGAAGAAGGATTCAAACAACCGATCGCCTTTTTCAGCAAGAGCCTTAGAGACGCAGAACTGAAGTATGATATAATAGAAAAATAGGCGTACACCATGGTAAAAGCATTAAAGGCATTCCGAACGTATGTACTACACACAAAGATAATTCCATACATTCCTACCAGTTTTGTGAAAGATATATTGGTACAGCCAGACAGCAATGGAAAAAGAGGGCGATGGCTCGCCAAAATCCAAGAATTTGATCTGGAAGTCAAACCGACCAAATTGATAAAAGGGCAAGGCCTGGCCAAACTCTTAGCTGAGTCGAATTTCAGAGCCCTAGATATCAATTGTCTGCAAGAAGGCGACAAAGACACGGACCTAAATGAGCTGAATGAGGAAACAGGTCCAAACAAGATCGAAGAGAAGTTCATATCGTCAGGCTGATACAAAGACATAGTGTCATACCTACTAACTCTAAAATGCCCAAATGAGCTATCACCATCTAAAGCCAAAACTTTAAAACTCCATGCAGTTAAATATTGTATCGCCGAAGGTCAGCTATATTGGAAAGATCCACGCGGTTTCCTGCTAGTCTGTTTAGTCGAATCAGAAGCTCAGTGGGTTATAGATGAATTTCATGAGGGAATCTGTGGGGGGCATCACGCTTGGAGAGCTACAACTTACAAGATTTTGAGGGTTGGGTACTACTAGCCAAAACTTTTCTCGAACGTTAATGCCAAAGTGTGTGCCTGCAACCCTTGTCAACTATTTGCAGGTAAACAGAAGCTCCTGGCACTGCCTCTAGTTCCAGTCAAAGCTAAAGCCCCATTTCAGCAATGGGGTCTAGACTTCATAGGAAAAATTAATCCCCATTCCAGTGCTCAACACAAGTGGATCTTAACAGCAATAGATTATTTTACCAAGTGGGTGGAAGCCATTCCAACCAAAAGGGCAACAGACTTGGTGGTAATCGATTTCTTAGAAGACAATATTTTGTCAAGATTCGGTTGCCCCCGAAATATAGTTATAGACAATGCCCAAGCCTTTAAATCTATGGCTATGATCAGCTTCTGTCAAAAGTATAACATCGTTCTTGGCCATTCCACAGCATATTACCCCCAGGGAAACGGATTGGCCGAGTCATCTAATAAGAGCCTGGTAAATATAATAAAGAAGGTATTGGATGAAAACAAAAGGTCTTGGCATGTGCACTTAAAATACACATTGTGGGCGAACCACATAAGCACAAAAAGGTCTATCGGCATTTCACCTTTTCAGATGGTCTATGGGATAGACGATGTCCTACCTATAAACCTAGCGCTACCAGTAATGAAGTTATGGCAAGATCAAAATGAAGAACCCAATCATGTCACCAAGAGAATTAATCAGCTGATTGAGGTTCAACAACATAGAGTCGAAGTAGATGAAAAGATGCAGAAGTACCAAGATGACATGAAGGCATTATTCGACCGCAAAGCAAAGGACAGAGATTTCCTCCTAGGTAATTTAGTGTTAAGGTGGGATGCAAGAAAGGAAGAAGCAGCAAAACATGGTAAATTTGACCACCTCTGGTATGGACCATTCGGGGTCTCCTCTTTGGAAGGAAAAAATTCTTTCCTACTGGAAAATATAGACGGTGAAGTTCTCAACGCCGTTGTCAACGGGCGGTATCTGAAGCATTATATGACGTAACAGTCGCCAGATTCAAATATATATATATATATATATTGTGTACATATATATATTTTTCATTTAAACATTTATCTTGATTTTCTTTTTTCGTTCATGAACTTTCGACACATTTCAGATAATCCTCGAATTTGCCTCTTACAGGATTCTAGCTACACACAAAATGACAGAAAAAGTAAACCGAAAGTTGGTCTCAGAAATTTGACATTTTGCAAAGAAATTGAAATGAAAAGGTATAAATGAGTTTTCCTAAAGGAAATGTTTTAAAGGAATATTAAAAGAATCCGAGGTTAACGTCATTCGAACAGCAATATCGTCCGAACTGATAAATAGCAAAATTGTTTCTTTGTTTAATCGGAAGTTAAAACAAATTAAATAATTCACCCAATTTAAAAGCAGTCGGTCAAAGTAAAGTATCCTCGAAAAAGATCTACAGGAGTCAGTTTCAAATTTTTTGACCTCTGTATTTTAAGTCCGTAAGTCACCACCTGTCACCCTTTTTTTGTCCCCGGGTTTACCTTTCGAAAAGTCAGCATCTTTCCATTTCGCATAAGAAGGGATAAGAGTTTTCGTTTCAACCTTGTGAGCTTCAAAGAAGATTGCGAAAAGAGGGCGGGTCTTCACAGCTCCTTGATCCCCTGCTAAACGAAGAGATGCCTAAAGTGATCCTAACTTTCCTAGGTTTTTCAACAACATCGGAGGATTGAGGCTTGCTCAAATAGAATGCCCTGAGAAATTTATTTTCCCTTTTTCCCCTGAGAACGAAGGTGTTTTGAAGGTCAAGGGAAGGTTGGTACCGAGTAATCAAAGTAAGTTGACAGACCTATAATGCAAAATATTACACAGATATCAGCCCTGATACAAACTGATTGCCCCCATCTTCGTGCTCTAAAAAGAAAATTATAAGATAGGTGGTGAAAGGAAATTCAAAAATGATTGCCCCCACCTAGTCTAAGAGACGATGAAAGGAAATTCAGAAATGATTTCCCTCGTCTCAGCATTTAAATGCATAAATATATTCCGAAGTGGTGAAAGGAAATTCAATAAAATGGGCCAGATAACTTCACCGGGGTACTGAACAGGCTCGCTGGCAGTGAAGCAATATCTGAGATATCTGTAAGGTTTTTATACATGAATATCACTCTACTCTAGTAACCAATGCTTCTTAAAACCTGATCCACATCCCAAATTCAGACGGGGCTTCCCAATTTAAAAAACATATAATCTTCTTCTTTTGATGCAAGTTGATAGCCACAAGATCTGTTGGGTCTCCTAGAACTGTTTCGATTGTCTTAAAGCAGACCTGAAATTAGTAGCGGGAAAGGGAAAGTCATGAAAAGGACTACAGCTAAGTTTAAAAAGAGTATCTGAGTTTGAAAAATCTTTTCAAGGTAAAGAACAAAGTCTATTTCCCCCTTCATTACCCTGTTCACAGGAACCTTTTCACCTAATTGAAGCTATTGACTCCATTTACCCAATATTGGCACGTGGTCTACTATTCTTCCCACCTTACAAGAAAGCGATGTCCCTATTTGGAGCCTATGTTGGAGCCACCTTTGTTTTTCTAGCCTGTCACAAATTTCATTCTTAATGCTCAAAATCGAAAGATGGTTTTCAAGATCTCTGAAGCTTTATCACACGAGCAACAATGATTATTGTACTCTCGAGATGAGTCCAACCTGTCGTAAAAATGTTTCCTCTTTTGTTCTACCTCGATATCTCGTAGGTCGGATACTATAATTCATGTAGTTCACACGTCCCGAGCTACAAAACAGCGAAATCACTTTAATTTTTCACCCAGGACAGTAACGAGAGTAAAGTTTTCCCTACACCGTGATTAAACGTCATTGGGTTTTCGCACCTCGGCGTTCACCAAATCCAAAAATTTATTGTCGTATCCACGATAGCCAAGAACACGAGGTCCTTATTTTAGTAACCCGTGTCAAGGTTAAAAGTAAAAGCTAAACCATGGTAAAAGTTTTGTCGGCAATTCGCCACTCAGCGTTTTCTTTTTAAAAGTTACACCATCTCAGCCCTGACTCGCGAAGTCACGATAAGGATATAAACGTAATTAATTAATCACTAAATCCGAGTTTATCCTCCATTTTATTAAGTCGTATTATCACGATCTCGCGGTTTCTCCGCTCGTCATGCAAACCTCTCGAAAACTTATTTTCGAAGCTCCAAGTCGCGATATGGCGAATATAATAATTATGAAATTAATTGAGCCCCTAATCACGATTACATTTTTTATTAACCAAAATTGATCATCGCAGTCTCGGGTGTTAGAGGTTAAAGTGTTAAAGTAAAATCCCCGATATAACGAGTACCGAAATATTGATTAACGTTGGTAAAACCGGATTAATTAAGTTAAATCAATACATATCTCGTGTTTCGATGCTTGCATGATTTACAAAGTAGCCTTATTTGTTCCATATGCCAATTGACATTTTAAACCGGCAAAATTTATGGCATTAATTAGGAAATAGGGAAAATCGATGAATAAAGATCGTATTTTTATGGCAAAATTTATTTCTAAAAATGATTTGACAGGCCTGTTCTGAAAGGTACAGAGTTTTCGAATATATATATAAGAGTTGTGGTTCATTGTATCAAATGCATTTTCATATTACGCAAAGCACATTATCTCGGAGCAAGCCGACTTCTGTATGTATACGTATTTCTATCGCAGAAGAGCTAAAGCACAATCCCCAGCCATGGCTCCGCGAAAAGCATCCAAAGCCAGTGTTGAGGTTTCGGGACAAGGCTCAGACAACGTTGTTGATACTTCGCCTTGAGGTATCGACTCGGTCCCGAATTGGTCGATCGTTTCAGATGTTCTGCAGGCTGAATTGGTGGATTATTCCGATGACTCTAGCGACAATGAAAAAGATTATATAACCACCAAGTATAAGATCGTCATCCAATCCGGAATGCACAAAGTAGCAGCCAGCCCATGACTACTGCCATATTATGATATGGTTTGATGGGCATTGGACCATGTGGACATACCGACTAGAACCATCATGAATGAGCAGAAAGTCACCATCGAGACTTTCAGGCCTTACATCTGCAAGCCATGTATAAGTTGCCCACAGCGTCCGACTATACATATGGCACCGAATTCTTGGACGAGTTCAAGAAGAAGGAATGCATACAGTATGATAAAACCATGTCCAGTTTAATAAGAGATTGGGTTTCACACACCGCGAAGTTCAGGGCTGATAGCCACGGCAGATATTCAATAACTTCCCTAGAACCACAGTACAAGTATTTTTCCATGATGACATGTAGGTTATACGGGAAAGAGGACACTTCACATTTTTTTCTTCCGTGGGTGCCTCTAATGTTTCGGGTCGCCGAAGGTAGTTCTTTCGACTGGGCGAAAATGTTGTCTGACAGCTTGACCAGTCGGGTGACAGAGTATCGGGCGCAGAAAGAGAGCGGAAAGGTGTCTTCATTCTTCATGTCTACATACATTATGGATGTCGTTTGTTTTTTGACACCATTTCCCTTAATGAGCTGGAGTTGGACTCCAGCAGAAGATGAGCCCATACACGTCTATCATTCAAAATTATGGGAAAACATAGCTGCAAATTTTGTGTACGAAATCTTCAACTGGGTGATGGTGCCTCTGCATGTCACTATTTTTGGAAACCCACCACCCAGAATCTCATACAGTATAGTAACAAATCTGAGCAGCATAGCAAACTGGTATGTAGAAGCCGAATTTTCATACCTCAGAGTTTTCGGGGCTTTCGTTGCCCCGCATGCATTGCCATTGTTCATTCCCGACAAGCTGGCTTTCCATGAGGTTGCCAGACAAACAATAATCGGTGGTATAAGAAAGGAGCTTAAGGGATACTCAAAGAAGGTATGGCCACCTTTTCCTGTTCATTTAAATTCTTATTCTTTATTAGATTTTGGGCATGCCAAAGATGAGGCAGCAGCCCTGGAAGACCTAAATTTGGTCCTCATTGAATACAAGAAGCACGATCCGCAAAGGGTCGTGAGCAATCATTTGGCCAGTTGTGGGCTCAAGAGATTTGAGCACGAGAATTCACCCTCGGATGACATTTTCCGAGGCGCAAGGTCCTATGCCGAGATTCTAGCTTGGATACAAACCTTGGCACCCGAGGAGAGAGCCGATGTTCTGAAGTTCCAAGAACATCGATGCAGTTGTCTTCCCGCAGTATTGTGGGGTGAGAGTCCAGCTACAGTGGAGGTCAAACAAAAGGATGTCGAAGGCTCTAAGGATGCGAACCCCAATCAATAAAAACACCAGGACGAGAGAGAGAAAACCAAGAGTTCGAAAGCAGAAATAAAGACTCCCAACCCTCCGAAGAAGCAAAGTCTGGTTACTACTCCGGGAAAATCAGCAAAGCAGGTCGGAGAACCTATCACATCAGTTACTCCCTTGCAGTCAACTCAAGGAAATATTGACGCAGGGTGGATCTTCAATGAAGAGTTGAGGCCTATAAGGGTAGAAGAGCTCCCTCCGAATGAGTTCTTCTTCGATAAGAAGAGAAAAGCAGTGGTAAAGAGAGAATTTTACCAGGAAGGGGAGTCGACAGCCAAAAAATACAAAGTCATAACTGATGGGAAGGACAAGAAAAATGAACAATTTGTGATTGAGATAGCAGGGACATTAGGAGCATATGCCTCGGCGAATCAGTTTTCAGTCGGGCTTCTAAAAAAACAGCTGAAACAAAAGAATCGCCTCATCAAGACCCTGGAAGCTAGACTAGCCACAGCAACGGAGACTGCCAAAGACCAGGTGAGTGTGGGTATAGAGCAAGCAAGGTTGGCCAATAAAAATGAGATAGAGTTGCTCAAGTCTAAGCTCGAACAAGCGCAACTGGTGGTTCGGGATGGTCAGATGCAAGCAAGTCAGCAAAAAGATTTGATCCAACAGCTGCAGGCTAGGGTGGAAATCGCCAAAAGCAAGGTGATAGATATTGGGATGTTTCAGTCCCAGGCGATGGAGATTCGGGGCAGAGTCTCTATGGCCCAACAAAATTTACTCGGCAAGGTAGGAGCGATTCGAGACAACTGTTTGCTAGTCAACCAGGTTTCGGAGAACTTATCTGCTAGAGAAAGGGAAGCTGGAGCAGCACGGGTCGCCTTCCAAGAGGCTGTGATAGCCACAAACAACATGGATTCAGGAAGTACTCCCAGGTTCACCATTTCGGAGCAGACCAGAGGAAACATTCTATTGAAAGAATGGGAACACATTATCTCGGAAGGCAAGCTGCAAGCCAAAAAGGTAACAAATGCCTTGGAAGAGGCTTTCAGTTCTATAGATGGGGATCTGCTAGGTATTGATAGCAGAGGTAGTGCCGAGGCTTTGATTCAAATGAATATGGCAAAAATCTCGCTTGATTTAAAGGAAAAAGAAGAAAGGGATTTGGCCGAGATCTCCCAAGTGACTATGGTAGACATAGTCCAAATAGACAAATGTATGATCAAACCAAGCGCACAATTATGCGCTATCGACATCATAGACAGAGAGATGGAAGACAGGATGTCGCAGTTAGCCCGAGAATGTTACTTTTTTTAAGCCAGCTGTCAAGCAGAACCGTCGAGGCTAATATCTCAGCTAGTTGAAAGATGTGTCACCTATACCGAGCACGCGCGAGGACAAACGTCTGGCACCAAGTAAAGACAGAGAAGAAGAAATGGAGCGATTTCTCTCCTCCCTATCATAACCAAAATTTTGTAATGATTGAGATTCTATCTTATTGTAAACTGTATAAATATACCATAGAAAGAAGGAAAAAGGGCTGGACCTTTTTGTGTCGATTGTAACAGAGTTTTTACACTTTGAGAGTTAATACAAAGCAAATCTGAAGATTCTCAATTCCATCACGACTGTTTTATGAGTTTGTTTTCTTGTATCTCATATTTCATTTCATTTCATGTTCATAACTGATGAATGCTTCGTTATAATTCAGTACGACCACTACTATAGCGAATGATTTTTGGTCTTATGTAATTGTTTACTGTTTTTCCTCTGTACCATCCATCAACAAGTGTAAGACCAGTCAACACTTTCAGAATTCTATATATATTGTATTCCACATCATTTATTTCCTTACATTTTTCCTCTCCTGTTTATACGTGAGATTCTCCCTTGATAGGATCCTTACACCATAGACAGCTAAATTTTTTCCCCCCCACTTCATACATTTTATTAAGATATAACTCAGTTACAGGAAAGATCCTTTGATTTGCACCCCGATTTACTTCCGAAACCGTAAACTCTCTTTTATTACAACCAAATTGAGACTGCACTTATTTTCCCTCTGAAGTTTTCTTATTTTTACTGTTCCTCCATGACTGTCCCTGTACCAACACAGCTCAATATCGAACCCGTATTATCAAATCAAACGCACATTGCCTTAAACCTTTTCGACACTATTCTTAAAACCGCTACTACCTGAGTTGAACTCGAACGTTCATGGGTGGTGATTGAATAGGATATAACCATCCAGGAACAGTTGGAAGCTAGACAACGCCAACATAGAAATCTTCCCTAGTTTCCTTTGCCGAAGGTTGACGTTTCTCTCTTCTCCACCCTTTAACCACTTTCGGATGCCTAGACACTGTACTTCTAAGCCTTAAGTACAGACTCTGGAACAAGATATTCCTTGAGCATCCACGAAGTAAAGTAAGTTTACTGGGATTTTGATATAACCTTTTCATTTGAAGAATGGCATAAATAAATATAGGTAAGAAAACATGACTGGAATTTTAGTATTATATTTTACATTCAATAGAGAAAACCTAAAAATACACTTGAGAAATCTCTATTGATGAAAAATCTTAACAAGAAGCAACTAAGGGAAGGAGGGGAGGCGGAATTGGAAAAATAAATAGACCTTAAAACCTCAATAGAGAAATCTCAAAGATAAGAGAAAGTTGATGGAGGCTTGAAGAAGCAAAATCCTTTGTTATGTAATAGAAGAGTAAGAAAACAAGACTAGGAAGATGTCACTGGGGGAAAGGGACATAGGTAGGTCACAAAATCACTAGTAAAAAAGGATTGATGGTGGTAGAGAAGGGTTAATGAAAAATGAAACGCTAATAGTGGCAAACGTTTATAGCCAAGGTTTTCACATTTGAGAAAGAATAAAAAAACCTAATAGGAGAAAACATAGTCCATAATATAAAAGCAAGGAAGCTACTAGATAACTCAACTAGGCCATGGCAACAACACAAGCCAATTGATGAATTCCATTTGGTCTATGACCATAGACATTATTCATATATATGAAAAGTCTCCAGAAATATAACGACCACATGAATCTACACAAGTAATGTCAGAAGTTTTGTTATGACCTTATTGTACCAAGAGGATAATGACCACTTTTTTTTATATGAGAATAATAATCTTCTGATGGAAAATATTTAATTGGGACATAATGGATATTTTGGAATGATGCACTAAAATGATCAAGGAATTTTCCAATAAAAAATGTGGCAGATGAGATATACCCATTGAAGATATAAGCAGTGAATGAGGCTTTGGGGAGATAAAACAAGGATTGGGCTTGATGGATATTAGGATCTCTCTCTTGGTTTTCTAATTTCCAATATTAATCATTACAATTTCCTCTCCTAGAATCATGGTTAGATATTAATGTGGATTCTTAGTATTACCTCGGGGAGATAAACATAAATAATGAAAACAATTAATGTATCAATCCATACCACCTCTTGAAATATTTGATTAGTGAGTGTAGATTGTGTATGGTGATTAATGTAACTATTCCTTTCACTATTATGGAACATAATCAATGTAGTCAATTTGATAAGTGATGTGATGGCATGCATTCTTTACTTATTTAAGCATTGATAAGGAATACCAAATTATCCCTTTGACACCGGTGAAATCTATTTGTTATGCTTGGTCATGTTGCTAATAATTCCTTTAGATCCATACTAAGTTGAGTTTTCAAGTTTTATAAGTCACACATAGTTCAACCTAATACCCCAAGGAGCTAGTCTTCCTACACAGTTCATTTTAAATGTTATATCTTGAAAATAATGGATGCATGCGAGTTGATGTTATGAATTTTCTTGTCCCTTAATTCTCATTGTAATTGACGAAGACTAGGAGTGATTTCTCAAACTCTATTATGAACAACTATGATTAATGAAAGTGATGATTATTTGATTACTTATCCCTCTTTGTTCATGCGGTTGTTAGGGAGATTTTGTCAATATCATTTACTCTCATTGAAGAATATGATCGGGAACCTAAAATACATGCTTAATAGAATTCTTTGGTTTATGTTTCCCTATTGAATATCCATGTTCATCAAATGATTAAATTATCAACAAGTTTCTTTTCACCATGTATTTTGATTAATTGAATATTTATTACTAGTGTTCTCATAGAGACTTATCGAATATATTAATAAGTTCAAATATACCCCCTTGTGTTGAAAGAGCACTAATCCTAAAGTAAGGGAGGCTCCACTAGTGAAAATGTTATTGCCTCTACACTATCTACACTATCCTTTGGAAAAGAGTACACTTTTAAGGGGCTATATCTAGGAGTTAACATTTTTGGCATTGTTGTGAGGGAATACAATCCAATTCCTTAGCATGAGTAGGCTAGGCTGCATAAAAAAATACTCAGAATATTTACTTTACATAAGAAAAAACCTCTACCATTTACAAGTATGGGACAACCTAGACATGTCAATAATATATTCTCATTTTTATCCTAAAAAATAAGTTTTCATATTATTTAAATACCCATATAATAAGGTCCCCAAGCCATGAAACAAAATCTACTAAATATGCTCCAAAAATGCCGTGTAAGAAAAGTTGTGATTTGCTTCCACAATCTATTTGTAATTCTTTACATAATAGTGTAGAAGAATAAATATTAACAACACATGAAGGAATGTTTAGTTTTAAGAGTTACAATCTATTTGTAATAATGCATGTTGAATTTTAAAAGTTACAATCTATTTGTAATTCTTTACATGTTGTGATTTGCTTCCACAATCTATTTGTGATTCTTTACATATAATAGTGTAGAAGAATAAATACTAACAACACATGAATGAATGTTTAGTCTTAAAGTTACAATCTATTTGTAATAATGCATGTTTAGTCTTAAGAATTATAATCTATTTGTAATTCTTTACATAATAATCTATTTGTAATTCTTTACATAATAGTGTAGAAGAATAAGTTATCTAACAACACATGAATGAATGTTTAGTGAGTTTGAGGAAGCCTTTGTTATTAATATTTTTTCACTCTAACAATTCTTCTCATTGATTATATCCTTGAGATAATTACCCTAGTATTACCATTTTCTATTTTGCAATCATAAATGTTGTAATTTCTCATTTGAATTCCATCGTTGCCCAAATTCTCTTGTCATATTTATTGTTCAAATTGTTCAATGGTCTACATATAGATACACTTTATTATATAACCCTACACTCCCCAATGGATACCACAACTTTCTTCCTATACTTGAGGGGAATGATGTTTTTTTTTGGTTCCAAAGGATCTTATAGAATGAAGGGGATAAGGGGATAATGTTTTTTTGTTTCCAAAGGATCATATAGAAGATTATTATATGTTTTTATATGATTTTGATGTAGATCGCGAGGATGTCATCATGAAGTTATTTATGCCAATGTTAGAAGATGATGTGAGAGAATGGTATAAACTTGACGATGGGAGGAATGGCTTCATGGGATGCATTCAAACACGCATTTTGAGAATATTGAGGTAAGAAGAAAGATAATAGATTCCGATTTGTTGGGTTGTCTAGAATAAACAAAGAAAAAATGAGACCATGACATACATCAAAGTGTGCCTCAAGCTATTAAGCTAACAAATGCCACTAATTTAGTATTCTACAGTCATGTTTTAGTATATAGTGAAATAATCAAAGAAATAAGATAAGGCACTTGATGTTTAAGATCATGTAAAGATAAGGCTCTTGAGGTTCACGACCATGTAAAGATAAGGCACTTGAGGTTCAACACCATGTAATTGACTTTCTTCCGGACAACACATATATTGTTGAAGGAGAAAGAAGAGTCAACCAAAGTCAACCTATTGATTTGATATATACAAAGATTTAGAAAGTGATAGATTTAGCATTTCAATTGATGATTCACTAAAAATCACAAATTATTAGACTAAGAAGAGAGACACGATTGTAAATTCTCTAAAAGAATACCAAGATGGATTCACATGAGAATACCTTGAATTTAAATGTCTAGTTGCTAAAATGGAAGAAATGAGCATTGGATTAATACCAAGTGAAAAGAATACCAAGATGGATTCACATGAGAATACCTTGAATTTAAATGTCTAGTTGCTAAAATGGAATAAATGAGCATTGGATTAATACCAAGTGAAAAACTAGTGAAAAGGAGACCATACAAGTTGGCCCATAAGTATAAAGAGTTAATAAAGAAAGATATTAGTAGCATGTTGATTATGAGAATCATATACCCTATAGAGGAATCAAAGTGGGCCACAAACCTTATAGTGGTGAACTTATGAAGAAAGACCCTAAGACGATAATGGTAATTGATCATTTTCCCACTCCATTTGTAGACAATGTCTTGAATGAGGTGGAAATCCATGGGTGACAATCATTCATAGATGGATTTTTTTTATTTTTTTTTTTGGGTATAATCAAGTACCTAAAACAAAAGGAGATCGACAAAATACTACATTTGTGATTGAATATGGATCTTATGCATATAATGTTATGTCAATTGGGTTGAAGATTGAACCTATAGTTTTATCTCTAGGATATTTTTCAAGGAATTACAAGATTTTTATACAACACCATGATAGTTTATTGGGATGATTGGATTATATATAATATGCTAAAAAATCAAGTTTATCATCTAACATTAATGCTTGAAATATATTGTTGGATCAAGTTATTTCTAAACATCAAAAAATGTATTTTCTTTTACTTTGATAAGCATCCTACTTTGTCATAATGTATTTAAAGATGGATTAAAAGTGAATATGGATAAGATTAAGATAATTTTGGACTTGAAACTCCCCACAAATTGTAAGCAAGTAAGAATAACATTGGGGCATACTGTATATCGTTCAAAAGTTCACTACACATTATTTCAACATCACCTTTCCTATGAATGAACTCGTTAGGAAAGATGTTGAGTTTGTGTGGTTTAAGGGATGTTTATAATCTTTTTAGCTCATTGGACAAAGGTCCCTTATCTTATCTTGGTTTCTATATTGTTAAAATTTATTTCACTGGCATGTTGATGCATCTAATTCCACACTAGGTGTCACACTCACTCAACCTAGAGAAGGAAACATAAATCATCTTATAATGTATGCAAGAAAAAATTAGAATTTGATTTAGAGAAAGTATAGAGAGAGAGAGAGAGAGATACTATGGTTCTATCTTTGCATTATTTTAGACATAATTTCTTATCAAACCATTTTGAGTTATATACTAACCGTCGGGATATGAATGTAACATTCCGCTCTTGTGCACACATGATTTGGCTTATTCTTTGAGGACACTTGCGAGCAAGTGATGCAGTTTATTATATGATTGTTTGTTTCGCTTATGGATTATGATTATGATGTTGGATATGATGATATTTTATTTGATTATATATGTATCGATAGGTGCTATTGACGGATTTCTCCTAAGTGTGCAGGACACTTGACAGAATGGGGATGTTGATGGCATCGGTGGACCTCCTTGGACTCCGGATCGAGTCAGGGAGTGGACTATATATGGTTTGGGTATTTCTGTTTATGCATATGTGACATGTGTTCAGGTATATCATGATGATGTTTATGGATAGATGACATGTTTTATTGATGGATGCAGGTTGACGATTGCTTGTTAATCAGACTCACATTAGGAGTAAAGGGGCCATGCACGACAACCAAAGATATTGAGGGAGAGGTGTGGCATCAACCCTTCCACAACCCACTAGCACTCCCACCGTGGCTCGAATTGTCAGTTAACGATTACCTAGTTCGAGAGATCCACGATGCCATGAAGGAAGACTGAGACAGTTTCTCACAAAGATTCTAAGGGGCACGCAATAAGGCAGGGTCCTTATTCCTTAGAGGCCCTTAGTCCCCCACAAGATCGTGTGACGGAGTATTGACTCCAGGGGTTGGACAGCTACCAAAATCATTCAAAAGGCGAGTGGAACCCTTGGAGCACGTAGTGCGTCTTGAAGGGAACGTCGTGTTTTAAACACAGGTGAGTCAATGAATCTAGGTGTCCTAGAAAACTGAGTGAATGTTAAATCTTGTAAAATATTGAAAACGGATTAATCAATTAATTGATTAATTAATTATAGACTGAGTTTATTAATCATAGTCTCTAATGGTCTAAGCTTTTTCTTTAAAAAAAATAAAAAAATCTAACTAAGCCTAATTCTAGGTTACTGGGTGGACAAAAACAAATGTTTCTTTAAAAAAAATAAAAAAATCTAACTAAGCCTAATTCTAGGTTACTGGGTGGACAAAAACAAATGTTATAAAATAACTAGTGAGGGGTGAATTAAATCAATCTAGGAAATCAATGAAATTAAAATAAATATAAAGAGTAATTCAATACAAATGTGTGCATAAAATACTAAATTAGAAATTAAATTTAAGAAGGGAATAAAGCATAAAAGAAGGTGTAGGCTTGGAAGGAAATCTAGAGTCTATTCTAACTAGGAAATGTTCCCTATCTTAACTCAAATCCTTTTTAGAAAGGCGTCAGTCATAATGGGAAATAGAGGGAATAAAGGGAAAGATAGGAGTAATTCTATGAGTGCTTTTAAGAGGGGTGAGGGAAATTGACATTTAAATTAATTTAATTATGGATTTATTAGGGAAACTAGGGGAACAAGTGACAAGTGGATGGGGAAAATAATTATTAAATAAACGAATTAAATAAGCAAACGGAAGTTGTCACTAAAAAAAAATTCTATAAAGGAAATGGCCGAGGAGAGAAATGGATCACGAATGATATGCATAAGGTTATGTTGTCGGATTTTTATTGACTGATTTTTCTTGTGGGAGTTGGGATACCCAGCTCAAATAGAGAGTGGTAGCTCGACCTTACGAGGCGAGTTGGGAGCTATCTTATTCTTTGGTTTGTGTGTGTGGCCCCTTTGTGGCTCGAGGGGCTCAGGGGGAAGAAGAGTACTCCTAGTGTTGGTTGAGAGGTACCGATGAGGTCTGCACGGTTAGACTCTTCGCCTATGGCTATGGTATTTTCATTGAGTTGTAATTATAATTGTGTTAATATCTTAATTCTAATATAGAATTATAGAAATTCGCTTTAACTGCGACAATAATTTTGTTTTAGATTCGTCAGGAAGTTTGTTGGTTAGTTGTTTTCTTTATAAAATTACCCAAAAAAAAAAAAAAACAACCACCAGCATTCACTTTGGTCCCCTTTCCCATCACGGGTAATAAGGGTAAGTTTTCTTCCTCATTTGAATGCGTGGGGTAGAAGCACCCACTAAATCTAGAGAACAGGGAATCTGCTCAGATTGTCCTAAGTTTTGTGGGCGACTGTGTGTCGCTTGGGTATCCAGTGAGTGTTTCAATAGCGTTCTGATCCTTGTTGTGTTCCATAGAACCCTCATTTCAGAGGCTCATCACCGGTTCAATAGAATCTGGTTTCGTAAGAACATCTAGTATGCTATCTCCTTTGAAACTTCGCAATGAGAATCTGTAAGCACAACTAGTATGCTAGCTCCTTTGAAACTTCTCAATGAGAATCCACGCTGGTGATCATGTCTTCAGCGAGCAAAAAAAGATCATTCCCTTAATTTTTTATACACTCCCAAAGGAAACTTTAAACTCTTGATAGGACCCTCCTCCGAAGGGATTTCCTGCAACAATTTTTATATTATTATTACTCTGTCTAATCCATTAGAAAATTCTAGATTACTCATTGGTGTGGGATGGTTTTTGTAAAAATAATTGTTGTTAATCCATCATTGGCGTTCGACCTGGTCGCATGTAGATTGAACCCTCCTCTTCCCTTCATTTTCTACCTGGAAATAATCGACTAAGACCTCATATTGCGTAACCCTGCTTCCGGATTTCGCAGATGGTTTACCTATGGGTTAGCTAGATTTTGGGGGTCTTGAAGTCTCGGATCTAGCTGTCCATCTGGAGTTGGAATTCTTTTATCCCTTCAATTTGTTTTGATGTATAAGTCACAGGACAAAGGCAGAATGATCAGATTCGTCTTCAAACGCTCCATCCTTGGTGAACCTTGGTCTTGGGATTGGTTCCACTACCTCCTCGTACTAAATTGAAGAAGGTGATTCCTGTAAGGTTGTCTGGCATCCTTCTTTTGTCTCTGATTTTTTCTTTAATATCCCTGCCTTCCTCCTATACTCCCCTATGTTATTCGGATGGAGGATACGCCTTGTGTAGTTAGGGAACACCCTGCTATTAACCCGATATTCTCTATGTCCTTGCAATAAAGACCCCTGGGTTGTGTAACCTTACGACTTAATTCTCGCCCAACAAATTTTACGTACTCCAAGAAATGCTTCACCCAGCATTCGTTGTGCCTGGTCGGGTCTCACTCTGCCTTCATTAACTATCTCTGCCACTTCTAGTTGACTGCCACCTTGCCTTGGAGATGACAGTTGGTTGGGGTTGATTCTCTTTGCATGTTTTGGAAGAATGATTGTTATCTTGCATTTCGGTTGGCATCATGTATTACGATGCTCTTACCTCTTCGTCTTAGACAGGAAGTTCAAACCAACTTAATTAAAATCATATAATTTGATTATTGGTAAATCACCTTGGTGCTTGCTCAAAAACACCCTACTTAGAGTGTTGGGTATTAACTCCACCGAGTGTCCTCTTGGGCTAAGAGGATCGCCACCACCTGCTCTTACATCCCTAAGGCTTAGAATTTATTAGCTAGTTGGAAGTAAAGTAACTAGTATCCTCCATGGGAGTTTTTATATTCTTGTTTATTACTTAAATAGTGAGAATAATTTAACTGCAAAAGAACCCCTCCTTATTTTATTA
Source organism: Picea sitchensis (assembly GCA_010110895.2). Classification (NCBI taxonomy): domain Eukaryota; kingdom Viridiplantae; phylum Streptophyta; class Pinopsida; order Pinales; family Pinaceae; genus Picea; species Picea sitchensis. Next base: position 150,995 of record SNQJ01S0005346.1, read on the forward strand.
TTGGATATAATTATAAGAGGGTTATGTATAAACTCTAGATATGGCTCATACTAACAAATTTTGGAACTTGGTATTTATTTGGTAAGTATTTAAGTTGATTGTACCTTTCGTCCTTGCTCTAGAGTTGAGTCTTTATGAATTGGGTGGAGTTACTTCTATGGCAGAATAATGAGAAAACTAACACTATTTATGAATTGGGTGGAGTTACTTCTATGGCAGAATAATGAGAAAACTAACACTAGTGATGAATGATCGAATTAGATATTGGATTAACGTTCACAATGGAATTTAAAGTAATGAATGTATGTTTAGCTAATTAGACTTCTTGTGCAACGAAAATTTAAATTAAGGAATGATTGTGGTAGGGGTTGGACTTCACGCGCCATGGATTAGGCAATGATTAATTGGATTATTGTGTGCATTAAATAATGATAATGCATGTTTAATTAAGTGATTAAGATTAAATGTGTGCATTGAATGATGCAATGTTGTTGTATTAGAATTTGTTGCACACCTTGAAATAATTTAGAGGTTCACTTATGCGCCAAAACAAAAAAGTGGTTACCCTTGCGCCTCCATCCTTGTCGTTGTATGTTTGATGAAGTATTACCTTCTCTTGCACCCTTTAATCTTGTGAATGCATGATGGTTTAGTAATTAAATTATCTTGCACCATGGAATTTTATGTTACATGTGATGGTTCATTAGAATGATATTGTGCCTTGATTTTCGTTGATGATGTGATTTATCTTAGTCGGCTTGGACTTGATTATGTTGGAGGGGATGTAGACACCTCCTTGTTTCTTAGAACAGTCACCAACCTTGATACCTTACATGGTTAAAATCAATTGGAACCTGGGCTTGAGCATTGCTTATGTGTCCTGGAGGTCCTAACCTTGCAGGGTAGGTTGGGCGGGTAGTATATTATGTTTTCTTGTGATTGTCTTTATGATCCTTGTGATTCGTTATGGTATCGTACGTTTTCTTAGTGATATCAGATGATGGTCCTTATAAGACGTGTTGAATGATTAATATTTGTACTGTTATGCGTTGTTATTAATGGTAAAATGCAATGATGTTTGGATAATGTTAATTAATATGCTAATACATTGATGTGTGTGTCATGGTTCATGGTGACGAGGTGTTGACAATGTGTTGTATTGGATTATTAATGCATTATTTTGTTTCGTTAATATATGTGATTGATGAGTCGACAATGTTGTCTATTTATTATTATGTTTTAATTTTCCTAACACAGCTTTAAAAAAAGAAAAAAAAAATTGACTTGTTGTGCATCGCTTGGTTGTATTTGATGCATGATTGATACATATTTGGTGCATGGTTGATGCACTCGTTGATGGTACAGGTTGGTGCATGGTTGATGCACTTGTTTATGGTACAGGTTGATTACAGGTTGTTACATGTTCTTTGGTGCAGGTTTATTGGTACATGTTTACAACAATATATCTCACAGTGATAATGTGATAGTGGCTCCATCATTCTGCTTCTATGACAAGGCGGTTGGACGGGGTAAGGATAGGTGGTTGTAGCCAAAGAACATAGGGGGTTGTAGCCTCCTTTTGGTTATAGCCAGAGAATTGGCAAGTTGGAACTTCCCTTAGGTTGTAGCCTGAGAATCTAGGGGGTTGGAGCCTCCTTTCAGTTGCAGTTGGAAAACAAAGGAGTGTGGTGCTTCCAATGAATGTAATTCTTAAAGACATATAAGAAAAAAAATTCTCTGGTTTTATCCTGCTTTGGGTTTCCACGTAAAAACATTGGTGTATTGTGTCTGTGTTTGATTCATCATTTGTTCATTGTTTATTTAATCTGCAACTAGTGGATGATAATGCTACATTGATATAACGCTTGAATTTTATGGTTAAAAATGATTAAATTTCTCTATTATTGATTCACCCCCCCTCTCAGTAATCCAACAATTGGTATCAGAGCAGGTTCCTTCAGAAAACAATTTAACCACTAGAAGGAGATCATGGATTATTCTAAGAATGGAGTACCATTGTTTAATGGTCAGAATGGGTTAAAGTATGAGATATGGAGTAGAAGCACGAAAGCTTTTTTACAGGCACAGGGGAATTATATTTCCCTATCAGTCATTACAGGATGTGATAGTTCAAAAAGGGAAAAGACTATAGCCAAGAAGGAATTGAAGAAGAATAAAAAAAATAGCAATGGATTTCATCTGGGAAGGATTACCTAATCAGGTAAGAGAAATGGTTGGTAAATGTTCATCAGCCAAAGAAATTTGGGATAAGTTACATGAAATATATTCTTCACCCATCACAGATTCAGAAAATGCCAAAGAAGATGAAGGCACAGATCAAGAAGAAAAATGTTCACCATTTCAAACATATTTAGAAGATGAAGAGTACATAATCAACAAAGGTATGTTGTTTTGATTTAATTGTGAAAAACATGGACATCTTGAAATAGAACATGCCATAAAGGAAATGAGACAAAAAAAACTAATTGAAAAAGAAGACAATTATGAAGCAGAGTTGATTAGTTCTTTAGATGAACTAAGAAAATAAAGAGAAGAAAACAAGTCACTCAAGAAAGAATTGATGAAACAAAAAGAAAGTATTCACATTTTTGAAGATGCCTAACATGTCATCGAGAACTTAAGAACTCATCTAGAGGAAGCCAGAAAGATCGAAGAAAATCTTGAATATCAAAAGAAATATTTGGAAGCCAACATAGCAGCATAGTAGGAAGAAGTAGAAATGAGAGAGAAGATATTGACAAATCATCTTAAGGAAAGAACTAACGATCTAAACCATCCCGAGGCATAGTTTGGTCAAGAAGAGAAAGGACTTGAAGAAGAAATAATCACATTAAAAATACAGCTTGAAGAAGTGAAAAGAACATAAGAATTCATGAGGTCTCGGATAATGAAGAAAGAAGAAGAGGTTGAGAAGCTTGAAGAAGAAGTTGTCACACTGAGAAGTAAAATCATCAAGCTCAAAAAGAACATTGAAGAGACATAAACATCCACATCAGTTATAGAGAATGAAGAGAAGCACTCTAGGTTCTTAGAAAAGAAGAATGAAGAAAATAGAAAGAGTTATGTAGAAGTACTCAAAGGAAGGAATCATGGTTAACCAAAATCTAAGAAAACTATTGAAGATACATCTTCAAGAAGACCATCCATGTTCAAGCCACAAAGAAGCTTCAATCATGATCATGATCAGTCAAGGAAAAAATTCAGAAGGACTACACCACAAATAAAATCATTTACTCCCAGGAATGAAAATTTATTTTATGGTCATTGTTTTTATTGTACTAATTTTGGACATAAGGTTGCAGATTGCAGGGATTATAAAAGAAATGTTCAAGAAATAAATGCCTATGTTGCCCCATGTAACATTGAATGTTACAAATGTCATAACTATGGGCACATAGCTAGTGATTGTAGAAGCATGATCGATACTTCCATGAAAGAGAACAATGATATCATATATAAGAAAGTATGGATAAGAAAACACGAAGAACAGGTGAACAAAGACCAGGTCCCAAACATCGCAAGATTGGGAATAAAACGAGATGAAGAAAATTCTACAGAGAAAAGGAAAGATGTCATATATAGAAAGGTTTGGAAAATAGCTGAAAGAAAAGAAGGACGGGTAAATAAGAAACCTGTTCAAGAGATTGTACTTTCAGGCATTGTAGTGAAAGATGAGTCCGCAGACAGAAAGAAAGAAATCATAGCTCAGAAAGATGATGAATATACCAATGAAGATGATGATGAATACACATCAGAACAGGAATTGTTCTGAGCCATCCGACTTAGAGACTCCCGGGTAATATGAATATTAGACAGGGGGAGTCTATGTGATAGTTGTGATAGACCAAAGAATCATCCTTCGAGAAGCTTGCAGATTCTGAGAAGACGGATCCAGAAAAGTCAGTTAGTAGAAGTACAGTTTGATAGATTAATCAAGACTTCATGATAGTATAGTGACAAATGAGTCAGCATTATGGACAGTTGTGCAGTAGAGTCTTGGACAATATGGACAAAGATGGATTCGTAAGAACACTTAGCAGGTTTGGACAGATATATGACAGTGGACGAGAGCATGGATTCATAGATTGGTTCAAAGAGTGGTTCAGAGACAAATGAACATTATCATAATGGATGATAATTACACAGGAAATGGATTGAACAATGTTAATGGATTCCAAATTGACATATGTTTTTTGGACACATGCAGTGCATACAACAGTTCACATTTAAAATGGAGTAATGCTCATAAACAACAATGAAAAAAATCCCTATGAGTTATGGAAAGGAAGACCAAAAAATGTGAAGCACTTCAGAGTATTTGGAAGAAAATGTTACATCAAAAGAGAAGATGGCAGAATGGGAAAGTTTGAATCTCTTGTGGAAAAAGGAGTACTTGTTGGTTACTCAAGTACATGGAAAGCATACAAGTGTTACAATTTGAGGTTGAACAAAGTTGTGGAAAGAATCAATGTAACAATTGATGAAACAAGTGGATGAGAATTAAAGGAAGAAGAAAATGAATCAATGGAACAACTTTACGAAGAAGAAGTAGAAGGGGAAAATGAAGAGGATCAGGCAGAAGTAGAAAATAAAGTTTAGCAAGTGCCTCCAAATACACCTATCAAACGAGTACAGAAGAATCATCCTTCAGATCAGATTATCAGAAACAAAGATACAGGAGTTGAGACTAGAATCCGTTCATTGGAACACATGCACATAGAACTCTTATCTATGATTGAACCAAATAGTTTTGAATAGGCCAACAAGGATGAATTATGGAATAAGGCCATGAATGAAGAATTGGATCAAATAGAAAAGAATGACACTTGGGAATTGGTTCCAAAACCAAAGAATAAGAACGTGATTGGCATAAAGTGGGTTTTCAGAAATAAATTGAATGAAGATAGACAGGTTACAAGGAACAAAGCTAGATTGGTATGTAAAGGATACACACAGGTTGAAGGAATCGACTTTGAAGAGACATTTTCCCCAGTTGCTAGAATGGAAGAAATTTGATTGCTTTTAGCTTATGCATGCTCCAAGAATATTAAAGTGTATCAGATGGATGTGAAATCCATTTTTCTAAATGGGGAACTTGAAGAAGAAGTCTACATTGAACAACCAAAAGGATTTCAGTTGTCAGAGAATGCAGATTATGTGTGTAAATTGAATAAGGCCTTGTATGGTCTAAAACAGGCTCCTAGAGCATGGTACTTTAGACTAGATAAATATTTACAACAGACAGGGATCAGAAAAGGAAGTGCATACAACAACCTCTACATCAAGGTAACTCAAGATAGTATTTTATTAATTGAAGCTTATGTTGATAATATTATTTTTGGAAGTATTGATGATAGGTTAAGCCAGAAATTCGCAAAGGATGTGCAGAATGAATTTGAAATGTCATTGTTTGGAGAACTATCCTTCTTTCTGGGTCTTCAGATATGTCAAAGCAACCATGAAATTTTTATTTCTCAAACTAAGTATATCAGAGAAATTCTAAAGAAGTTCGGAATGGAAGATTGCAAACCAGTTACCACTCCTATGCAAACTAGTTGCAAGTTGAACAAAGATGATGATTCAAAGTCTACAGACTAGAGGAAATACATGTCAATGATTGGTAACTTACTATATGTGACAGCATCCAGAACAGATGTAATGAAGGAAGTTGGATAGGTGGCATGATTTCAAGCAGCACCAAAGGAATCACATGTCTTAGTAGTGAAAATGATCTTCAAATATTTCAAAGGCACAGAAGAGTTTGGATTATGGTATCCAAAAGAAAATGATATATCACTTATTGCCTACACAGACGCAGATTAGGCAGGTTGCATTGATGACCGACAAAGCACCAGTGGCACAATGTTCTATTTGGGTGAATGTTTAGTATCTTGGCTAAGCAAGAAACAATCATCAATATCCTGATCTACAGCCAATGCAGAATATATTGCAACAACAGGATGTTGTACACAACTTCTATGGATGAAACAAACTTTGAAAGATATACAGGTTGAGTATGATGAGCCCATTCCAATCTATTTTGATAATACAAGCGTCATCAGTGTCTTAAAGAACCTGGTGATGCACTCCAAGATGAAACACATTCCAATCAAGTATCACTTTCTACAGGAACGGGTTGCAGAAAAGAACATCAGAGTTGAATATGTGAGCACAAAAGAACAAGTGGTAGACATATTTACAAAACTGCTTCCAAGGGAAGCCTTTGAGTATCTTTGCCAAAAACTTGAAGTAATTTCTACTCCAAAATGAATGCTTTTGAATGCTTATCTTATATGTCTTAGATTTACACTAGGAAGCACCATAAGGAGGAAAATTCAAGTTGGGGAATTAGTTTCAGGAAGCATTCAGTCAGGGGAAGTATCCCCAAGGAGAGTTCAGTTAGGGGTAGAAGCCCTGGATGGAAAGATACCTTTGCCATTGACAACAAAGGGGGGGAGATTTATCAGATGCAAAGGTAAATGCTTGGAGAAAGAGCAAAGAGGCATGTTTCCAGGGGGAGCATGAGTGATATGACTTCAGTATTGCAACATAGTGTTTTCATCAATGCCAAAGGGGGAGATTGTTGTTTATTTTGGTTTCTTTTCATTGATGTCAACCCTTGAAGAAAGTATGGTAGCAAATTATGGTAGCACAAAGGTTTGGGTAATGGGCCCAAGTTTGTTTGATGTATAATGGTATGAGTTTTAATACATTTTAAGGTAAGCATATTCTAGATGGATAGTACATGTCATGCCATTTCTGGTGGTATGTGGAATGCCACATAACTCCTCACGATTAGAGAGTTATGGCCTTGTGAAGTTGGAGAACCCTCATGAGTCATCTAGAAGCCCCAAAAGGTCAAAGTAGTCAAAGTGGTTGCAAAGAAAAAATTATTTAAATAATAAAGTGAAGTGATTAGTGTACCATAAGTCAAAGTGCATACAAAATAAATTATTTAAATAATAAATTTAATGGAGAAATTACTAAGTGGACAAGTGGTTAGAAGTGGGTTAGCCCTAAAATAAGGAAAGTGGTTTAAGATGGTTAGAAGGTAATTCCTTAAGTAAGCTACATAAAAGTATAAGAAATTATTTAAATAATAAAGTGAAGTCATGAGTGTAATATAAGTCAAAGTGGATACAAAAGAAATTATTTAAATAATAAAGTTAATGGAGAAATTACGAAGTGGACAAGTGGTTAGAAATGGGTTAGCCCTAAAATAAGGAAAGTGGTTTAAGATTGTTAGAAGGTAACCCCTTGAGGAAGCTACATAAAAGTATAAATAAGAGGCAATGGTCTCTCATTTAATTACACTTGAACATATTGAATATCTACAAGTGATTGAGGTAACCAAAGGATATCTAAGGCGAATTTCAGAGGGAAGTTGAAGTAAAGAAGGTCGAAATTCAAGGGACGATAAATTTTTTTGATGATGTTTTCTAAGGTATGTTATTTACAGGTCATCTCACCATTTTTGCAATAACGTTTTTTCTGGAATGATTTAGAACGCGAAATCTGGAGGTTGTTGAGGAAACATATCCAAGTAGTTGTGATAAAAAAATCAGCTTGTGGGTCATTGTAATTTTGGAGTTACACTCTGTGGAAAATAGGGTTTGTGGATAGTCCTGAAACTAACCTAAAACAGGTGTTTCAGGTAATACCATCATAAATTATTCATAACAAATCCAAATTTAGTAAGACCAAATGTATTGGTTAGAGTATAGTCTTTAGTGTTCTTTATACCATTTTCATATCCATACAACAAATATTATGTTCGGGGCAGGCTCTACAAATTCACTCTCTAGACTAAGCGATAATTCAACAAGGTATGTCATTTTTGCTATAACTCCTTTTCTAATAGGTTCTGAGTAGTGAAACCTGGAGAAATTGCACAAAAGACACCGAAGAACATTGTGTACTAGTTTTGGATCTTTATTCATTACAGGTACATAGTTATGGTTGTTGACTAATCCAAAATTAGTCACGTGAGACTAAAGTAAAGTTTGATGAAAATGTTAGTCTCTTGTTGTTAAAGTTAAGGAAGGGTTGCAGGTATGTGATCATATACACCAAGTCTATTACAGAGTTACAAATCAGATTTGGATGATGAAATTGATGAGGGATTTTGGTTGAGGTACATGTTGGGTACATAGTTGAGACAAGTAGTTGATGAGTTGGCACATACATGAGTTGTATAGTTGATGATGTTGGTACATCTTGATGAGTCATAGTTTACGTGTATTTGATGAATGATTGGTACATATTTGGTGCATGGTTTATGCACTCGTTGATGGTACAGGTTGGTGCATGGTTGATGCACTTGTTTATGGTACATGTTGATTACAAGTTATTTGGTACAGGTTGTTTGGTGCAGGTTGATTGGTATAGTGTTACAGTAGTATATCTCACAATGATAGTGTGACAGTGGTTCCATCATTCTACTTTTACGACAGGGCGGTTGGATGGTGAAAGGATAGGTGGTTGTAGCCGGAGAACATAGGGGGTTGTAGCATCCTTTTGGTTGTAGCTAGATAATTGGGGAGTTTGAGCTTCCCTCAGGTTGTAGCTTGAGAAACTAGGGGGTTGGAGCCTCCTTCCAGTTGTAGCTGGAAAACAAAAAAGAGTTGGTGCTTCCAATGAATGTAATTCTTAAATACATATAAGAAAAAACATTATGTGGTTTTCTCCCGCTTTGGGTTTCCACGTAAAAACACTAGTGTACTATGTATGTGTATGATTGCTCATTTGTTCATTGTTTATTTACTCTGCAACTAGTGGATGATAATGCTACGTTGATATAACACTTGCATTTTATGGTTAAAAATGATTAAATTGCTCTATTATTGATTCACCCCCTCTCAGTAATCCAACATAATTAAGGATAGGCCAGGGAAATTGGAAATATCTTGGCTTAATCTTAATATTGTGTAATACATTAGAGCTAATGAATTTATATAGTTCCAAACACTAAGGATTTATATTGCGAAGGATGGTTAAAGATGTTTGATTGAAAACATATCAACTTTGAAAACTCGTTCTCCTTTTGTATATTTTCATTCACGATTTAGTTTAAGATGCTTCATTATTCACCAAATATATAAATTCAAAGTTGAAATTCTAACGCCCATTATTTAAAGAGTTGAAATTCTAACTTGTGGATAGCCCATCATTTTGTATCAAAGTAATATTCATTAAAGCATTCTTTCTTGATAGTTAAAATTTTCTCCAATAAAGATATATCCAGCTTGATTAAAAAAAGAGAAAATAAAATTTCAGCTAAAATACATTCACAATAGAGGGAATTAACATTTAGTCTCTCTCGTTGAGAGTTGAAAAAAATATTAATAAAATTTTCACCTAACTAGAATTTAGAACATTGAATTAACAAAAACAAATTTATCAATCTCAAAAATAAATTCAAAAGATGTGTAGAATAGAATTATGTTTCATTTACTATAATAATACTTGTTTAGAAACACCATTTTTTTTTGTTAGATAAATATCTTTGACTTGTGGGATTGACATGTGGTTGAGATGCCATGACCCAGGGGCATCTAAGTCATCAAAATCACCTGCGGATCGCACCCGGCATGGACTGCACTAGCCCTTAACATGGTTGGATTTGAGGTGTCCCCAGAGGTTTCGAACCAATGACTTCACTTATGGAGTGCCTTAAGAGTGCACTCCCTCACTGATTTCTCTACACCACGAGGACAAAATTTTTGAAGGACATGGGGGTGGGCTTTGATCCACTTATGTGTGCATGGGTCACAATACCATTTAATATAGTATCTTTGGGTGCAACCACACGTTCAACCACTACCTCAAGGTGCCCCCATGGCTCCAGGGAAAGCCCTCACGGGAATTGAACCTTGCCCAACGGTGAAAAACTCCTCGCTTTCCACCATTGAATCCAACCCCTTTGGGCGTTTAGAAACACCATATTTAAATGACAAGTTTAATGTTTTTTAGTTTGAAATAAAATCACAGGTGTTGTCTAATTGTTTTAAGTTTTGGCCTTTTTCGTTGAAATCCGATGACATAAATCTGGACGAAATTGCAATTTTGTGTTCTTTAAATTGCATTTTTGAATGCATAAATAGATTTGGCATGCTGGAAAACCCCCGAGGCACTCTGATTATACAGTCTCTTGACTATTCAAATCTATAGATTAGACAAATTCTCGTCCAATTAAGGCAAAAGTAAACAAAAAATATTCCCTAAAAAAGATCAAAATGTAAAATGTTTAGACTAGGACTAAAATTATATAAAGAATAATATATAAATACATTTAAGCACATTTTATATATTTAGATGAAAATAGTCACTAATATGGTTTACACAATGTACGTTGACATATAAAGACATTTAAACACATTTTATATATTTAGATAAAAAAATATAGTCACTAATATTGTTGTGTGACGATGTATGTTGACTTTTAATATAAAAATCAAAGGAAGTGGGTTATATATATGTGTGTGTGTGTATGAAGTATAAATACAAGTTCAGATCATATGACCGTAGGTTAAAGATTCTAAGAAGTGAAGATTTTTTTCAGAGAGTTTTTCAACATGTTGAATCCATTTCTACATTCAGAAATATATTATGAACAATAAAAAATAGTGATTCGTATAATTTTATATCATCGAATTTCCAAAAAAAATCTATTTTATAGAACAACTAACCAACACCAATCACCAATCTATGGCAATGAATTAAGTAAAGTACTTTGAATATTCATTATCATCAACAATTCCATGGCCATGTAACCAGTATGAAATGCATTTGATAAATTTAATAATTTCCATGGCTTTCACTTAACGTTTAATGCGTGAAACCCAAATTAATGATTCCTTAGATTTCAAGTCAAAGTCTAGGAGTGTTTCCAAGATAGTGGGTCATAAAATTGATTGAAAACATTATAACGAACATACAGTAATAAATGCGAGTCTTAAATAATTAAATTAAATTAATTTACTTAGTAATGTTGACTTTGAAGGCAATGAAACTTAAATTAAATTACTTAGTAATGCTGACTTTGAAGGCAATGAAACTTAATGCAAACACTCGTCATAATATTTAATGAAGAATATAGTTATTAAAGGCTCACGTTCTTAAAGCTTATTCACATATAGTTAAATATAATTTAGAGAGATTCACTACATATTTATTTTTTCCAAATATCTTAACCTACTTAATCTAGACAGTCGTTATGCCATCCATAAAACCAACATAATCTTCAAAAATTTGAACTCTTAAATATTTAACTAAGGAGGTGGCTTTCATAATTGGATTCCACGTACATGGAAATTTACAAATTTAACAAAGGAAGTGACTAACAAATTTAACAAAGGAAATGAGTATTTATGATAAAATTAGAAACATCACTAACCAATAATATTGGGTTCTATGCATTCTTCACTAAGAGTAAAGTTCTCCATACATTTCTAAACACACAAAAAAATGGTACAAGTATATTGGTATTCAAAGTCTAAGGGGTTGTCATATGTAGGAGTGAGGGAATAATGAAATACTTTGGCATAGGTGTTAATCAATGTGTTACACATAATGAGAATGAGTTGGTATGTGGGATTGTTTTAATTATGATATTAAGTTATGTGGGATGTTTTTAATTTATAATAAATATGTGTATAAGGTTTATAATAAATATAAGTTTTATTGATGATGATTATCTTAAGAAGGTAAGGGATTATTGGGAATTCTTTAGAATTTTATTTATGTGTTTGAAAAACATTAAGAGAAGCGTTTCAAGATCACCATAGTTTTGTTGAGGTAAAAGGTCCGGAAGGTGGCTAGTGTCACAAATCTTTTGAAATCGAGATCTAATCTGGGTATATTCTAGACATTCTAAGAGAAAGTGTTTTTCATCCTCAACCCTTCTAGTGCCACAAAGGTGATAGACTTTTTCATCCCACAACTTTTTGGGAATTGACCAATTCCCAATTTCACTATGGAGTTCATGAGAATTTGTTCTTATTTTAGCAATGCTTATTTTTTTCTTTACACTTGTCAAAACATAAAGACATTTTTGATATTCTAGATTAGGGTTGATTACCTCCATATAATAGTTTAATTTTTTTTCCATCTAACTCTTTATCGCACCACATTTTCTCTTTAAATTTTGATGTAATAATATTTTTAATATTATCCTTATTCTACAATATGATATCTTCCTTTATTCCCCAATGGTTTAGTCAAGACTGGGCATCCTTATGTCATCCCCTCTTGAGCCGGAGATGGTTTTTTCTAGAGTTTGAAGAAATTTTAGGAATCCTCTTGTTTTCCATGTTGTTTAACTTGTTCTTATACAATAGGTATTTTTTCATAGCCATCCTCTCAATGGGGGAAATTAATTCTTCTATGAGGAGGATAATATATGGTATATTTCCTTTAAATTTGAGATTATAGGTTATACAATTCTTTTGTTTTTTCTCCATCTTTCTCCATGACTCTCTAGAGATACTGCATCTCCAAACTTCACATGCATATAAAACAAGCTTAGTCCCTGCCAAGTAGATTTGGAAATGGAGATGATAGTTGGCACCTTATAAATATTTACTAATATAGAATTACTCAAAAGTATTTATTAACTTTTAAGAATGGAATGAGGAAGCATATTAATTAAAGTGGCCCAAATATACCTCAAATAGATTATAAAAAATCTACTATGGTATCTTAGTAGATTTGGTATATTGTAAGGGAGCTTGACATAGTCCCTGCCTAAAAGTTAATTTACTTAGAAAAATTAAAAGTTAATTTGTTGAGTTAATTAAAAGTTAATTTACTCGGAAAGATTATCCTCAACTTATAGTTGCAGAACAAGATTATCCTCATCTTTATTGTATCATGGAAAAGTGCAAAATATGCTCAGGTGCATTAATTTAATCCCATTTAAACTAAATAGTTAAGTGACCTCCTTGTCGATCCAAATGTTTTGGTGTAAGGGGATAAAAAAGACATCACAATAGCCAAAGAAAACACAGCCACAACCAAATTCATTTGTGACAATGCCATAGCCAAACAAGACATTGCCAAAACCAAATTCGTGAGAGTAAAGATTGCATAAGAAAATACTCTATCAAAATATTTATTTCCAAATTTTTGTTTGTGATTTATTTGAATATATAATTATTCTGATATGGTTTTCCAAATTTTTGTTTGGGATTTATTTGAATATATAATTATCCTGATATGGCTAGTGAGCAGGAATTTCTCTCTCTCTATATAAAATAATAATGCTACGAAGATTTTATTATCGTTGGTTCTTAATACCAACTTTATTGTTAGGTTTATTATTATTGTAGTTTATAATCTTTTCCATATAGTAACCATTGCTCTATTTGAATTTACTTTTCTGTTGAAAATATATCAATGAGTCGAGTCTATGATATTACATTTCCATTTCTACGTTTTTAGTGATATGCATATCTTAATTTTATCTGCATTTGAATTTATTAGTGTATGCAATTATTGTTGATTACATGAATTGTTATTTATTGATTATAGAATTAAATAATGATGTTAATTTTTTTAAAATTAGTTCAATAAGACTTCATTAATCCTATGAGACATATATATTATTGTTAAATTATATACATATGAATGAAGTTTTGGGTTTATATTTAAATATAATAATTCGATAATAATTTAATTAAGGTGTGCGGGTTGGCGCACTCACAGGTTCACATTTATACCCATGCTTCTGTATCACGAGTCCGACCGACGACTTCCTCATTCCATACTTAGCCACTTTTTTTATTGCGGGTTCCCAGGAATTGCACTTCTATTGTTTTCGGTTCTCCAAACAACACCCAAAGTTCCGCGATATACAAATTGACAGTCGGACTCCCAGGCTGGTGGGCTCAAGATTGTGCCTGGTAAAAATAAATTTACGTTTTATAAATTAAATTATATTCTTCGTTCAATATAAAACGTAAATTTATATTTAATAAGACTTCATTAATGTTATGAGACATATATATTATTGTTTTAATAAGACTTCATTAATGTTATGAGACATATATATTATTGTTAAATTATATATATATATATATATATATATATATATATATATATATGAATGAAGGTTTGGGTTTATATTTAAATATAATAATTGGATAATAATTTAATTAAGGTGCACGGGTTGGCATACACACGAGTTCACATTTATACTCATGCTTCTATATCATGAGTCCAACCGACGACTTCCTCATTCCATACTTAGCCACTTTTTCGATCGCGGATTCTCGGGAATTGCGCTTCTATTGTTCTGTGTTCTCCAAACAACACCCGAAGTTCCACGATATACAAATTGATAGTTGGACTCCCCGGCTAGTGGGCTCAAGATTGCGCTCGATAAAAATAAATTTACGTTTTATAAATTAAATTATATTCTTTGTTCAATATAAAACGTAAATTTATATTGAACGAAGAATATAATCGGATCGGAAATATCCTCTGTCTGGGGATCAACCTTCATGTTGTTTTCAACAGCGTAACCTATCCATAATCGATGTGCATGGAAGGATCATGGAACTAGTTTTTGTGAAGATAGTTTCAATCTTATTAAAACATAAGTATAAGCATGATCCAGTATTAAACATGAAACATTTTATAAAACCAAATAATCTATAATAATAAGGAAACTATAATAATATTATTATAGATTATTAGATTATCAAAAACCTCTGAAAATAATATTATGATTATTATAAAAAGAGTAAAATTTGTCTTCCCCTGGCCTAAAAAATGTACATGTTGTGTTGGCACAACATAACTAACAAGAACAATAATGAATAGAGAAATTTTCCATATGTTAATATATTTCCAGTGTAATATACAACAAATCTTTGATTCTAGGCATTTCTTCACTATTGGTATTGTTAGTCCACTATTTATCCTAGAAGGATTATATGGTGTATGTCTCTGTGTGTTTGTAAGGGGGGCGAAATCTAACAAAAAATGGACGACCAGAGTGGAATGATTTTAAATGTACAAGACAAGGCAAACCTTATCCATGGAGCCTTGAAAGAACAAAAAAACAAAAGTATGAGTTTGCTAATAAAACTAGCGGGCTGCAGACTATTGGGCAAACCAAGAAATCTGTGACTTATATAATTGAAGGCTTCGACTATTTTCCATGGTAGCCACCCTTTCACAGGAGGGGAACATGGTGAGCATGGTGGCAGGCAGAGGCATGTAGTAGTGATCATGTCCTATCACGCACGACTGAGGAGTTGCCTTCAAATCCCTTAGCTCTTGTAGTTCTTTCTGCATCCTTTTTTTATCCTTCGTTAGATTTTCGTAGAAATGCTTCAGAACCTCGCAATCTACTTTCGTTTGCTTCAACTTTGTTTTGTAAAATCAAGAAACATGTGTTAATGGCCGCAAAATCACAACCACGATCAAAATCGTGTGCTTTGTTTGCTTCAAAATCATGCAAACTGCAACAATAGGTCCAACTGCGGATGAAGGAAACCAATCTTACAAAGTTGAAGCAAACAAGGGCACAAGATCTCAACCCTGCAAAGTGCAAGAACAGGTCGAACTGTGGGTGCAGGACTTCAACCTTGCAAAGTTGAAGCAAACAAGAGTAAGAAACAAACAACAAACCAGTGAACAAGCACCAAGAGATCCAACTGCAGCTGCAGGACCTCAACTTTGCAAAGTTGAATCAAACAACAATAAGCAACATCCAACAAACCAATGAGCAAGCATCAACCAATGAACCGGTAATGTCGGTTAAGAACAATATTGCCCAAATTCATTGTAGACAATATTGTATCCAAAAATCAGAGGAAAATGTATTGTAACACACCTGTTAAGTAAACATTTCAGGATGTGAGGCTTGTTAGGTAAACATTTAAGGCTGTGAGAACCGTCCAAGGGACTCGCGTTGTGTAAACATTTAAGAAAGAATGCAATGTGGCAGGCATGTTTATGTATGTAATAATAAAAATGCCTCTTTAAGTACTTAATAATAATAATAATAATAGTTCGAACAATAGAGACTATGCAAAAAAAAATTAGTCAAAGGACAAACTAATATGAAGTCAACTAATAAAAACTGACTCTCAATGCTTAAAACTTTGGATATCTAAACATTTAAATAAAAATAGTAAAAATTCAAAAAGATTGTAGATGATCAAAACTTTGGATATGTTAACATATAAAACATTGGGAATAACAAAGTTGACAATAAAACCTCGAATCTATTATCCAATGATATCATGACATATAAGTTTTTTTTTATTATATAAAAAATAATGTTTTTAGTTCTCTAGTTCGAACAATAGAGATTATGCAAAAAACTTTAGTCAAAGGACAAACTAATATGAATTCAATGAATTATAGATCATTATAGTCCCTCTACGTCTTCAGAAAATTAATGTGTGTGGGTTGGTAGACTCACGGGTTCACATGTATACTCATGTTTCTGTATCACGAGACCAATCGACGACTTCCTCATTCCATACTTAGCCACTTTTTCGATTGCGGCTTCCCGAGAATTGCGCTTCTATTGTTCTGTGTTCTCCAAACAACACCCGGAGTTCTGCGATATACAAATTGACAGCCGGACTTCCGGGATGGCGGGCTCAAGATTGCACCCGATAAAAATAAATTTATGTTTTATAAATTAAATTATATTCTTCGTTCAATATAAAACGTAAATTTATATTTAATAGGACTTCATTAATGCTATGATACATATATATATATATATATATATATTATTGTTAAATTATATATATATGAATGAAGGTTTGGGTTTATATTTAAATATAATAATTGGATAATATTTTAATTAAGGTGCGCGGATTGGCAGACTCACGAGTTCACATTTATACTCATGCTTTTGTATCATGAGTCCAACCGACAGCTTCCTTATTCCATACTTAGCCATTTTTTCGATCGCAGGTTCCCGAGAATTACGCTTCTATTGTTCTGTGTTCTCCAAACAGCGCCCGGAGTTCCGCGATATACAAATTGACTGTCGGACTCTCGGGCTGGCGAGTTGAAGATTGCGCCTGATAAAAATAAATTTACGTTTTATTATAGAAATAAATTTACGTTTTATAAATTAAATTATATTCTTCGTTCAATATAAAACGTAAATTTATATTGAACGAATAATATAATCAGATCGGAAATATCCTCTGCCTGGGGATTGACCTTCATGTTGTTTTCAACAACGTAACCTATCCATAATCGATGCACATGGAAGGATCATGGAACTAGTTTTTGTGAAGATAGTTTAAATCTTATTAAAACATAAGTATAAAGCAATAATTTAATTCTTATTAAAACACAAGTATAAGGAAATAATTTAATTCTTATTAAAACATAAGTATAATCATGATCTAGTATTAAACATGAAACGTTTTATAAAACCAAATAATCTATAATAATAATAAGGAAACTATAATAATATTATTATAGATTATTAGATTAACAAAAACCTCTGAAAGTAATATTATGATTATTATAAAAAGAGTAAAAATTGCCTTCCCCCGGCCTACAAAATGTACATGTTGTGCTGCCACAACAAAACTAACAAGAACAATAACGAATAGAGAAATTTTCCATGTGTGAATAGATTTATAGCGTAATATACAACAAATCTTTTATCTCAGACACTTCTTCACTATTGGTATTGTTAGTCCACTGTTTATCCTAGAAGGATTATATGGTGTACGGGGGGAGACATCTAACAAAAAAAGGACGACCAATGTGGAATTATTTTAAATGTACAAGACAAAGCAAACCTTATCCATGGAGCCTTGAAAGAACAAAAAACCAAAAGTATGAGTTTGTTAATAAGACTAGCAGGTTGCAGACTATTGGGCAAACCAAGAAATCTATGACTTGGAGAATTGAAGGCTTCGACTATTTTCCATGGTAGCCACCCTTTCATAGGAGGGGCACATGGTGAGCATGGTGGTAGGAAGAGGCATGTAGTAATTATCATGTCCTATCACACACGGTTGAGGAGGCACCTTCAAAGCCCTTAGCTCTTGCAGTTCTTTCTGCATCCTTTTGTTCTCCTCCGTTAGATTTTCGCAGCAACACTTCAGAACTTCACAATATACTTTCGTCTGCTTCAAATTGGTTCTGCAAAATCAAGAAACACGTGTTAATGGCCAAAAAATCACAACCACAATCAAAATCGTGTGCCTTGTTTGCTTCAAAATCGTGCAAACTGCAACAACATGTACAACTGCGGATCCAGGAAACCAACCTTGCAAAGTTGAAGCAAACAAGGGTGCAGGATCTCAACCCTGCAAAGTGCAAGAATGGGTCAAACTACGAGTGCAGGACTTCAACCTTGCAAAGTTGAAGCAAACAATAGCAAGCAACAAACAACAAACCAATGAAAAAGCACCAAGAGGTCCAACTACAGCTGCAGGACCTCAATTTTTCAAAGTTGAATCAAAGAACAATAAGCAACATCCAACAAACCAACGAGCAAGCATCAACCAGTGAACCAGTAATGTCAGTGAAGAACAATATTGCCCAAATTCACTGCAGACAAGATTGTGTCCAAAAATCAAAGGAAAATGTATTGTAACATGTATGTTAAGTAAACATTTAAGGCTGTGAGGCATGTTAGGTAAACATTTAAGGTTGTAAGAACCGTCCAAGGGCCCCGCATAGTGTAAACATTTAAGAAAGAATGCAGTGTGGCAGGCATGTTTACGTACGTAATAATAAAAATGCCTCTTTATACTTAATAATAATAAAAAATAAAAATAATAATAATAACAATAGTTTGAACAATAGAGACTATGCAAAAAAAAATAGTCAAAGGACAAACTAATATGAAGTCAACTAATAAAAACCGACTCTCGATGCTCAAAACTTTGGATAT